>JAVTVX010000034.1:4527500-5112500 GCA_033439265.1 Dillenia suffruticosa
TTTTAATCTAATTGAATTTTTATAAAACCATCTCTGTATATCAATGCTCAACCCTTCAAATGGTTAATGGCGCATTTTACTATTATGATGCTATAAAAAAATATTTATTTTATTTTAAATTCAAATTTATTTTTTTTAAGAGCCTAATTGTGAAGAGAAGAAGGAGAATCTTAATTACACACAGAGGGAAGTCACGCGTGGATAAGAGGCTATGGAAAGATTTGAGAAAATTAAAAATAAATTCAATTAATATAAATTTATAGAGAAATATAATTTTTCTTACCTAAAAATCCTTATATTTCTTTCAAAGAATTTTAATACATTTAAAAAGTATTATAAATAAATTAAATAAATTCGACAGTAATTAAGATTCAGGTTCCAAGTAATTTGGTCCCATCCAAGCCGACCGAATGGACTTTCCCTTGCGCGCTCCCAGCTAGGAGTTGGATGGAAATGTCAGGGATCGGCAAAGGAGGTTCACCGCGTAATGTTCCCACTCACATGTCTGCATCTACAGTTACGTGTGTTGTTATACTTATGACTCAATTACCACCGTTTATTTCTTTTAAAAATCTCAAATTCAACCTATTATTGAAAATAATTTAACTGAATTAAAAATTACATCAATATTCATCTGTATTTAAGTAAATTAAAATTATATATTTAATATTGGCTTATGAAACATGTTTAATGGCCGATATATTCTAGACTTAGACTTGACTTGGTGTATATATTCTAAAATTGAGAGCCCCTGGCAAGGTGATACACGAGGAAGAAATCATATTGATTACCCTAAAAATGGACTTACTTCAAGACCCCGAAAGGCCAAGATTTCAAGCTTCAAACCCTCACAAGGGTCAAAGATTTGATGGGTATTTAAATTTATAAGCTTTTTTTGTTTATACTTGCATGTTTCTATGGTAAGCATAAGATATTTTCTCATTTCTTGTTTCACATTGACTATTAAAAAGAAAAGGAAAGAAAAGAAAAGAAAAGAAAAGGAAACTGCATGTGCCATTTCCTCTAATTGCAATTTTCATATTCACCACAAGATTTTAAGGTTTCATGATCGACATTCTTTTCTAAGATAAAGATGATGTGAGCAATCAACTTCTGTGGTTTATACGAAGTATTACTGGTGTTGGCCTGGGATCTTTGTTCCAAGCACTCCCCACTTGAAGAAGGATACTAACAGCCCATATCAAGAATCGGAATTCAAATATTGGTAATGACAAAAACGACGTTAGGAGAGCTCCCTTCCGGTTGGGACCCGATAACAGTTCAGCCGAAATTAGTTGGAATAAAATTTCAGATATTCAATAATAGACCAAGTTTAGGAAAAATAAAATAAAAAAAAGCACTACCCACTTGAAGTAGACATTTCTCTTTTCATAAGTTAGAATGATTTTCGACTATTGGTGGACAATATAAGACAAAGTTGGATGAGTTAAATTGGAGTCGGATGATAAATATTAAAGTAATCTCAAACATAAATTCAATTATCAGTATCTCATAGGTCCATTACTTGTGTTGCATAGAATGGGCTAACGTTGTTTCTCTAAGGAACCTTTTAGAACTAGTGCATTTTTGCATAGAGAATGACTGAAGTAATTAGAAAGGGTTAAAAAATGGTAGTTTGGTGGGTCATGGGGTCGTTGAGGGACCGTTCTCGATCTCGTGGGGAAGCAAGAAAATGAAATTTAGAGATAGTCCTGCAAAGATTATAATCTCCAAACATATTATTTTTTTTTCAAATGCCGATGGCAATAATAGATGGAGAAAGATCTTTTTGGAATAAAATCTAGATTGCAAAGATGGTTTTAAATTTAATAATGAGTTTTTAATAAGAATTAAAGACTTTGATTAATTACTTTACTTTATAAATTATAATAATACTATACAGACCAAATCAGTACAATTCTACTAATAAAAAAAGTAAATATATATATATATATATATATATATATTAGATTTGTATAATTTTGAATTAGTCATCTATTGGTATTTGATGCAGAGTGTTTCATCAAATTTCGCTTATTTCAGGGACGGTTCTCTTAATTTAATCTCTTTTATTCTCAAATTTTAAATTTTAAATTTTGTTAAGAAATCTAACATGCCATTTTATTAAATCGATGTCTGGCTTACTAATTATACACATACTATGGGCTCGTTCCATATTTGGCTCTCTCTAGCTCCGAGGGATCCAACCCAACACGTACAAGAGATTTTTAGCAACCGAAGTACTCCATTTTTATGACAATAATTATATTTTATAGATAAAAATATATGTGTATTTTTAGTAAGAGAGAAAAATCAAAGAAAAGATGTTTTAAATATAGAAATAAATTTTTTAGAAAACAATAAAAAATGTTGTCGTTTGGTTTAACCTTTCGCATCACATTTCCTTGAATATGAATTTAATGAAAATTCTCAAAGAGACAGTTTAGTGGTATAAATTTTCATCTCCTAATCTGGTAATCCTTTAAATTCATGTAAAAAAAAAAAAAATTGATGAAGCATACCAAAGGAATTTGTACTTCATTGGTTGCTCCTTGGTAGTGGGACAGGGCAAAACCAATAGTAGTCGGAATCAAAGACCAAGAAGGGAAGTTAGTACACAGGTAGGAATTTACAAGGGGAGAGAGAGAGAGAAGAGAGAGAGAGAGTATGAACATGAAAGAGAATCGGGGCCAAAAATCTTCTAATGTTCTAAAATCACAATTGTCTACTCCTAATGTTCTAAAATCACAATTATCTACTATAGATTTATGTCATTATTTGTTATCTAATGTTAATTTCTTCAATTAATTTAAGTTAAATTCCAATTTGCTACCCTCTTTGGAAACTATAATCAAACTTAATTGACCCAACACACTAAGAAACCCTTAAAAGGAAGTTTTTTTAATGTCAGTCTTTCAGCGCACTCAATTGAGAAAAAGGAATTTTTGGTGCTTTAGAAGCTTTTATTATTGGTCGGTGCAAAATTCTCATTATCATTACTCATGATTATAATTCGTAAATTACCCAAAAGGGTTTTCCTACACGTGTCCATTCCATGAGTCACCATTTACGAGCCGAACCCCAACAGCCGGCGGTTCAGCACTATCGTGAGTCTTTGGCTCATGTCTCATCAAATATTATATATTTTAAATATGATTTGATAAATATTTATAATTAAATATATAAATTTTTTATATTATTAATATATTATAATTTAAATTTATTTATGTAATAATTCGATTTTTTCATCTGCTCTGACCGATTTGATCAGTGATCCATTGATCTCTTGATGTGATTTTTCGTATTACGATCCAAGTTTCAAAACACTGTTTTAAACCGTTGTGGTTTAAAATTTTAATAAACTTGTCGTTCTTAATAGTACAAACGTCGTCGTTTTGTGTAATTTCTAAGACCTAACGTTTCCGACATGAACTAAAACGGCATCGTTTTATGAAATTCAAAAGAACGCTCCCCCGACGAACTCAAAATCAAAACGCACTGTTTAAAATCACACACGCACACCCCGCTAGATTCCTTCTCTCTCCCCTCATCATGTGAATAACAATGGAAGACATGTACTGCGGATATAACACTTTTTTTAAAAAAATTTAAAATAACATAAATTAAAAAAATCTTCTAAACATAAATCATAAACTCGATATGATTTAAAATCGGACACACCGAGTGTGAATGCTTTTAAGGGGCCATTGTCAAGCACGATTTCAATTAGGAGGGCCTAATGACTTACATTAGACACATTTTTTATTTGGTTAACAATGCATTTTTTTTTCTTTACCCTTCTTTGTTGATTGGTCTACGGATGTGATAGCATTAAGATTGGAATGTCTGGGAATCTAATCTCTCCCTCAAACATTTCCACACTGACCCATTTTCAATGTGTTTGACAAATTGTCGACCAACAATTTAGCAATGTGATGGCCACTCAATTTATCGTGCATGACACACACCAGGAATGACAAAAAGTGCAAAGCCAATCACTCGAGTCAATTTTCATGTTTTAATTTTTGGGGAACAATAGAAATTTGGTCTCCGCCTGTACGATGGTTGAAAATTAGAGTGCTGCACCACATGCTGTTGGGGTTCAGCCCGTAAACCTAACTGTGATTTGTTGTTTTATGGTGACTCATGGAGTGGACGCGTGAAGGAAAACCTTTTTGGGTAATTTAGAAATTATGAACATGAGTAATGATAATGAGAAATTTGCACCGACCTATAATAAAAGCTTCTATAAGGCACCAAAAATTCCTTTTTCTAAATTGAGTATGCTGAAAGACTGACATTAAAAAAACTTCCTGGGGTTTCCTAGTGTTGGGTTTCCTAGTGTGTTGGGTCAATTAAGTTTGATTATAGTTTCCAAAGAGGTTGACATATTGGAACTGAACTTAAATTAATTGAAGAAATTAACGTTAGATAATGACATAAATCTGGAGTATATAATTGTGATTTTAGGACATTAGGAGATTTTAGGCCCCCCATTCTCTTTCATGTTTTTTTTTTGTTTTTTGGTATCATGCCTAGGTCACTAACCCAATATCCAGAGTTTCGTCCCAACTAATCTGGATCGATTGCTTGAAGGGCCCAATTGAGGGGACAGATCTCCCAACGCTGATTTTTTCGTTCTAATGGGGAATCCAACTCCCGACTATGATTAAAGGGTATCAATTCCCAAGCCAATTGAGCCATCAGACTTCGATATCTTTCATGTTCATTCTCTCTCTCTCTCTCTCTCACTCCTCCTAAATTCCTACTAGTGTACTAACTTCCCTTCTTGGTCTTTGGTTCCGGCAACCATTGGTTTTGCCCTGTCTCACTACCAAGAAGCAACCAATTATGAAGTACAAGTTCCTCCAGTATGCTTCATTAAATTCATATTCAAGGAAATGTGATATGAAAGATTAAAACTAAACGACAACGTTTTATATTGCTTTCTAGAAAATTTATTTCAATATTTAAAACACTTTTCTTTGATTTTTCTCTCTTACTAAAAATATGTGTATCAGTTGCTAAAAATCTCTAAACCGGTAGAGTAAATCTTGTACGTGTTGGGTTAGATCCCTCGTAGTAGAGAGAGCCAAATATGAAACTAGCTCATTACTATAATTAGTGAGGAAGATTAACGGACAGTTGGTCTATTAGGATAAGCTGTTAGGCTTCTAAACAAAATTTCTGATTTGAATTTTAAGAATAAAAAAATTAAGCTGAGAGAGCAGTCTCCTAAATAGGGACCTTACATATATTTGAATGAGATTAGTCAGAATATGATTTCGCATATTAGTGGTTGGTATAAAAAAAAAATTAATAATGAGGGAGATAGATAGGTTTTCATTAGGGGAGAGAGAGTGACCTTAATGTGAGATAAGTGTGATTTCTCCCTTAGAGAGTGAGAAGGGAAAACCTTAGAGAGAGAGAGAGAGAGAGAAGGAAAGTGCGAAAAAAAAAGAGGAAGGTTGAGAAAGGGATTGCTCGTCGTACTCCATTTTTCTTTTTTAGTGAAATTTTTTTCTTCTCCATACTTCTTTTTTTTTTGGTAGAATCTTCTCCATACTTCTTGTGTTGTGGTTTTTCTCTAAACTCATTGTATTGTGACGGATTCTGATAACCGTGTGAAGAGGTTGGAGTTTTATGAGTAAAAATAGTGCTACCCGTTATTATGTAGCTCACACATTTAATTTAAACACTATATGCAGATCTGTATCAAATATCAATAACATTAGATTAATATATAGTATTATTACAATTTATAAAGTAATGTAATTAATCAAAGTCTTTAATTCTTATTAAAAACTCATTATTAAATTTAAAATCATCTTTATAATCTAGATTTTATTCCAAAAAGTTCTTTCTCCAACTAATATTGCCATCGGCCCTTGACCATCCCAAAGGCATTTTTAATAAAAGTAGGCTCGTAGATGAGTTTAAAGAAATCAAATAGCATTTAAAAGAAATAATATGTTCGGAGATTATAATCTTCGTAGGACTATCTCTAAATTTCATTTTCTTGCTTCCCCACCAGACCGAACGGTCCCTCAACAATCCCATGACCCACCAAACTACCATTTTTAAACCCTTTCTAATTACTTCAGTCATTCTCTATGCAAAAATGCACTAGTTCTAAAAGGTTCCTTAGAGAAACAACGTTAGCCCATTCTGTGCTACAAGGTCCTCTGATTTCCTTCTAAGTCGGCCACCGGCAATTTAATCTCCTTGACTACCTCCTATGTCAAACTTATTTGAAAAGATGAATCAACAGACAGTTTATCTAGTGAGAAAGACAGGGTGTCTTTTAACTAAAAATTGGATTCGAATTTTGAAAATAGAAAAAATTACGTTGGGAGAATTTTTTCTTATAAAGGATCTAAAATAGCTTGAGTTAGATAAATAAGAGTACAACTCCGAGTCGGTTAAGCACTCAGAGAGAGACCGAGGGATTTTCCTTGTAATTCCTATGATTTGCCAAATCATAGGAGAAAAAATTCAGATCATTTGGTCTTAATAAGATTTGTTGTGGTCGTGGCATTGCCCATGTGAGTGAGATTCCGGAGGATTTTTTGTTTTTCTTTTTTATAATTATGATTATTGGAATTTTTGTTCCTATTCAACTTCTTAGTGCATGTTTCTCGACATTGCACGAGCAATGTCCCATGTAAAAGGACAATCATTTTTTGTTTTGGATTAATGGAGTTTTTGTGATTAACGTGGTTGCTTTACTTTTTGTGGAAAAACGAATGTGGAAATCTATAAGGTTCTAGCAGATCTGGGTATGCCTGACCAATGGTATGTGGCCTAGGGAGATTAGAATAGGGTAATACTTTTCTTTCCTTTTTTTTTTATTTTGGTAAAAAAGAAAAAAAAAATGGGTATTACTTATAGTTATTATAAAAATTTATTCTCACTATATAATATTCATTTTGAGTCATAAATGATATTTTTAAATTAAGAAAATCGCCATATTTCTATCAAAATATAAAGATTATATATACACACACATATAAGTTGTTATTAATATTTATGTCATGCAATCATGATTAGATTATATATATATTTTTTTACTTGATCATTGAAATTCAAAAAATCTAATTAATCCGATTCGAGTAGTTGTGATATTCAATTTATAAGTTGACTCCTTCGATCCCTATTTTTCTATTCTCAATATTCGAATTATAAATTTTAATTAAGAGAATTTAGTATGCTATCACTAGAACTACATACTGATAATTGAATTTATATTAGAAATTACTTGTATATATTATCATTCAACTCCAATTTAACTCATTCAACTTTGTCTTACATTGTCCACCGATAGTAAAAAATCATTCTAACTTATGAAAAGAGAAATGTCTATTTCAAGTGAGGAATGCTTGGAACAAAGATCCCAGGCCAACGACACAAGTTGATTTTTTTTTTTTTTTTTTTTTGGTACCTACACAAGTTGATTGCTCATATCATGCATCCTCGTCTTAGAAAAGAATGTCGATCATGAAAACTTAAAATCTTATCTTGTAGTGAATATGAATCAAGGAACATTGCAATTAGAGGAAATGGCACATGCAGTTTCCCTTTACCTTTCTTTTCTTTTTAATAGTCAATTTCAAACATGTAATGAGAAAATATCTTATGCTTACCATAGAAACATGCAAATATAAACAAAAACGAGCTTATAAATTTAAATACCCATCAAATCCTTGACCCTTGTGAGGGTTTGAAACCCTTTTTCCTCTTCCATTTTTAGGGTAATCAATATGATTTCTTCATCGTGTATCAGCTTGCCAAGGGCTCTTAAGTCTAGAATATATACACCAAGTCAAGTCTAAGTCATCTTTTTTTTTTTCTCCCTATTTACAACCTACTAGTCAAGAGGCTTTTTGGAAAAAATGAACTTAGATGGGGCTATACGTATGAGGGTCTCCTCTAACATAAGCTTAGCTTAAGATGTTTCTCAGCAAATATATAGCCTCTACGCATTTAATACTATTCTCTTTATCCTACGCATTAAATGTGTTTCATATGCTAATATTAAATATATAATTTTAATTTACTTAAATACAATGAATATTGATGTAAGTTTTAATTCAGTTAAATTATTTTCGATAATTCAGTTAAAATATTTTTTTGGTATATAAAATAGGATCAAATTTGATATTTTTAAAAGAAATATATAGTGATAATTGAGTTATGACTCCTTGTACGTGACAACCCACGTAACTGTAGATGCAGACATGAGTGAGATCCTTACGTAGTGAACCTCCTTTGCAAATCCCTCCCCATTTCCATCCAACTCCTAGCTGGGAGCGCACAAGGGAAAGTCCATTCTGCCGGCTTGGATGAGACAAAATTACTTGGAACCTAAATCTTAATTACTGTCGAATTTATTTAATTTATTTATAATACTTTTTAAATATATTAAAAATTTTTGAAAGAAATATAAGGACTTATAAGTAAGAAAAATTAAATTTCTCTATAAATTTATACTAATTGAATTTATTTTTAATTTTCTCAAATCGTTCCATAGCCTCTTATCCACGCGTGACTTCCCTCTGTATGTAATTAAGATTTTCCTTCTTCGCTTCACAATTAGGTTCATAAAATAAAATAAATATTTTTTTATAGCATCATAATACTAAAATGCGCCATTAACCTGTTGAAGCGTCGAACATTGATATACGGAGATGGTTTTATGAAAATTCAATTAGATAAAAAAAAAAATTGTCAGCCGCCGACACGCAATGAATGATTTCACACTCAATGACGGAATAATGACGTTAATCACTGGTCCTCCATCTTGCGTGGCTCTCTCTCTCTCTCTCCCCCGATATATATTCCTCCCGTGTGGGACGTGCCGCCAAAAGCACAGCCCCTCCCCGCCCTACATCTTCTTTGCTTTTGCATTCCCACTCTTCTCTCCCATCTCTCTCTCACACTCTCTCTCTCTCTCTTTTTTTTTTTTTTTTTTGGTGCAGACTCTCTCTCTCTCTCTCTCTCTCTCTCTCTCTCTTCATGGAATACGTTGAGGGAACTAAGACTCCACCCATCACCATTTCAACACCAATCTCTATCTCACCACATTCATCATCCTCTTCTCATTCGCAATCTCCACCAAATCCTCCTCTCTCTCATCCACCACCACCACCTCCTCCAGTGATTGTCAGCCCTTGTGCTGCTTGCAAGATCCTCCGCCGCCGTTGCGTAGATAAGTGTGTCTTAGCTCCTTATTTCCCTCCCACTGAGCCTCTTAAATTCACCATTGCACATAGAATCTTTGGAGCTAGCAATATCATCAAGTTCTTGCAGGTATATTATAGATTTTATTACATCTTCGATCTCTTTTTCATTTTTAAAGAATGAAAATGTGACAAAAACATGGTCTTCATGGTTAGAATGCATTTTTTAAAAAAATGGGTATTTTTATTGAATTTATTTTATTAAAAGTTGAACATGTTAATCTCTTGAAATAGCTGGGCAGTAAAAATGAAGTGGTAATCTTGAACAACTCATCTTTACTTTAAAGTGAAAAGAGATTATTTAGTCATACATAGGAATCTATTCTTTCTAGGTCAATCTATGTCCAAATGCCAACTGAAAAATTAAAATTGATGCTTTGTCTAGTAGCATTGAAACTTTGGATTTAAGGGCCGGGTATTGCCATCATGCCATCTGATAAACCCCTTCAAAGGTTCATTTTGGTCCATTTGGGCCATGAAGGTTTCCCATCCAACAAATATGTGCATTAGATTCAACCATCAAAATGGTCTTTCAAATAGACCTTGAACTCCTAACCAGATTCAAAGGCATAGAAGTTGTCACATAAACTAGACCTTAACAATTTTTAAAGGGCAATTTTGTTGAATCATTGGCCCAAATTACCCTATCTTAACAAAAAAATAAAAAATACACAATTAATGACCAAATTCTATTATGTATTTTCAGGAAATTCCAGAGAACCAGAGAGCAGATGCAGTTAGCAGCATGGTGTATGAAGCCAATGCAAGAATCCGCGATCCCGTCTATGGTTGCGTAGGTGCAATTTGCCAGCTTCAAAAACAAGTGAATGAACTCCAAGCTCAACTGGCAAAGGCACAAGCAGAGCTAGTGAATATGCAATGCCAACAGGCCAATTCGGTGGCATTATTCTGCATGGAAATGTCTCAGCCTCAACGACCCATCATTCAAAAGACTAACTCTGACAACGTAGGCTTCTTTGTTGAGGATGGAATTTAGGCACAACTAGCTGGGAACCATATTGCATTATTTAAAAAAAAAAAAAAGAAACATTGTTTTATAAAATTTAAAACGTAATTTTTTGCTTTACAAACTCAAAATAAAAAGGGAAGGCTTAATATCAAGACCGCATTACTACCCTCTCTCTCTATCTCTCTCTCTCTCTCTCTCTCTCTCTCTCTCTCTCACAAAATTATCTGATAACTTTTTATTAATGACGAATGAATCTATTTTCCATTTTTTCTCTCAAATGCATCAAATTTTATTATTATTTCTTATTTTTCTACGTAACTCTCATGTCCCACTTTTTTTATTTCTATATTTCATATTTTTGTAATTATATTTTCTATGCAGGCTGTGTCGACTAACAAATGTAATTATCTTTTAATGCGTATTGTAGTATTATTAAGATAATGAAACTGATATATATTTGCACGGAAAAACTCTTCGCTTTTCACATGAAAAGTTACTTTGAATGGTGTCACTTCGATGGGAGACAAAATGTAGCAAAAAACACTCTTCAATCTAGTATCAGATCAGATCTGCCAATCTGACAGATCTGGTCGGAAACTGAACCAACAATCCATTCAAATTTTTTATTATAATCGGATTTAAAAAAATGATGAAAATTGATCAAAACCCAAATTAAATTGGGAAATCGGATTGGACCGACCAACCTGGTTTATATCCAATTGATTTGATTAAAATACAAAATGGGTTTGAGTTATTGGGCAAACTGAGAGCGAGAGCGAGGGAGGGTGAGGAAAAAATGGGGGGTTAATCAATTGGATTTTGTTATAGGGCAACGCCAAAACAACCCACCACCCTTCTGCTCGTCTTTACCCATCAATCCCATCCCATCGTCCATCATCCTTATCATTTTTATCTACCACTAGAAATTTCGTCCCCCCCCCCGCCCTTTAGAATTAACAAATTATTTTTATTTATCACTCAAATAAAGTCAAACATTTTCATTAATCTAATAATAATATCTAAAACTGAAGTATAAGTAATAAATTAGACTTTGATATTATCTATTGCATCGGACATTTCTTATTATTTAAATTAGATTTTGATGTGTTCAATCTCATTATTTGAATTAGGTTTTAATGTACTTTAATGATATTTCATATTAAATTATATATAATATTTAAATGTATGAATTATGTTTTATTAATATTATTGGAGATGGATCTAACTCCACAAATAATAACTTTACTGACTCGAATAGGATAAGTAGACTTGTATTTATCTTGATTGATAGAACATGTAAAAAGCCGTCGGAAGGTACTCCGATGAGAAGATTCCAATACTCAAGTCAGAGAACCGTTTTAAAAAAGAAAGAAATAGATTGAAAAAGAGTTTTGTATATCTTACATATTATGTGTATGTTTTGAAAGCAAGAGGTCTTATTTGGCTGGCAAGATCAATGAGATATGTATAGTCTGCCTGCGTGAGTTACATATATATTCGTAATGTTAAAATTCTAGTTTCTCTATAGAGATACCCCAAAATTACAGGGATCACAGTGAAGATTCCCGAAAATTTGAAATACTATTATTCGAAGAGATCCAAATCATAAAAGATTCCTTTCCTTAATAATAGCTATCAAAGATTTCATTTTCTATTACGAACAGAGTCGGGGAACACCGAGCAAATTTGAGATCTAGTTAGGCAGTTATTGAGAGGGAGCTGGTTGGCATATACCAAGAGAGTAAGTCATGTCTATTTGTTTGGAGGACATACTGATGACATGTTTTTTGTTGTGTTATGTCCAATAGGTCATAGATTCAAAAGGTTATAAGTTTCATGATAATGAGTTTTTGGTTTATATCTCATCAAATATTATATATTTTAAATATGATTTGTTAAATATTTATAATAAAATATACAGATTTTTTATATTATTAATATATTATAATTTAAATTTATTTATAATATCATCGTGTTTTTTAATCTAATCCAAATGAGTTGATCCAATGATCTACTGATCTCTTGATATGACCGGTTTGCTGATCCAGATTTCAAAACACTGTTTCAAACCATTGTGGTTTAAATTTTCAATAAACTTGGTCGTTCTCAATAGTAGAAACGTTGTCGTTTTGTGTAATTTCAAAAAAGCGTTTGGGTTAAGACCCAACGTTTCCAACATGAACTAAAACGATGCACCCCCGATGAACTCAAAATCAAAACGCACCGTTTAAAATCACACGCACCCACACCCCGCTGGACGGCGTCCTCTCTCTCTCTCTCTCTCTCTCTCTCTCACATCATGTGAATAACAATGGAGGCTCATCTTCCACAATCAGAACGCGAACTAGTCCAAGAAATCACTATAATCGTCACATCCCACAAATCCCCAATCCCTACTCCCATGCCATACATCCCCTACTTAGCCCCAACCCTAACCTTAGCAATCCTCTCCTCCACAACCCTCAAGAAATCAAACCCTAATACCAACACTCTCCTCTCCTTCTTCAAGCTCTCTCTCCTCTCACCCCCACCCTTCCAACCCTACAACCACACACAATCCCTCCTCCACCTCCTCCCTTCCCTCTTGTCCCTTCTTGTCAACTTCATTTCCTCTGATCCCCACCATAGCCTCCACAAGTCCCTCCTCCACGCGGTTCGTGCCCAGCCAAAACCCTGCAAAGCCCTTCTGGACACTGCCATTGGGGCTTATGTTCAGTGTGGGAAACCCACCTTGCATTGCAGGTCCTCAAGAAGATGAAGCGCCTTCAGCTTCGCCCGAATATGCTCACCTGCAACACCCTGATTAACTCATTGATGAGATACCCATCTGCCCATCCGCTTTTATTTGCTAAGGAAATTTGTACTGATGTGATTCTTTTAGGTGTTAAGCCCCATACCAATATGTTCAATATATTGATTTATGGATGTCATCTGGAGAATAAGTTTTAAGGATGCTATAGGTTTCTTGAATAAGATGAGTGAATTAGATTGCTTTCCGGATAATGTGACCTACACTAGGATTTTAAACTAATTGTGTAAGAAGGGGAGGCTGCGTGAGGCGCGAGATTTGCTAACGGATATGAAGACTGGGTTGTTTCCGAATAGGAGTACGTATAACATATTGGCTAGTGGGTATTGTAAAATGCTGTGGTTGAGGGAAGCCTCTAAGGTGATTGAGTTGATGACACATGAGGGTGTTTTGCTGGATTTATGGACTTATAATATGTTGATTCGTAGGTTATGTAATAAGGGGAAGATCGATGAGGCCTTTAGGCTATGTGATGAGATGGAGAATTTGAAATTCTTGCCGAATGTTGTGACGTACAATATGTTGATTGATGGGTGTCTAGAGTGGAAGAGCAGGTCTGAGGCTTTGAGCTTGTTTGAGGAAATGAGAGGAAAAGGAGTGAAGCAAACTGCTGTTACTTATAATAGAATGATTACTTATAATAGAATGGTTAAGTTGTCTTGTAGAGAAGGGAATATGGATGAAGCGAGCAATATAGTGAAGATGGAAGAAAGTGGGTTTTTCCCAGATGCTTTTTCTTACAATACTTTGATTAGTGGCTTTTGCAAATTGAAGAACTTGGAAAGCGCATTTAAGATGATGAGTGAGATGGGTGGAAAAAGTTTGAAGATGGACACTGTTACCCTTAATACCTTTGTTCATCTTCTTAGTGAAGAAATGAAACTCAATGAGGCCTACCACTTACTTAACAGTGCCAGTAAACGTGGGTATATTCTAAATGAGGTAAGTTATGGTACATTGATAATGGGCTGTTTTCAGGATCAAAATGTAACAAAGCCTTAAAGCATTGTGATGAGACGAAGGAGGACATTGTTCCCACCATAATCACCTATAACTCCATTATTAGTGGGCTCTGCAATTCAGGAAAGACTGAGCAAGCGTTCCACAAGTTAGATGAGCTAGTTGAGATTGGCTTAATCCCGGATGAAACTACATACAATACAATAATCCATGGGTATTTCCGAGAGGGGAACATTGAAAACGCATTTCCATTTCACAATAAAATGGTAAAGAATTCATTTGAACCAGATGTTATCACATGTAACATCCTACTTCATGGTCTTTGCAATGAAGGAATGCTGGAGAAGGCTCTTAATCTCTTCGACACATAGATGTCAAAAGGTAAAATAGTTGATGTTGTAACCTGCAACATGCTGATTGCAAGCCTGTGCAAAGAGGGAAGACTTGATGATGCTCTCCAATATATCGCTGAAATGGAAGAAAACAATCTAGTTCGTGATCACTATACATACAATGCTATCGTAAGTGGCCTTACTGATGCTGGTAGAATCAACGAAGCGGAGGAGTTCACATCAAAACTCAAAGAGATGGGAATTGCACCTCAGCAGTCCTTGCAGATGGATGAGAGAGAGAATATTCTATCTGATGGCTCTTTGCGGGGACCTGATTCAACTTCCCTATGAAGGGAAGTACAAAGAAGCCATGCACATTTTTCAGGAGGCGTCAGAGAAAGGTGTTTCAGTGACTAATTCTATCTATTTCCATTTGATCCATGGGCTTATAATGAGGAGAAAAAGCATATCCTGTCGTGGCAGAACAATGTAAATTCTTGAGCATTCTTCTTGATGATGTTTAATGGACTGCTGGTTTATGCACTCAGTCTTTTGAATTCGGCTACAACTCCGCCTGGCAGGGGGTTCAGGTCTCTTTACCCTGATCCTTTCCCTCAAAACTAGGAAGAGAATTTTTTGAGTGAAGATCAATTCCCTCCATCCAGCCTTTTCTTTGAAAGCCCTTTTAGTCTTACCAATTAGTGATGCTTTATGTAGTTCTCAAGCAAGATGATAGAAAGGGAAGGGGCTGGTTGGCAGTCAATGACACATGCCTGCATATTTAGTAACTTCACGGTTCACTATGTATGATTGAGATGCTCAATAATATGGTTGGTTTGCTTGGGACCTGTAGTTTGTAGGTACTATGATGAAACCTCTCCACAAGAAAGACAATAAGGTCGGTAAGAGAAGAAATTTTTAAATAGTAGCTCATGGATATTTTGGTCATTTTGTGCATATTGAAGTCCATCGGACAAAGAATTGAGAAGGTCAAGCATATTTAGGCACAAAAGCTGGTAAGAAAGTCTGGATTTGACAGCATTCATATAAATATGGAGACAATTTGCATTACTGGAGTTGGAACTCTTATGTATGTATTTATTTTATTTATTTTTGCATTGCTTCAAAATGTAGAATGTTAGCAAAATATGTTAACTGTTAATCTGCAGCTGTATTATGTGCCTTGGTCTAAGGTCACCAATTTTTTCTCAGGAGAGAGAACATGATCAGCTACTTGGACATGATTATAGGAGTTCACCTTGCAATACAGCTTGCCTTCCTCAATGCGCCTTCATTATTGTGTTGGGTGGATGGCCTTAAAAAGCTGATCAGATTTCAAATGTGCACCAGCTAAGCAACTTTTTGCCCGATATATGAACAATGATTCATCTTGGAATTCCAAGGTTTGGTTATTTGTTTGCTTTGCCAATCTACCATTGCAGTAGTGCCATTTGAAGTCCCATCTTTCTAGTTAAATTTAGGTTTTTTACCAAACTTACTTGTAAGGCCTCGCGTGGAAAAGAACTTTATTCATGTTCTTCTTCCTTTCTTTTCCCATATGCCTTCATTAATAGGGGAGGGGAATTCAAAACCCCTTACACAAGCCCAAGTCAACTGTCAGTGTATATGTACACAGTTCAAGTGTCAAAATCCCTTTTTGTAACTATAAGCCGAAGGCCAACAGCGGCCTTTGTTTCTAAGCTCTTTCAACAAAAGCTTAAAGTTTCTGATCTCATGTTGTTTATTTTTTCAATCGCTCCTCAATTTATAGTGCAACAAACTTGCCCATGGAGAGTTGTCTAACTATGCATATTCATCCTCCTGGCATATTTTGTGCCTATAGATCAAGAGCTTTAGAAGTGAAAGCTGGAAGTGTGAGCCGAGAGAAGACCACATCAAGATTCTAAAGGTATAATTGTCTGCATTGCTTTTATTCTTTTTAATTTTTATAGACAAGATAAAACTAGACTAATCGCCTAAAGTTCCACCATTGAGGAAAAATCACCTCATGGAGTCAAAAGCGTATGCAAGCTCTTCAAATGACCATGAACAAGCTAAAAGGACAACAGCAGCGGATAATTTTTTGCCCTTAATATGTCTCAGCCATAAAGGAGTTAGATACTACTAAAAATCCCTAGAGCAGGTTATGTCAACATCCCTTGTCTTCTGGGATTGACGCCGCGAGGACCACGACAAGAATGGAGTTTCGTACACAACTAAAACTGAAAGATATAACAATTCCCAACACAAGGAATTAACAACTCTCATAAAAGTGTTTTAAATGTTTTAATTAAATAATACCGGCTGTTCTCCAACAAGGGTCTATAATGTGGCATTTATAGCTGAGTACAGCAACCACTTCAGGAAAGAAAATAACAAAAGGCTAGAATCACAGAATTTAGAATTAAATCCCCAATTTCCAGCTCATGATAGTGAATTGAGCCAAAAATTGCAGAATTCAACTCAGCTAGTATGGTCTGCCACAATTTCAGCAAATCTAGATTTTATTCCCTATTTCTGTGATTGTTTCAGTGCAGGAGCAATTTTTTGACTGTCTTTGCATCCTTTCCACTAAATAACCTAGATGGCACTCCAAGTTCCCATCTGGCTTTCTATGGAAAATCACTGCACTGGCTTTCTAAATTGTCTTTGAGGTCAAATAGAAGAACCTACCCCTAAAGGATTCCAGGACTCCACCCAACTAGAGTTACCCCTTACTGGATAGAGAAGACTTACAATAGAGAGTGCTGAAGAAATTATGGAACTACTGTAATTCCTAGTCTTGCATAGGAGTTATGCCATTTGGAGTATTATTTCAATATGAAGACTTCGAACTACATCATGCCAAAAGCTAATAGATGTTCCGTCCCTATCCTATTTGTGCGATGTTTATGGATGAAATGGCTAAACGAAAATGGGGGAAGAATGAAACGTGGAAAATTTTGGATCAGGGATGCATTTGTTATTCTGGAGACGTATCAGGGGCTACCAGCAATTCAGCTTTCTCAGTTTTTGTTAATTTGATTGTGCTACTCTTGCTCTCTTGTCGAGCTTGGATGCTGAGGTACCATAGATTTTGAACTTTTCTGATTAAAATGCCGTTAAAATTAGAACCTATGAGAAAGTTGTTTTTCCTTGTTCTTTATTAGAAACAGAACAGGTTCTATTACTACTATCATCCGTTGAAAGTATTGCAGTTTAACTTGAAAGTATTTGTAGTAGACTATGCATCAAGTGTCCAAGGTGTTCGTTGTTTTTCCTTGTTCTTTATTAGAAACAGAACAGGTTCTATTACTACTATCATCTGTGGAAAGTATTGCAGTTTAACTTGAAAGTATTTGTAGTAGACTATGTATCAAGTTTCCAAGGTGTTCTTTACAGGACATTTGCGGAATTAAGGTAACTAAAATTTTCCAGTGCAAACATTTGCGTATACGACTCTTGATGTTTAGTGAGCGCGGGTTTTATTTTGATTAGAGAAGCAAAGTGCTGTCTATGTTTTGTTCATACTTTAAAATCCCTTATGGAATACACGTCTTTTAATGAACTTCTCTTTCATTGGCATGCTCTCTCAGAACGGAAACGACAGTTGGTTGGGTAAGAGGATCTTTTAGAAGTTTCATGGATCTAATACTCTTCCAAACATCCTTTTCTCGACCAGATGTGGCCTAATTCCAGACAACTTGCAACTGTTCTCTTGGTAAAATTAGATTTCCTTTTTCTGTTGTTTTGTATATTTGATTGCCTTGAACATTTTCTGTTTGTGCAATCTCTCTTGATTGCCAATCTTCTTATCCTTATGATCCCTGTTGCAATCATGCCTAAAAGCAACGAAGTCATAGGACCCATATAGCAAGGGATATAATCTACACATTAGCTGTAAATTGTTTTGCTCAAAGCTGTTGGCATTCAGAATGCTACTTCAGCACAGGTTCCTACACCTTTGGAATGATATCCTTCTTTGGTCATTTGAAAATACTTACAAGAAGGGACAGTCCTATACGGTGTTGGATTATTCTTTGGTGCTTTTTTGCAATAGTCACCAAGTCTTGACATATTGGGATAATATCTTCGATTATAGATGGTCTGTTTTTAAGATCAGTATTCATAAGATTGTGGTTGACCTGATGCATATTTTGAGCATCTTTTCCCTTGAGAACCTTTGGCTTGTACCAGCCATCTTTTCCCTGGAGAAAAGGCAACTGCTGGTTGATACAAGAAGTTAACTCTTTGGAGTCATATTTAATTGCCACTTACAAGGAAGTGGTGACAGAATCATCAAAGAAGCTAAGAGGAAAAGGAAATGATGACTGGAGTAAAGGCAGGGTTTGTGTTTAGAGCATTGTCTTTTAAACTGGACCAGACCTGTTTATTAGACTGTCAACTGGCCTCACTCCTGGTCTTGCCGGTTCTAGCTCTCACGATAAAAGAGAAAAGAAATTGTTTGACAAGTGTGGCTTCTCTCTCTCTCTCTCATGCTCCCAAGGAAACCCTATCCCAATCTTTTGTTTGCTTCTTTGCGTCTCTTCATTTCACCTTCATCGCCAACAGGTCTCCACCTACAACTGCCACGGAGCACTTTCTCATTGATTTAATGAATTGTGTGAAATTATCCTCCAAAGACTGCCAAAGTTCTTCTATCCCCCCTTTATGTTCAATTTTTCCTCTCTGCACTTCAATGCTGTAAACTGGACGATCACCCGATAGGGGAACATGCAAAAGACCTTCAAACACTTCACCTCACCTTTCTCTCTTTCTCTTCTCTGTTGTTTCTCAAACGATTTTTTCCTTTTCTTTTTCGGAGCTTGCCTCAATTAAATTCTATATTCATGCTGCTTCATATTCTTGGCAATCTTTAGATTCGGTAATTTTATTGCAAATTCAAATTGATGGAATTGATAGTTATGCTAATTATATCAAAATTTGATGTCAATATTATGCCTTGATTGGATTGATTGTAATTTTTTTGGTAGTTTTGAACCACAAAGAATGGAACTGGCAACTCAATATAGACAAAGACCTTGTTTGCTTTCTGGGTTTTTCTTTTTCTAGCATTGATCTACTCTCGTGACACTTAATTAACTGGTAATGCTTGGAAGCTAAAATAAATTGTATTACTGGTACAGGTGTAGAGTTTAAATGCTAAGGAAATTTATAGTTTCCCAAAAGAAGTGAATGGCATAAATGTTTTTGTGAATGCAGGTCTGAGGCCTTCTCAAAGCAGAGGGGTTGACTTGTGTTTCAGTCTTAATCAAGGAGCTTATTTGAGAGTAACCTTCTGACTGTATCTGTCTGACATATAAGCTTCAAGGCCTCAAAGAGGTAGATATTCTTCAGAGGATGAGAAAAGGTAAATAATTGTTAATGCATGTCATGTTGTTGACTTGTTTGCAATAGTGGATAAATTAAATATTAAGAGAAGCTTAAGTGAAAGTATACGATTGGATTTTCTTTTTTTTGTCCCCATAATGGAATCAAAAGTTAAGATATTATTCTTTTTTTTTTTAAACTGAAGTGGATAGGTCAAGCTGAACTCCTCACTTGTTCACACACACTTCGGTAAGGAAGTATCAGCATAATCTCAACTAGGAGGATCTAGACCAACGGTTAGTCGGCTTAGTGGGATGTGGCGCTAAGTCCCTTAACCAAGTTCTCAAGTTTGACTCGCAACTTGGGCATGGAGCAGACTATATTGGGAGGGTAGCCCCCTAAATCGGTCATTCCAAGTCTCGGACTGGATTAATCAGAACATAACTCTAGATACCGGTTGGTATAGTATCAAAAAAAAAAAACCTAGGAGGATTAGACTTAGTCAAAACCAGTGACACCTGCTTGTTGGGTTAGTTGCTTAAAGTCATCACTTACAGAAACTTTTTGCATTAGAAGAGACCACTGGTGGCTCTAATTTTTCTATCAATATGCTTTGTCATGGTACCTACCTAAACATACCATTTTAGGTCGTGGAATAACATGCCTTTCTTTTACCCCTCCATAATTGAGTCATCTGCCAAGTCATCTTCCAATTTGAAGCTCAATTGGAAGATTTAAACGACAGTGGTTGCACATGGACCAATTATGGCTAAGGATTTGAGTTTTAGTCCATGTTTGGTTCACTATCATTTATATTTAATGCCCTAGTGTGTAAACAAGAAGGGCACTTTCTTTATCTAACAATAAAGAAAGACACCTTGTTTGACAGGCTATTAAAGTTCAACATCTTTTAGTTGTTTTATATGAATTGTTTGCTTTTAATGTGCCCATAGATATGAAGAGTTTCTACAGTTATCTTGAGACAGGACTATCGTAACTAGAGTGTGGAGTTCTTTTGGGTGTTGGAGAGCCACAAACTTAGAAACCTCTTGACCTTTTGAGTTGGGGTAGGAGAAGTGGCATCCACCCTTACCTTGGTTGACATGTAGTACATTACCAAGCATTTCGCACATTCTCTGGCATAGACCATGCAGAGCACCATATCCGCATCAAGTATGTCACCTACACATTTTAAAGATTTTTTTTTTTCCTTTTATATATATATATATATGCAAATTTCAGTCTGATTGAAAAGTTGTGTAGATCAAGTTCCTAATGATCAGTAGAATGCTCTGAGTTGGTGGTGGTTTGTGGAATGTTGAGTTAAATTCATCTCATTCTATGCTTATGTTCAATATTTGCAAGCTCCATCTTGTATGTACTGCATTAGTTGTGTTGGGTATTGTCCAACAAATTGTTTATTCATGACTGACCAATTAAGTGCTAATTGGCTAAAGAAATGGGATACCCTTCTAGATAGGTCTTTATTGAAAATTTGTCCTTCTCCTATTACAAAGGACAAATTTTTGTATTCTTGTTTTGGTACAGTTATCTTTCACAAGCTAATACAGCACTGGTGAAGGCTTGAGCGTCTAACAAAACAAACATTTTTATTTACAAATTTCAGGTATACATCATGGTTGACTACTCATATTGGTCTTGCCTAACCATTGGTTGCTGATACATTAGTTAGTGAATGTGTTGAAAAATAATGTAGGAAAAAAGAAAGAAACCGTGTTGCAGGAGTGATCTCCATGGATCCAACGAAGCAATGGCGGGTCTACCTCAATTAGAGGAAGAAGCTAGGGACCACCAACGCGACAACTGCGACTACAACTGCAATAGCCAGGTAAACGGGATAAGTGGATACTTTTAAGGGGCCATTGTCAAGCACTTTTTTTAACCAACCTGAGTTATCGATTTCAATTTGGAGGGCCTAATTACTTTCATTAGATACACTTTTTTATTTGGTGAACAATGCTTTTTTTTTCTTTACCCTTTTTTGTTGATTAGGCTAGGGATGTGATACCATTAAAATTGGAATGTCTGGTCATCTCATTTCTCCCCCTAACATTTCCACACTGACCCATTTTCAATATGTTTGACAAATTTTTATCTAACAATTGACCTTGCTATTCTATTGGGAAGATTATTAGCTTTTTTCCCCTCTATTTATTCAAATCATTACATGGAAGATTATTCAAAATCTTGCTTTGCATGTATAGGGTGTCTTTTGTTTAAAAATGAGACTTTCTCTCCCTCCCTCCCTCCCCCAATTTGAAATGTGATGGCCACTCAATTTATTGTGCATGACACATGCGAGGTATGACAAAAAGTGACAAGGGGAATCACTCAAAGTCAATTCTGCATGTTTTTATTTCGGGGAACAATAGAAATTTGGTTTCCGCGTGTACGATAGTTGGAAATTAGAGTGCTGCACTACCAGCTGTTGGGGTTCAGCTCGTAAATGGTGACTCATGGAATGGACACGTGAAGGAAAACCTTTTTGGGTAATTTATAAATTATGATCATGAGTAATGATAATGAGAATTTTGCACCGACCAATAATAAAAGCTTCTTAAGCACCAAAAATTCCTCTCTCAATTGAGTGTGCTTATAGACTGACATTAAAAAACTTCCTTAAGGGTTTCCTAGTGTGTTGGGTCAATTAAGTTTGATTATAGTTTCCAAAGAGGTTGACATATTGGAACTGAACTTTAATTAATTGAAGAAATTAACGTTAGATAACAGATAATTGTGATTTTAGGACATTAGGAGATTTTAGGCCCCGATTCTCTTTCAATTTCATTCTCTCTCTCTCTCTCTCTCTCTCTCTCTGCTCCTAAGTTCCTACTAGTGTACTAACTTCCCTTCTTGGTCTTTGATTTAAACACTAGATACAGATAAAAGCATTTGTTGATGAGATAATCCTAATTAGATCAAGTCATTAGTTCCTGGATTCCTTGGGGATTGGAGGACGAGAAGATTAATGGAGGGGAAGGGTAAACATAGCCTTCCTTTATTCTCATGGTGTGAAGCAAAAGTAAGAGCTTAAAGAGAGTGGCTGGATGCTTGCCTCTTGTGGGAGGTTGGCTACTTGTGAAAGAAGAGAGAAGCTGTCCAAGGATATGCAACCTTCCTCCGTCAATCCGTCAATCTGAAAATCTCATATTCGAATATTTGTGTAACAAAATTAAAAAAACAAAAGAAGAAGAGAGAAGCACAAAATGATTATTAAAATTTGAATTTCAAGGGCATTTAATTCAAATTTTTGTGGGTTGAGATGAAGTATTTTTATACTTTTATACTTTAGGTTGAATTTTAAAGGTTCTGCTTTGCAAAAAGGAGAGAAGAGGAAGAGAATTTATACATTTAATTTTCACCGTGAATAAAGATTTTCATTATAAACTCTGTCATGATCATCCTAATCCCGAATAAAGGATGCAGGTTGTATTAAATAACCACGCAATAAAAAACTAAGGTAAAATTTTATGTTTAGATCCTTTACGATATTGTGTTAATAAAGATTTTAAATTATTTAAGTTAATATATAGACTAAAATTAGAGAAGTGAAAAATCAAGTAAGAATGCTCTGTATCAAATATCAATACATGTAATTTGACTAATTCAAAATCATACAAATCTAAAATATATATATATATATATATATTTTTTCCTTTTTTTATTAATAGAGTTGTGTTGATTTGGTCTGTATAGTATTATTATAATTTGTAAAGTAATGTAATTAATTCAATCTAGATTTTATTCCAAAAAGATCTTTCTCCAACTACTACTGCCATCAGGCCTTGACCATCCCAAAAGCATTTTTAATAAAAGTAGGCTCATGGTTGAGTTTAAAGAAATTAAATAAAAATTTAAAAAATAATATCTTTGGAGATTATAATCATTGTAGGACTATCTCTAAATTTCATTTTCTTGCTTCCCACGAGATCGAACGGTCCCTCACCAGCCCCATGACCCACCAAACTACCATTTTTAAACCCTTTCTAATTACTCTAGTCATTGTCCATGCAAAAAATGCACAAGTTCTATAAGGTTCCTCGGAGAAACAACGTGGTCCATTCTGTGCTACGAGGTCCCTGATTTCCTTCTAAGTCGGCTACCGGCAATTTAATCTCCTTGACTACTTCCCATGTTTCACTGATTCACTCAAACTTATTTGAAAGACAGAATCAATATACAATTTGTCTGATGAGAAGTATGTTGTGTCTTTGAATTAAAAATTGGATTCAAATTTTTTTTTGTATTATGGTTAGGCCATCAATCCAGTATTTGAGGTTTCGTTCTAACTAATCTGTGTTGACCGCTTGCAGAGCCCAATTGAGGGATAGGTCTCTCGGCGCTGATTTTTTTGTTTCCATGAGAGATCAAACTCTCAACCATAATTAAGGGACGTCAATTTTCGAACCAACTGAGTGATCAAATGTTGATAATCAAATTTTAAAAATAAAAAGAATTACGTGAGTTTTTTTCAATTAAATTATTAAAAGTATGGCTCTGAGTCGGCGAAGCAAGAGAGAGAGATTTTCCTCGTAATTCCTATGATTTGGTGTCGGCAAATAATAGGATAGGAAATTCAGATCATTTGGTCATGATAAGATTTGTTGTGGTCGTGGCATTGCCCATGTCAATGAGATTCCGGAGGATTTTTTGTTTTTTTTTTTTTTTTTTTTGAAGTATGGTTATTGGAATTTTTGTTCCTATTCAACTTCTTAGTGCATGTTACTAGACATTGCACGAGCAATGTCCCATGTAAAAGGACAATCATTTTTTGTTAACACTTGGTATCATTTTGGTCTTTAATTTTTTAGATTAATGGATTTTGTGTGATTGGCGTGGTTGCTTTATCTAATGAAGTGTTTTGTGAAAAAACGAATGTGGAAATCTATAAGGTTCTAGCACATCTGGGTATGCCTGACCAATGGTAATTGGATTTATATTTGAGATTATTGCTATATATTATCATCCGACTCCAATTTAACTCATTCGACTTCGTCTTACATTGTCCACCGATAGTCGAAAATCATTCTAACTTATGAAAGAGAAATGTCTATTTCAAGTGAGGAGTGCTTGGAACAAAAGATCCCAGGCGAACACACGTAATACTTCATATAAAACAAAGAAGTTGATTGCTCACATCATCATCATCTTAGAGAAGAATGTCGAACATGAAACCTTAAGTCTCCAAGGAAACAGTTTACTGATTACAATTTTTCTCCCCTAACCTAATGATCTAGAATTCAAATTTCAGTGTAACAAAAAAAAAATAAAACCTTAAAATCTTATCTTGTATGGTGAATATGAATCAAGGAAAATGGCAATTAGAGGAAATGGCACATGCGGTTTCCCTTTTCTTTTCTTTTTAAGGGTCAATGTCAAACAAGAAATGAGAAAATGTCTTATGCTTACCATAGAAACATGCAAATATAAACAAAAAAAGCTTATAAATTTAAATACCCATCAAATCTTTGACCCTTGTGAGGGTTTGAACTATCAATCTTTGCCTTTCGAGGTCTTAAAAGTAAGTCCATTTTTAGGGTAATCGATAAGATTTCTTCATCGTGTGCCACCTTGCCAAAGGCTCTTAAGTCTAGAATATATACACCAAGTCTAAGTCTATGTCATCTTTGAAGTCTAGAATATATCGACGTGTGAGTGAGATCCTGGCTCATGTTGTGAACCTCCTTTGCCGGTCCCTCCCCATTTCCATCCAACTCCCAGCTGGGAAGGCAGAAAGGAAAGTTCCCTTTCTTCTGTACGCGGGCGGCCCATTCCGGCTGCTTGGATTAGACAAAATTACTTGGAACCTAAATCTTAATTACTGTCGAATTTATTTAATTTATTTATAATACTTTTTAAATATATTAAAATTTTTTGAAAGAAATATAAGGATTTATAAGAAAAATTAAATTTAAATTTCTGTATAAATTTATATTAATTGAATTTATTTTTAATTTTCTCAAATCTCCATAGCCTCTCATCCACGCGTGGCTTCCCTATGTAATTAAGATTTTCGTTCTTCTCTTCACAATTAGGTTCTTAAAAAAATAAATAAATTTGAATTTAAAATAAAATAAATATTTTTTTATAGCATCATAATAGTAAAATGCGCCATTAACCCTTTGAAGGGTTGAACATTGATATACAGAGATGGTTTTATAAAAATTCAATTAGATAAAAAAAAATGTCAGCCTCATAAACGCAATGAATTATTTCACACTCAATGACGGAACAATGTCGTTTTTTTAAAATCACTGGTCCTCTATCTTGCGTGTCTCTCTCTCTCTCTCTCTCTCTCTCTCTCTCTCTCTCTCTCTCTCTCTCTCTCTCTCTCTCTCTCTCTCCCCTATATATATATTCCTCTCGTATAGTGCTGGCCAAAGCACGCCCCCCCCCCCGCGGCCCTTCATCTTCTTTTTGCTTTTGCATTCCCACTCTTCTCTCTCATCTCTCTCTCTTCATGGAATACGCTGAGGGAACTAAGACTCCACCCATCACCGTTTCAACACCAATCTCTATCTCACCACATTTATCATCCTCTTCTCCTTCGCAATCTCCACCAAATCCTCCTCTCTCTCCTCCACCACGACCTCCTCCGGTGATTCTCAGCCCTTGTGCGGCTTGCAAGATCCTCCGCCGCCGTTGCGCAGATAAGTGTGTCTTAGCTCCTTATTTCCCTCCCACTGAGCCTCTTAAATTCGCCATTGCACATAGAGTCTTTGGAGCTAGCAATATCATCAAGTTCTTGCAGGTATATTATAGATTTTATCACATCTTCGATCTCTTTTTCATTTTTAAAAAATGAAAATGTGACAAAAACATGGTCTTCATGGTTAGAATGTATTTTTTAAAAAATAGGTATTTTTATTGTATTTATTTTATTAAAAGTTGAACATGTTAATCTCTTGAAATAGCTGGGCAGTAAAAATAAAGTGGTAATCTTGAATAGCTCATCTTTACTTTAAAGTGAAAGGAGATTATTTAGTCATACATAGGAATCTATTCTTTTTAGGTCATCTATGTCCAAATGCCAGCTGAAAAAATAAAATTGATGCTTTGTCTAGTAGCATTGAAACTTTGGATTTAAGGGCCCTTATTTAAAGGGGGGGGTGCCATCATGCCATCTGATAAACCCCTTCAAAGGGTCATTTTGGTCCATTTGGGCCATGATGGTTTCCCATTCAACAAATATGTGCATTACATTCCACCATCAAAATGGTCCTTCGAATAGACCTTGATCTCCTAACCAGATTCAAAGGCATAAAAGATGTTACATAAACTAGACCTTAACAATTTTTAAAGGTCAATTTTGTTGAATCATTGCCCCAGATTACCCCATCTTAGCCAATAAAAAAAATTAATGGCTAAATTCTATTATATGTATTTTCAGGAAATTCCAGAGAACCAGAGAGCAGATGCAGTTAGCAGCATGGTGTATGAAGCCAATGCAAGAATCCGCGATCCGGTTTACGGTTGCGTGGGCGCAATTTGCCAGCTTCAAAAACAAGTGAATGAGCTCCAAGCTCAACTAGCGAAGGCACAAGCAGAGCTAGTGAATATGCAATGCCAACAGGCCAATTTGGTGGCATTATTCTGTGTGGAAATGTCTCAACCTCAACGACCCATCATTCAAGAGACTAATTCTGACAACTTAGGCTTCTTTGTTGAGGATGGAAATCTAGGCACAACTAGCTGGGAACCACTTTGGACATGAAAAAGTTTGTGTCTTAAGAGAATTTGACAATAAAAACACCTTGTACTGCTTGATGGGGGGGGGAGGAAAGCAATACCTAATCATATATATAATATACACAACATAGGCACAAAATTGTAACAATAAGAGATTTTAGTATTTTAGCCGTAGTGAGAAGTGGGAACGTGGACTTGGAAAAGTTATGTTTCCAATAGTCATTGTTAAGGAAAGTAGCTCTGATATGCCTACAAAATTTGAATAGAGGAAAAAGGAGAGAGAGAGAGAGAGATATGTCGGTGTACTAAAGCCTTGCTAATTTCTTAAATCAAAGTAAATTATGGGTGACCTAATTTTGTCTGCTATTTTTTTTTTCTTCTTCAAGGGATTGCTTGTCAAACCAGCAGCTGCCTGATCTCTCTCCTTGTGTCTTCGTGTTGTCTATTCACAAAATGTACTTATCAAAGACATAAACAATGCCCGTGTCTTAAGGAAGATGGTCCGAAAATTCGCAATTGTACCTGTTGCATCAAGTGAATTATCATTTTTTATGATATCTAACTAACTATTTAATATCTAGAAGATGAAAAACATGTGGAATATTTCTAAAATTTATTAATCTAAAAATAATATAAAAAAATAAATAAATATCATCAGAAATAAATCAATACTATTTTAATTAATAATTAAATCAACATATATAGTTCTTACAATAGGGTTCTAATGACAAATATTTAATCACTCGTGGAATTTCTACAAACTCATTTTCTTCATTCTAACCTTCAACCCCATATTTTATTTATTTATTTATTCCTAATAATAAATAAATAAAAACATAATAAGATTACTCGAATGTTATATAAAATCGAATCAAAGCCTAAATAATTAAAAATTTATAGATATTTATAAATTCCTAATTACAAATACCATAATCATCCTTGTTTTTATCCATTTTATACCACCCTAAGACCAATACACTTTCTCTTAAATAAAAATAAATAAATGCACCCGTCATTTGTAAAATAAATAAATAATTTTCCCACGTCATTTATACTTTTTAGCATTTTTTTCTTTTTCTTTTTTTTTTTTTTAACTTTTCATGCCCGGTAACATTTGCTACTCTAAAAGTCATAGATCAGAATTTCATTTATGACTCTAACGTGACCGATACCGAACCCAGATAAAGAAAGTGAAATGTTTTAGTTAACCGATCAGAATATAATAACCTAAAAGTATTCATATATTCGATCTAGTAAGATAAATGTTTTGTTGTTATTGATGTAATCTCTATTATTACCATATGAGTGTTACTTTCAAATGATTTCTAATTAAAAGAATTTGGTACTATTGCGCGACATTGAAACCCTACAAATATTCTTAGCATCGCATATGCACCATGCAATGAGCATATGAATTTAATGATATGAAAATTTGAGTAAGAAGACATGGTGGGCTGACACACACTGAAGAACAAGTGTTCACATGAGAAGGGGCCTAGAGCATGATTTTGGCAATACACAAGCACTTTGGCCATGGTAGGACCTCAAGCATGGCTCTTTCTTGCTACCATGTACAATCCTACGCATCTATGTGAACACTACAACATGGGATGTTGGAGACGATGACAGCCTCGACAAGGGCTCCAATATGAATAGTTGCTTTAATGGAGATAAGACAGACGCATTTCGCAGATTTTTAGTGCACCAAATTCCTACATTACGATGTCTAAGCTGTTAAATATATGAATTTTTCTACCATCGGCAGAAAAAATAGCATAATAATAATTTAAATTCTTTACGAAGTCAATACAAATTTTTTAATTATTTAATTGTTTTTAAAAATTATTTTAATAATAAAATTTCAAATGATTATAATTTATTCTGATTATTATCTACGGTAGAAGTAGATGTTCGAATTTTCTTTTTTGTTTTTTTTGTGGAATTTTGAGGAAAAGGACATGGAATAAGGGGACCATATCCTTGACCCCTGCAAAATCTTGAAATTGCAACGAATGTGTGTGATGATCTCTCCTTCCAAAAGTTAGGATAGGGACCCAAAACCACGTACCCTTTGATGAATGTGGTACCAATTTGTAGTTTAGGCTTATGTGCATTTCACCTTTCTATTTGTGGCGGTCTCTTTTCTGTCTGGTGTAATCAATCAAAAACATTCTGTCAGCAAACAAAATGAATTATCTCTCTGCCATTTACTATATCAATCAGTATTTAAAATTATATTTTAATAAATCTGATTCGAGTATTTATCGAATTCATTTTACAGACGAATCTCTAAATATAATCTTTTTTATTACTAAATTTTAAATCTAAAAATTTATTTTTCTTTTCACAAAATAAAAAATAACTCAAAAAACATGGAGGGTATTTTGCCCCAAAAATAGGGAATGAATAGCTTTCACTTTCTTTCTTGATACATAATTTTTCTATCAGACGACAAAGGTCACATATTACCGCTATTCTTCTATATAATTATCATTGGAATTTTCTTTTTTAGTGTCTAATATGCACGTATATTTGACTTTTATACAACGTCTAATCGCTTTAATTGACCCATGGTAACACGTGGCTTGACCCAAGCAGTCACCAGATTTGACAACTATTAATGGTGAAAATGAGTCGAGCTTTAGGTCTGTTCAATGCTGACTTAGTTAAACTCTATTTAATTCATAGCCACTCATTTTTTTAATCGGATAGCTGCTCAATATTTTAGAGTAGGATAAAGAGATTTTATTTATATGTTTGTTTTTAAATTTAGTATTCAAATTTTTATGAATATATATATTTTTATAATTTTTATGATTTTTATATAATAAAAAAAAATTAACTTAATTACACTAATAGGTCATATATACCGATTTAACTAAAATTTATAAATCAGATTTCAAAATTAAGGAACTAAACATAATTTAAATATAATTACAAAATTTATTATAAAAATAAAAATAAAATAATCATTCAATATAAAAAAGTAAGCATAACAAACAATTAAAATTACAAATTATTTAATATTACAAGAAAAAATTTTAAAATAGAATAAACCTAATTTATTAATGAGTCATAGTTATTTCCAACCATAGAGTCCGCGATCTAAATTTGACGGGGTCCGACTGAACGAATTTGAATTATGTAGTGATTCTAATACCATATTATGAGAGAATTTGACTCTGATATATAGAAAATTGAATAAATCGGTGTTTATATATTTATATGTTTGTGAGACATGCAGATAAAAGTCTCTCGTATGAATACATTGAGGTTGTCACATAATTCTCTATTCTAGAAAAGTCCTTCGTATGAATCCTAATTTCCACGAAGATGGATTCAATTTGGATCAAATTTCCAAACTTCTAGTGCCCGTTGATTTGTTTAATGAGACCCAAAGCTTCTAGAGATAGATAAGAATGGCTTAATCAGACAGAAACAAGTCCTAGGAACCGTTTCGGTGTATTTTCATCATTGTTGGAAAATTGAGATTTTTATAATTTAATTATTTTTATAAAAAATTTAATTTTTACTTATTAAATTTCTATAACTTATGATTAAATCCTTTTTTATTTTAGTAAAAAAATAAAAATAAAAATATAGAGTTTAACGAAGTTGAGGTTTTCATTACACCACCTAAACAGGCTTAGGATTAAGATGGGACATGGAATTTGAGACCTTGACTTAGAATACTATAAGTTCCGTGAAGAATTTGTTAATGGACCCGACCGAATTAAATTGTATCATATCTCGTCTAACGGATTTTGATCAAGTCTATTTAACTTATTATTTATATTATTTTTTTATAAATCATTCAAATCTAGTAATTACGTTGAATCTGACTAAATAACATTTAAATCGGATTAGAACTGACTAATTACTTATATTATATTAGTAGTTTCACATACAGTATTTAATGTATAAAACATTCTCACGATGAATTATACTCTCACGGCATATAGGAAGTGGCGACAAATAATGTATTTAAAAATAGTGAAATAAAGAATTATTCAAAATATAAAAGAATCGACAAGATGCTTCTTTTATGCAAAATGTTTTCTTTCAAAAGTTGAATTCTAAATCTATGCATAAATACATATAATTTGATAATTAGTATATCCCGGTAACTTTTTTAGAGCAAGTGAATTCAAATTTTAATACTGACTGATTTATTTAGTAATTATATGGAGAAATATTACCCTAGATTTTATAAATCTGGTCAGATGAATATATTATTTTTAAAAAAAGAAAAAAGAAAAAACCCTAGAATGTAAATCGATATTAACGTAGAGACAAACAGGAAATTGTCTTTTAGGATTAAATTCTAAAATTGGAACCAGTATTCCTTCTAATCTATTATTACTTCCAAACATTTGAATTTGTCTAACCCAAACAACAAGGCTTTCCTCCACCATTGACCGTCTAACCATTCTTAGGCTAATAACATATTTTCTTCTTTGTCTACTTAATTTCTTTATAACTTCCAAACATTGTCATAAAAACCTCATGAGATTTTCTTCCCGACACATTGTAATTCCAAGGGGGTGATCTCACCACCCCTTCGTTGTGAAAAAAGTTTCGTCTAATTTCAAAAACTAGCTATTAAGTTGAAGAGTTCAAAGCTTATATTCCATCCTCCTAAATGTTTGACCAAAATGAATGATTCTACCATGTGAAAGAATTTTTTTTTATTCAACTTAAAATACAAATCTTAAAAGTAATTATTACTAAAAAACTTTTAATTTTAGTTAGCGCAATCTGATAAGTAAAATCCAATTGCACAATGAAAAACTTAGATAACTATTTTGTTGTTATTCTTGACATGAAAACCATTTTCTCATTCTGCGTGATATATGGAACCCCTTTTACATCTACGAAGTGAAAACTAATACATAGGTGAGAAACCGTTGCTCTTACGTGTATTGCGCATGTCGACTCTTGCATGAATTGGGGAGTCGTCTTCTTTAGTTGGAGTGATGGTAACCTAGATTAAGATAGACAAAGATGTTTGAGGTTGCCAAGAAAGTCTTTCTCTAACTAAACCTAAAGAGCAATGAGAGGGTATGGAATCTCACAGCGAACCAAAGCATACGAAAGGTTTAAATTCTATTTTATGTGAGTAGATATCTCGACCCCATGAACATTTCTCTAGTCATAGTTGATTATTAACCTCTTCTTCCAATGAAAATGAAAGCATATAAGATGATTCTTTTCTTTCTTAATGCATTAGGTTCTAGTATGAAACCTTGAAAGAAGACTACTCACAAACTTTCACATGATTATGTAATGCATTACGACCAAAACGATACATCCCACAACCAAACAAAGAATTCTAGTAGTTCCTTCGAAAAATTTTATCCTAAAGTTTTTGTAATGTGTATTTGCATGAAAAACATAATTAAAATGGTTGTTTTATGCAAAGATTTAGAATGAAGAAGTTAAATATAAGAGCTGATACCCATTTTCTCAGAGTTAAAGAGTTAAATTTGACATAAACTTATTGTGTAGAGTCAAAGTGTTTTTCTTCACTTATTCATATTCTACAATGTGTAAGGCTTACCAAGCTCCATTCACCATGGTGCCTACAAAAGTCAATGAAGTAAGCTGTGGGTCACTATTGTATATGTTCCTCAAATATTATAAAACCTCAATCACCTAATTCAACTCAGCATGGGAAAGAATAATCCATAAAGGTATAGCTTTAAAGACTTAAACAAACAAAGGGATAAGGTTTTAAAATAAAATAAAATAAAGGTAGCATAATATAATTGTAGTAGCATTCCTACCTAGAATAAGAGCAAAATCGACCACAATCTTTTCCTTTTCTTTTCTTTCTAGTTCAAAATGATTGAACTGCAATTTTAGCGACCCTAATCTACAGTTTTTAAGAGAACCGAACAGATTTTGCATTTTCAAATAAAAGTTATTTTTAACATTTATTTTGTAGTCTAAATTTATTTAAACTTGAGAATAATTAAAAAGCTTAAAAACTAAAAAGTTAAAAATTAATTTTTCTTCCTGAATAAAAAACCTAATTCGTAAATCAATTTTTCTTATTTTTCCCCTAAACCCTAACCAAATTCTCACAAAAACAAAGACTCAAATCCTCAAATCAGCCTAAATGTGGACAAGGTAACAAAAATATAAACTTATGGAGTTTAGTTGTTTTCTTTTACAAAGTTATGTTACCTCTTATGAATGTTTAGATCTTATTCTTAAAAATATAACTCTATATATTAAAATAATAAGAAAAAATCAATATCGAAACTGTTATACAAATGGTTAAAACCCTAATTTTAAAACAGACAGATAGATATACATGTTGAGTCAAATAACTATACTTGTAGCGAGACCAAAATTTTAATAAATTGGCTAATAATTCTAAGTTATAATAAGAGAAGCCCAAATTCTCTACCTCTAAGTATTTTATTACTATACCAACCCTTTCATACAACTTTTGTTTATATAATTTAAGTCACCCAAACATGGTCTAAGTGGGAACGAAGATAAGCAGACGTTTGAAATTCTTAATGCAAACTAGATTTTTTTTTTTTTTTTTTGAAAAAACAAAAAGAAATTGAAAAGATGAAAGTCAATTGGGACCCCCCACTTGGGAGCTTTTGGTTTTAATTTTATTATCTTCCACCTCATTTGGGGTTTTACCTTTTTTTTTTTTAATTCCATGCCTTCCACTATGAGTTTGAGTTGAGTTTATTCAAGATAGCTGCGCAGCCCTTCACAAATTCTCACCCTTCTGTGATGTCATCTTTTTCTCATTTAAAACACCCCAATGGTCTCATAGTTGGTGACTTTGTTAATTAACTAAACCAAGTGTTAATATGAAAACTAGACTTTTATTATTTGATAATTTAAATGAATTTTAAAAATAAAAATTGTTGAATGCACAATATATTTGAGTAACCAATTGAATTTATCTTACTTTGAGTGTTTCATTAATAATATTTTGTAGTGACATATGTGAAGAATATTTTAGTATTTGCCGATTTAGAATTCTTTACAAAATTGTTCTTCTACTTAACAACACGAAAATGAAAAAAAAATGATAGTTTAAAAAAATACAGAAAATGGAAATAAAGAAAAACACATAAATATAAAAAATATAAGAATTTTTATAAATATTGATTAATTTAGTGTGTTGAGATTTAAAAAATGAGAAATATTTCAAAAACAAAAAATATTAATATTAAGAAGTTTATATACATTAAAGTTGAAAACTTTTACGTTGGATTATTTTTTTGTATTAAATCTATTGACAAAAAAATTTATTGATATCATGATAATTTTAATTTTTATAAAGAATACGTTTTTCGAAAACAAATTTCTACTTTAGTCGATTAACATTTAAAAATAGAAGAAATGAAATAAAAATAAGTAAAAAAAAAAGGACTGTATTCAATTAAGATTTTTCAAACACGCGCCGGTGTTTGGCCTGGTTGATAATATTAGAATTTTTCTTTTTTTTTTTGCATGGAAAGGTTGAAGTCCTTTAGGTTTATTAAGATTTTTACTTCAGATTAGCGACCTCGATCATCGCAAATCCCATGCATAAATGAAACTGCTGTGGACGCTTGGTTGACTTGACATGAGACTAACCAAGCTAAGAATTAGAGAGAGAGAGAGAGAGAGAGAGTAATTACAATTAATGAAGCGTCAGGTTAATAAGATAATATATTAAAATTTTTAATTAAATTTTATATTTAAAATTTGATAATAAAAAAATTTATATTAAGGAGAGTTTAATTCCAATATTTGGCACATTTGACTTGCTGCTTACTTTTGTGAGAGAGAGAGAGAGAGAGAGAGAGAGAGAGAGAGAGAGAGAGAGAGAGAGAGAGAGAGAGGGTAATTCCAATATTGGCCCATTTGACTTGCTACAATTAATTACTTGGAAAAAATTGGAGGCCAAGTGGAGATTTTTGTTGAATATACAACCATTTTCATGTGTTTCCCATTTGTCTACAAAGACTAATTTTCCTCCGATTCTTGCTTTCGAGAAGCACTCCAGAGTCATGATCCAATTTTTCTAAATACTTTTTCTTTTTTTCCAATTTCCCATGTTTTCTAAGGTTATGTTTTCATTTTTTGGCAAATTTTCTAAATTTTTTGAAAAAAAAAATAATAGTTGACCAAGGTTTAGTTGTTTATAAGGAAATTGAAATTCCCTGGCATTGTTAATAATTAGAGAACATAATGATTATGAGTTATTATTTGGGTTTAAGACCTAAATTTTTTATGAAAACAGACATCAAGACAGTTTTATTCTTTAAAAGTCCAATCCGACTCAAATCAGATTTAATCAGACTAATATGATTATCGAATACTAGTGGTTCAAAAAAAAAATCTTCTTTGTTAGGTCTCTCACCTGCTCAGTAAGGGACCAAAATCACCTTGGCACAAAATAGGTTTCCATTTGAGCAAAATTTTGAGAAGTACAAACACAAAGTGTTAAGCCATTTAGGATTTGGATTTTTAAATTTTTGTATCAAATATTTCTTGAGATACAATTTGTCTTGATTAAAAGATTTAGATAATTTTCTCAAAAACTTTCACCTTAAAGTGTCAATTACAATTCCTTAACCAATATAGCAACTCTCCCGGCCATAATCATAAAATCAATAGATAATTGTCTTAAGGGACAACTCAACCAGTGAAGTTTTCTCACTTTTATCCTCTTTTTCCATATTCGATTTTGCTTGATTACACTTTTTTATACAAAAAAAATAATCATATAAATATTAACACATTATTGATCGATAGTTACTTGGCCAACGATCAAACCCTGCAACTTATTTGAAATGTTAAAAATTCAAAATTAGTTTACGTGGGATATACTTGATTAAATTTGAACTCACAAACTTATGGATTCGAATATCAATCCTATACTATTAAACCCTCTTCAGGATTGGGGGAAGAGAATTATGACCATCTTGGGCCAACAAAAAAATAAAAAAATAATAAGTTAGACTTAAATTGTTAATGGAGATCCATTAAAGTTTTCACCTACACCGAAAGATTAGACTTAAATTGTATTATTGTTATTTAAACAACTGATAACGAGGCACCAAACTTTCTATTCACAACTCTATAAACATGTCAAGGAATCACAAAACCCTCCATAATTCGAAATGTTCTAAGCGTAATCTACGAACGACTCATTAATCAAACTCAACCCGATTTGTGTGCTGCATTTGCTTGGGTAACCTCGCTGATCCACGACACATACTTTTTTTTTTTTTTTTGTATAAGCCATCTATATTTTCTCTATACACGATGCTCAAATCCGAGACCTGACTTAACAAATATCAATACTCAGTCATTAGATTAATTAGATGTTGATAAGACATATACGTTCTCACACTTTATCCGATGTGGTGAATGTAGGAACTTACATTTTTTTTTTCGAGATGTAGGAACTTATATTTTTTTTTGTATTATACCAATCGGTATCTAAAATCTTTTTTTGTATTATATCAATCGGTATCTGAAATCATGTTTCGACTAATTCGGTTTGGGACTTGCAGTAGCCCATTAAGGGGGCTACCCTCCCAACATAGTTTTTTCTATATTCAAATCACGAATCAAACTCAAAAACTTAATTAAGAGATGTAGCGTCGTATCTCAATAGGATAATTGTACGTTGGTATGCAGGAACTCTATCAGACACCGCACCGAAGTTTCGTTAACGGCTAGGGCCGAACCGACATAAAACTGATTTGGGTATAGATTCAAGGCCCAAAAGTTGGAAGGCCACGCTCTCCGTTGGATTGTAGACCATGCCCACTTTTCTACGCAACTAATTTTCTAAACGTTTACTGAGCCCAATGGGCTAAATGGGACGAGTCCATCTTTCCAAAATTTAACAACAAAAAAAGGCTTGATATTCTTCGGTTTAACCCATACAGAGGGAGAGAGACACATACCGAGCCTATTGCTCTTCATTCTGCTAACGCAGCATTGGCAAAAACCTAGAGAGAGAAAGGAGGGAGGGAGAGAGAGAGAGAGAGAGAGATGAGTGGATCGGGGAAGAAGATAGCAGACATTGCCACAAAGGCATCGAAGACAATAGATTGGGATGGAATGGCTAAGCTTCTCGTCTCCGATGAAGCTCGCAAGGAGTTCGCTTCTCTTCGTCGCGCTTTCGATGAGGTTAACTCCCAACTCCAAACCAAGTTCAGCATGGTATATACTCTCTCTATCTCTCTCTCTCTCTCTCTCTCTCTCTCTCTCTCTCTCTAGATTTGTGGTTTAATTGTTTTAGATCTTCGAAATTCAAGCTAGGGTTAGGGTTAGCTTTTTCATTTGACGCATCTAAGATTACTCATTTCTGATTGATTGAATTATTTCATCCTTGTTTTTGGATTGGATTATGAAATTTTGCGGACTCTTTAACGCTGCTTTTCTTTTATTTTGTGGGACCAAATTGAAAGTTTCTGATGGTGTCGCCATGTTTATGCTTGATGAGTCTGTTGATACAGTTGAAGTGTGTAAAGTGAAATAGGATTTCTGCTGAATTGAGGAGAAAAATCATGAATTTAGACATTTTAGAGGGTAAATATTGCTTTCTTGATAAATCGAGTGTTCTTGTTTGAACTGCGCAAGGTTTTCTTGATAATCAGCAATTGCTTGACTGTTTGTATTCAAAGAGCTTGAAATGTCTAAAGAGTGATTCATTGTGCCATCTTTTGTACTTTGTTTGGGTGGATAATTGGGCAAAGTTTCCTTTTTTAATTTTACTTAAACAGTCATAGCTTCATCGTATGTGTTTTAAACCATTTTCATCCACCTTGGATTGTTTTCATGTGTTTCATGTAATATGTCATGACCATAAACTGTTTTTGAGAATATGCCATTACTATCCTAAAATGATTGACTTTTACCTTACCACCTATGAGCTGGGGGATTAACTTATGTAATTACTATTTGTTGTTTGATTATCTTTTCAAAATTTGACACTATGAATCATTGTTTATCCATATCAGCATGATTTGGTTCTGCATTCTTTGTGACCAAAGGATATGCTGTGAGCCTCCTTATATTCTGGAAGAGTACTAAAATTTTCCTGCTTTAAGTTTTTGCAATCACATCTTATCTAGGCTATCTCAATCAGTGTTATTAAAACTGGACCGACCTACCATTTGGACCAATTCATCCGGCCACTCAGACATTTCATGGGTCAGTCCAGTAATAATACCATTTCTAGATTGAACTTTAAAAATCCGTGGGTCAATTGCGGGTGAACCATGACCCATGTGACCCGCGTGACCCACGGGTGAAAAAAACCCTAATTCCTTGAATTACCTCTCCCTTTCTATCTCTCTCTCTCTCTCTCTCTCTCTCTCTCTCTCTCTCTCTATAAAAATAGAAGGAATGAATTCCATCAACAGAGTTGTAAGCCTATCAACAATGTCTCTCCAAGACCTCCAGATCTCAACTTCTTCAACTACTCCTCACTTCGATCCTTCTTGCGCTAATCATGATGATTTCTTGGAGCAAATGCTCTCATCAATTTCCAATTCATGGCCTGACCTCACTTCTTCAAACCCTAAATCTCCTTGGGAGTTGAGTAATCAGAATCCTCCTGAGACAGTCTTTGACGACTCGGCTCTACCTGCCACCAAACTGAGGTAGCATCAGATCAGTGGTGGTGTTGGTGGCGGTGGTGGTTCGGCTTCAGCTTTGGCTATGAAGGCCTTGATGTTACAATAGCAGTTGATGATGGCAAGAGGAGAATTGGGAAGGTTAGGTTCGGTTTCGGCTGTTAAGGCCTTGAAAGTGAAAGAGAGAGAGAGAGAGAGAGAGAGAGAGAGAGAGAGAGAGTGTGTGTGCTTAACCTTATAGTTATGAAGTTTGTTGTTTTTAATGCTTTTCAATTAATTTTTATGAAATTGGGGGTTGAGAGAGGGAGGGAGGGAGAGAGAGAGAGAGAGAGAGAGAGAGAAAGAGAGAGATTTTGTTATTTTGTTTTTTATTATTATTGTTGATTTTATATTTATTAAAATTTTATTTTTAATTTTTTATATGAAAATATAAAATTAATATACATATTTATTTTAAAAATTAATTATATATCTAATTTTAATTATTATTAAAAAACCAGCGATTCGACCGTATTGACTCATGGTTGAATTGGTTGAATCATAATTTAAATTTTACGGATTGATACAAAGTATGGTTCTGATAACATTGATCTCCATTGAGCAAATGTTCCCCATAAAGTGGGAGGCAATGATAAATTGAGCCCTGACCAGTATCATAGGCCATGGTTCAAATCACAGCCCACTGTCTATCTCTTTCTCAAGGAAATAGGAAATCACATATGCACTAACCTTCAGAAATGTTGCTAGACTTTTTTAAGCAAGCATAATCGTTTGATCCAGGTTACGGGTAAGCTAAATTTAGATTCCTTATAATTTGCAAAACCGCTTCATTATCTAAGCAAAGTGTAGCCAATGGGTCATATTCAAGAACAGTTACTCTCCATTTACCTTTAGGCTAAGATGTGTTTGAAAGATTTGGAAGCTGAATTGCCTTTTCTCAATTATATATTATGTCCCTTTGACATGCAATTTACTCCCATGTAAAAAGCATGTCTATCTTTACTAGATTTTCAAGTTCATCTGAAGAAATTTCTGGACATTTATCCCCTTTAAGGATATTTGATCAATTTCTAATTTAAAAAACAGAAGATCATTTTGTGCTTGTATTTGATTCTCCAGCACATTTACACAGATATAGGTTTGCTCTCCTTGGATAGAAGATATTGGATTTCTTTACATTAACAACAACAACAACAACATTTGTGGTCGGCCATTTGAGAGACAAGTATAGAAATGATTAAAAAAAATAAATAATAATAATATGTTGGTTTAATTTAATTTGTGCGGATCTTCTACGCCACTTTTTCCTATTAAATGTCATCTTCTCGTCTAAACCCTTAACTATCAGGTTTTTACGGATAACTTGCATTCAAGTTTTCGACGGTCTACCTCTACGTTTTACTATATCTCCTATATTTATTTGTTCGATTCTTCTAATCAGTGCGCCTTTAGATTTCTTTACATTGATGTTTGAATAATCTTTTGTAGAATTCTTCGCTTTTATACTATTCTAGATCAGATAAAATGTTGTCTATTGTTCTTTTTCTTCACTCCTTCATGTTTATAGATTCTGAAGTCAGATTTCTCTACAAAACTCAAACTACTCATAGAATTGTGTTGACATAACTAATAGTTCTGATTGCATCAGTTGGTGGAATATATATTTTTAATATAAGTGTGTAGTTGTGGACTGTTGCATATTGAGACTTAAAATGTGGGATCAGTAACTCATTGCTTTTGACCCTAGTTTCTGGCATCGAAGAATGGATTTTATATGGTTATGTTGGAGGCAAAACCATAGACTATTTTTTATGGTCTCAAAAAGTCCACCTGGTTTCTAGTGCAAAACACTTCTAATAAATAGAATAGAATTAGAAGAGGTGCCAGAGTGAGAGTTGTTGCAACTCATGGATCAGTGTGGAACTTCATCTGAACTTTTACAGGTACCAAGTTAGCAATATCTCTAGGACGTACAGCAATCTAATTTTTTTTGACATTTTCATGTATTTCCTTCATGGGTGGATGGACAAGTCTCAAAGGTTAACTTGTCTAATAGTTGTTTATGATGAATGTGAAATGAACTTTTTTCCTTGGGTATTCCCCCCCCCCATAAACCTCTTCAGTATTCAATTTACATATTTGTGATGAGCTGTAAAACGATTTTGCAGGAACCTGAGCCCATAGACTGGGACTACTACAGAAAAGGAATTGGCTCCAAATTGGTGGATATGTACAAAGAGGCTTATGACAGTATGTTTGGTGCCCTGATTGTGTTATTTTAGTTCGTTTTCTATGTTAATATGCTGATTTTATGTGAGATGCTTTTTAGGATTTCAGGTATTTACGTATATGTTTGGTTTAGTGATTAAATTTCTCCACCTTGACATAATTTGGGCATGCCCCCTGTATGTACACATTTATGCATCCATCCAAACCTCAAATCTTGCATTTTTCACCATATGCTTGTTGGATTGAAATTTCTCGTCAATCAAATGCTGATAAAATTTGGGTCCACTAGAAATCAGTAAATGTACCATTACCAGCTGTATCCCATCTGATTGTGATCGATTTGTCTTTTGATTTCTTGATTTGTGTGGAATACTTTTTGATGTGTACCATGTAGTATCGGCCTTGTGAAATTGAATATTTGATGATAGATTGTATAACTACAATTATTGAACTAACCCATTAAGAAGTATTTTTTTAAGGCAGAATTACAGGTTTGTTAAACTACACAGATATAGGTTTGCTCTCCTGGGATAGGAGATATTGGATTTCTTTATGTTGATTTTTGAATAATCTTTTCTAGAATTCTTCTCTTTTATACCATTCTAGATCAGATAAAATGTCGTCTATTATTCTTTTTCTTCACTCCTTTGTGTTTATAGATTCTGAAGTCAGATTTTGCCACAAAACTCAGCCGTTTTGTGTTCCAATTAATAAGTTAATGAATCATAGAATAGCTAAAATAATAGAGAAAATTAAAAAAAATATATACTAGAATTGTGTTGACAGAACTAATAGTTCTGACTGCATCAGTCAGTGGAATATATAATTTTAATATAAATGTGTGGTTGTAGACTTGCATATTGAGGCTTCAAATGTGGGATCCGTAACTCATTGCTTTTGACCCAAGTTTTTGGCATCGAAGAATGGATTTTATATGGTTGTGTTGGAGGCAAAACCATAGACTGTATTTTTTGTGGTATCAGAAAGTCCACCTGGTTTCATGTCCAAAACATCTAATAAATAGAATTAAGTTAGAAGAGGAGCCAGACTGAGAGTTGTGGCAACTCATGGATCAGTGTTGAACTTGTTTGAACTTGTTTGAACTATTACAGGTACCAAGTTAGCAAAATCTCTGGGATGTACAGCAATTTAAATTTTTTGACATTTTCATGTATTTTCCTTATGGATGGATGGACAAGTCTCAAAGGTTAACTTGTCTATATATATTCTGGCCCTTGTAATGATAACTTTGGCTGCATATTCATGTAGATGATATGCATGTGGCTTGACATTTTTATCCAAGTTCTCCAGATGGAGTCCTTTTAGGTTTTGTCGTGATGATGATTTGTTGAAACTTGCTATGCGACATCCCCTCTGCTTTCTAATCATGCCCACGCCCCCCCCCCCAATGCAGGCATTGAAATTCCCAAATATGTAGACACTGTCACTCCTCAGTATAAGCCAAAGTTTGATGCGCTGGTAAGCACCTAAATTCACCATTTAATTCCTATCGATTTATGTATAAACTTTGTAGTCCTTACCAAGCTACCATGTTGCAGTTGGTTGAATTGAAGGAAGCAGAGGAGAAATCAGTGAAGGAATCTGAACGCTTGGAGAAAGAAATTTCTGACGTTCAAGAGCTTAAGGTATAACAGGAAGTACAAGCTTTTAGTCCCATTGCATGCCTTGGCCAGATGCAAGTCAAAATGTAATTTACCTGATGGCCACTTCTCTTTTTCTACAGAAAAAACTCAGCACCATGACTGCAGATGAGTACTTCGCAAAGCACCCAGAGCTGAAGAAGAAGTTTGATGATGAAATTAGGAATGACTACTGGGGATATTGAGTATCTTCTTCTATGCTGCCACTAAGGTTGCCTCATTAAACTGGAATTTATGGAATTTGCCATCATTTGCCCCCCAATCTAATAATAAATAGATAACCAGTTTGTTTTGCTTTGTAACTTTGGTTATTTCCAAATGGAGAGTTGGAAAATCAGCTTCTTTATGAGATGACACTCGCGATTTGGTTTGTGTAGGGAATTGAATGATCTCTATTAAACGACTTCGAGAGCTATATCAAAATTCATTTTATTTGCTGATGGCCCTGCCCAATATAATGTATCTGGGAAGATTTTTAGGCTGTTAGCCGGTCAGTGCATGCAATAAAGGTCATCGATGGATGTTACTAAAATCAATTATCTCCTTTTAAAGTAGAATGGTCCTCGAGAACACGTTGAGTTCCCGTTTGATCCCTCTATTCCCTCTCTAAGACTGAAATCATCGATCGGGATTGATTGAAACCACTAAATCAGTAGGGTTGGGTCCTCTCAATCCTGTAAATGCTGAGAGGGGTGGCCATGGGGATGGAAATTTTGCCAGTATCGCCTTCTGATCCAGGAGAAAGCAACCAGCATTTTGCCGAAGAACATAATGCTCGCCCTATTTTTTTTTTGGGTCACAGTGAGACTCGGGTTTGAGTCTATTACAAGGGGGATTGCTCGCCCTATCTTTAGTCTTCACATTCTTCGCCATCATCCGTCCTAATTATCTTCCTGGAATGGGCTCTTCTCATGGACAGCAATTTAAAAAAAAATTAAAAATTAATAAAAGGATGCTTCCATAATCAGACCTTATTGGAAGATAGTTTTTGGGATTATTTTTAATTTTAATCCCTAAAGTAGAACTTTACTCCAATAGTCTCAATGCTTACATATCTAATCCTACTATTGAATCCACTAATCACTCTTAATCATGACTACCACTTCCAAACAAGGGGCTGGGCCAGTGGATAGTACGGAGAGGCCTAACAAGGCTGAACGTCCACCACTCATCTACAACTCTAAACCACCTATCGCTTTCAAAGGTAGGAGTCGACCGTGCTCCAGTTCGTGCCTCTTTATTCCAAAGCTCTAGAGGCACAACAGCTTGGACCTGGTGAATGTTTGGACGCACTTGCAACATTCCAATCAAAGCATTTATAGGCTAACAAAAGCATTTTATCCAATAATAATAATAATAATAATTTAGAATGAAAAACAATAGACAGTCATAATTTTTAAATTTAATTGACAAACATCATATATGAAATAAGAGAATAGCCTATAAGTATTTTTTAGAAGAGGAACCAAACACAAACACCCCATCACACTACAAATATAAATGGTGCACCTGCTACAGAAAGTGTGAAAACCATTATATCTGCTGAAAAGATTCTTATATGACTGAAAATTGAAAAAGAAACGCTATGGTTAACTGCACATGAATATACAAAAACTTGAAAAAAAGAGTGAACAATATATGCACTGCCCCCAAAAGGCAAGTACAAGTTGGAAAACTGGAACAATGACAATTAATTGTCAAAGCAAAGGAGGACAATAGAGAACAAATGAATTTTGAAGCATATGCTGCTATATGTTTGGAAAAGAAGCTAAAAAAATTTCTGCCAGCATTCAAAAACTGCAAGAGAAAATCTATGCGCTATATATTAGTCTACACTATTCACTTTGCATGGATTTACCCAGAACTTGCAAGCTTCTTTTGAGAAAGCTGATTGCTGACTGAGTCCTCATTTTTTTCCATTGCCTTCCTCGCAAGCTCATAACCTGCAAAGTTCATGGCACCCAAAGGAGCAATCCAGAAGAACCTGGGAACAGCTCCTTTGAATAAGCCCATTGGCCCTTCATGGCGGAGAATAGAGAAGGCTATCATGGACATTGACACAGGTCGTCCTTGAGGGGCGGTCATTGTTCTAGTCTTCATGACATCAAAAGGGGTCGTCACGATAGCAGCAAGTCCACCGGATAATGCTCCAACAGCAATTGTTTCCCATGGTTCCAGCTCCCGGCCCAAAAGATGCTGGACAACCTTCACGCAGCCACAAGAACAAAAATTCAATTAATTAAAACATCTTAGAAAAAGTGAAGGGGGGGAGAAACAAGTGTCACTTATTTTCTGCATTCAATTATGGGAGAAGAAATTACTAATGATCATGAGCTGCTTATTTGCAGCCAACTCAGTCAGATGCATCAGATGGACCCATCCTATTCAATCTGGATTCCTTCTGAATTTACTAATCTTTTGGTGTAGGCCATGGGATTCCCAAAATCTGAGGGGTCTTCAAATCCCACAATCTGTAGGATTTGGATTTTAGAGTATCTTTGATTAGGCTGAGAAAACTATGAAATTTGATACAATAAGCCCCATTAGAAAAGAATACATTTTTAAAGTATTAAAATAATACATTTCAAAATCCCACATTTCAAAATCCCACATCTAGTCCAGAAAAATTAGAACCCACTACCAGATTCAAGATGGAAATAATGTATCACACAAAGTGAAGCCCAATCATAATATACATATTATCATGGAATGAAGGATTGTGCAAATTCGACAAGCCAGCTTTTCTCGCTAAGTATGTTATACCTTCTTGGACTCGCCATAAAGCCCCATGCCTGCAACATAGAAAGGAACTTCCCTGCAAAGAGTGGCGCCAGTCCCACGAAAGAAACCCTTAAGGCCATTTTGATTCCAAGTACCTAAAATTGCCTCCCCAACATTGTCAAAAAGACCAGCCTGCAGACGCTGCTTTAACACCTCACATGGGATTCGTACTGCTGTCCCCAGGAATGTGCTACAAAATGATGCTAAAGATTGAACCTACAACAGAATAAGAATATGGATCATACCATGATAACGTAATGTGCACCTGACAAAATCAAATACCATCTAAAAAGGTCAGTTTCTTCCCCTTTTTTCGAGGGGGGACACTTCAGAAATCATATCAGAAGAGATAATGTCATAAGGCCTGAACACACAGGTCTCTCTAAGGAAAGAGAGTGAGAGCATTCAACCCCCAGGTTTCTGGAACCTCCTCTTTCCCTTGTTAGTGTCAAATAAGATGGTCAAAGGAATTGAATCAAATTATTGGGCCCCAATATTTAGACCACTTTGGCTGTTTCAATTGCATTATAATCCACTTGCAATTTTGACGACCCAACCTTCTACATCTAAACTTTCTTCCTTTACATTTTCTCTGCAGCTTATTACTGGCATTAGGAACATCCCCCATCTACCATGCCATAGGCCATTACTTCTACCAGAATGAGACATCATAAGTACGACAGGATATTAAAAATGACATAATAGACATAAATTTACATCAGCAATCACCTCACCTGAATTTCAGGAAGTGTTGGAGCAACATTTATCAACACAAGCTTGCTTGCCTCAAAAATTCCAGTTCGCAAACCATGACTGCAATATTAAAAGAACGTTAGCCAGAAAGAGTACAAATTTATGACCCCCACCACCAGCATCGTCATACTATAGTAGTGCAGAAAAGATAAAAACCATACAGCACCTTGAAAATTGTCCAAGAATTGCTGGAATGGAACCCCTATATAATCCTCGAACTCCAACTTGTGGAAGCTTTGATATTATTTCTGGGAAAGTTAGTGTTGATGCTTGTACACGGGTCTGAGAAATCAGCAAACAATAGTAAGAAGGAATACCATAAAGCATGAGGGGATGCAAGAAAACACACATGGATAAGTGCAATACATAGATCCACTGCAAGTACAGATAATTACCATGAACTCTCCATTAAGAAACAACCCCGCCCCCAAATTATGATACATATAACCAGGAAGCCAATAGCATAGAGCATAGATATTTTCTCATTCACTAGATTAGTTGGTAAGCAATGGCCAGTGGGATATAGCATAGATAATAGTGTGCTGTAACCTCTACCATGTGATCTCATATAGCACTAAGCTAGTATGTAATTCTTACCTTCACTAGTCATGCAACAATTCCAGATGTTCCTAGTACTACAACTACCCATGAGCATTAACTAAATTCAAGTGCTGGTTTCATGTATATTCCAGTTTCAGCATTTGTCATCATGAAACATCCATTCACCTCCGAGCAAGGGAAGAGAAGTTTAAAAAGCCACCCATCCATGTGCTCCCCACACCACACCCCCCCAAAAGAAAAAGAATAAATCAATAAATAAAAAGATGAACTAAACAAAGGAGAAACCTCTATGAGCCTTATCCTTCGACTCCTTTGAGCCTTATGTGTTCTCTCTTCTATCTAATACAATTCTCATTCAAAATCAATAAAGAAATAAAACTCTATGACAACCAATCAAGGTCAAAAAGACACGTGTACCATCATAAATTATCCATTAGCCTAGGAATTTATGGATCATAAAATACTGTATAGCCAAATCCTGACCTAAGGATTGATATATTATGCTACATTTGTCAAGCTAAATTAAACATGAACAGAAAGCAACTTGTGCAAACCAATATTAGTCATTAAAAAAAAAAAAGAAAATTGCCTTTATCGTATCAACGGGATGCAGCAATGAAGTGGAAAGTGCACAAGCAAGACCGCCCGCCAAAGCAGATCTCAGAACATTTCCGGTAGGTATTTCAACAGGAGGAGCAACGGCAACAACAGTAGCAGCTTCAAACCAGATATTCCTGTGTAAGTCACTCAAAAAGGTTACTCTTTTGGAAAAGCTACCTAGTAAGTACAGCACTGTTTTGCTCTAACCAGAAGTGCATAAAAGTACAAATTCCTATATGGATAAGTATTTAATGGAACAGTCAACAGATCAGAGTCAGAAATGCAGTTTACTGCTGGTTACAGATTTCCAATAGATTCAATCTATCTAGAAATTAAGGGTATAGAATAATCTGACTATTTGTGTGCTCCTGTCATGCATTAAGATATCAGCACATGGATCCCAAAGTATTACCTCTCATATTTCAGAAGTTCATGTGAGAGATTTTTGGTTATTCACTTCTTAAGGGAATAAAAATTGGCCCAACCATCTGAAATTGCGGAACCCCCCCCCCCCGGCGGGCGGTTTCAACATATCAATTTAGCTTCAGTTGAAAGTGAGAAATATGACAAATGCATCAATTAAATGGCATAGAAGATGGAATACATTTGAAGCTATTCTAAATTCTATATTGATGTAGATTATAGAAGCAAAACCAATCTATAGCTCAATCAAACTAAGCCATAAGTCTCAAATTACTTCGGCCTTCTACACTCAACTCTATTTGGTGACTTATCAAACATCAAATCAAAAGTTGACATATTATGTTCCCCTACCACATCCATAGTATTTTTAGATATTCCTTCAGTTCTTGGAAGCACTTTCAATTATATGCTATCGCTTCTTAAAGCAAAAGCAAGATGAGCCCTGTAACTTGGGTTCCTATTATCCTTCTCTTACAAAATCATCACAGGCACACCAGCCTCCCCACGGTGATAAGCATATACCATACAAACACCCATTATTATTGAATAAACTGATTCTTCACAATTATCAGAACAACCACACATGATTATGACTTACTATTGTCAAAATGACAATGTTTGCCAACAAAAGTTCATTTGAAAATCAAAATTTGACAGAGGGTATTCAAACATATTTGTACCTTTTTAATCCATTTTTGTAGGTATAGTAAAGCACATCGCAGAATTGGATACAAATTTCCTGTGAATACTTTCTAACATACCTCTTCAATATTGATACCCCTCTGGCACTTCAGACAATTACAACTTTCAAATATACAAAATTAGTAAAAGACATAAGCATGAAGGTAAAGCTTCAGTAAAGGTCATATGCTATGATTTATGAAAATTTTGCTAGACAAAGGCACTTTGTGAGCCAAGCTGTATCTCTTGCCACTTTATTATGCATCATTTGTGAGGGTTTTGGTATAGCCATGGGGAAAAAACAACTAAATCAGGAAAGTAAGGAAAAGAATAACACACACCAAAATTCTAGACCTAGTGGCGTCAGCTGTTTTATGAAATGAATGAGGGCTTAGGCTAGAGTTTGATCCATGGTGCCACAGACATGAAGAAGAAAACAACAAAGGGATTCGCATCAATTGGCCTATGTTGCCCAACACTTCTAGAAATGAGCCTTGATCATGTTGAACATGTTTTCGGAGATAAGACCATAGAAACTATGTACCTATCAATAGTTCAAAAATTTTTTAATGTTGCAATGCCATCATGTCACTCATGACCCATGTTCATGTTTCATAAGTTCAGGTTTTAAGCCAATAATCAGAAGCAAAGTCAGAAGCAAGATCCACTACAATCAAGAAGCAAAGGTACAAAATGGAGAAGACATACTCTTGGAGACCCAAAACCTCAATCTACAAAACGATGGCTGCACTGAGCCCTAAAGGATTTGGGCGCAATCAAAAAATCTAAAGCAGTAGTGCCCATAACACTTAAGAAGTGCATATGCAAAGTCAAAACAAGGAAATTGAAGTGACACCACACAAGGAAACAAACCAGCATTACAATAAGTCCTTTAAACTATGAAGAAGTAATACTCTTCACATAAAATTTATTCCCTGGGTCCCAAAGTCATTTTGATCCTTTTTTCAGAGAATCAGAAGTTTGCAGAAAAAGAAGGGAAAAAAGGACCCAGTATCAGAGATTGTAAATAGTCCCAAAGCTTCAAAGAGTTGAGCTTTCCCTATGAAATTTTCCACTTCAAGCAGCGCATCTTTCTACAAGTTGCACTTTCAAGCTTTTGCTGAACAAAACAACATATTCACAGCAAAAGTGTTTCTAAAAGCAGTTAAAGACCATCAGAAAATCCAACAGAAGCTTAGTTGGGTGAACAATTACAGAAACCATGAAAAAGGCACAGTAGTCTTAGAAGCAGAAAAGAAAGCAAAAAACAGTACACACACAGGAGTGCTGGGTGGATGCATTGAAATATTGAGTAGGAGATTCTACGTATAAGACAATTTTAAGAGAGAATAAGGTGATTCAAAGGATTGGATTGAGCCACGAAACTGCAGAACTTCAACCCATTTTTTCCTATTCGCGCATCGAAGTCAAAAACTCAAAAGGCTCCAGAAAGACTTTCACACTTTTCTCTATCCTTTAAAGCAACAAATACAATTTGGTCGCCACTTCAAAGCTATAAAATCTTGGACTGGAGATGAAACCTCTGCCTAGTGAGGCTGTCCGGACCGCATTGTTTCTGTCTTATTTTATTGGAAGAAAGAATTGTATTCACAAACAAGCCAAAGCTTTAAAAAAAAAAAAAAAAAAAAAAGGAATAAAAAGAATAAAAAAAAAAGCAACTAGGGAATCAGTCAAACAAAGACACTCCATGATAATTTCCACAATACTCAACAGGAGTTTATCCACCCTTTCAAAAATCCTCCTATTTTGTTCACTCCAAAACAACCAATCACCAACACAGAGCAACCTAAAAACTCTCCTCCTTACTGTATGAAACCTGACACCACTCTAAACCCACAACTTGCACTTGAAAAAGTTTGAAGTCAGCCAATGGAGACGCAAAAGGGAAAGAATTTCTCCCACAAAGACTGGACACAAACGAAGAAGCAAATTGTCTACAAACTCAAGCTCTCTCTTGCATAAAACATGCCTATCCTTTGGAACTTGTCTCAAGCAGTCTTGTTAAAGGGGCCAGGGACCCTGACGGCATTTGGACCCCCTATCACCCAACGCGCTAGGCATCACTATAGGCACTCACTTAAACAAAGTGAAGTGCTTATTTAAGAAAATATTTAGTACGCAAAACCAAATGTAGTTAAGGGTAAATCCCTCACAAGCAAAAGAAAAAGTTTATAGCATCATGTAGGCATTACTATTAGCAGAACATTTTATGGCATGTCTCATTTCCATTTAAGTATTAATAGTAACAGAAATTGATTTCTCTAGCCAAGGTTAACAAAATGTCATTTGATATATATATAATATAAAAAAAAAAGAAAACTGAACATTGCATATCTTAAATATCAAGCATGCAACAAAAAGTGGAACTTGAGAAAAATGAAACAAAGAGATGAGACAGAGAGATCAAAAGAAAAAGAAAATGAATGAAAGAATGAAAACGTGACAACTTAGACCCAAAGTAGAATGAGAATAAGATTAACATGGTTAAGAAGTAAAAGGGGAGGAAATAGTAATTAAAAAAAGGCCTTGAAAGAATACTCAATAGGCTTAAATTTCATCAAGACACTCACCTAGCACCTTGGCACCAATCCGGAAAAGGCAAATGCCTCTCCAAAGGTGCCTCAGCTAAGGCCCCTTAAGGCTCTGGGGTAGTGCCTTGAGCACACCAAGCGCATAAATGCACACCAGAAGCGCATTTAACCACACTAATCTCGAGTTAAAATCCCTACTCGAGCAGCCTCCCAATCGATAGTGCCAACTCTTGGGGGCACAGAGGGATGCCAACTAACCATCCATGAAGAACACCTCCCCCAATCCCTACTACTCAACCTAAACCACACTGTTTTCCATGACTTAATCCAACTTCAATCCCTCGAGCAAGTCAAAGAAGCACAAGAACCTCTCCCATTCCCAAAAATAAACTCAAATAAATCCAGGAAACAACTATGAAGGGGCAGGAGCTGCACAAACATCATGCCAGAAAGAAATTCTCAATCCATTGCCCACTTTGAAATCCCATATTACCAATGGAGTCACCCATATCTCTCCTAATTCCCTTGTGCATAGCAACCCCCAAAAGGCCCAACCACCTTGTTACACAAACACCCATTTTGACTTGTTCCATACCTGGTATCGTCACCTCTTCCCAAAGGGAATCATGCTCCACTAAGAACCTCCACAGCAACCCACCCAGTTGCCCACTTTGAAAACCGCTGATTTGTTCCATTTAGCTACTCACAAAAGGATAACCACCTCATTAGACATCCACCCTGAGTTGTTTTGTACTAGGCTACTATCACCTCTTTCCAAAAGGAATTACTCTCTACTAAGAACCTCTACAACCACTTCATTGGATTGCATTGTTTGTATTTGTTAGCCAAAGTTAAGTTACAAAACTATTTAAATAATGATAAGTATGAAATTGTTTCAATGTTCCTACAAGGAGATCCACATAGTGCAAATGATCGGAAGGCAGAGAGCTCAACATGCCACTTAAACATAAAATCCACTAGACAAGATGAGTTTCTTGTGAATAGATGTTTCATGTGCAAATCTGTGACCAAGTCCATCCGTCATCTTTTATTACATAGTCCGTGTGTGAGTGAGTTTTGGAATATGGTTTTACGTTTTGTTCGTTGTTGAGAGAGAGAGAGAGAGAGAGAGATTCTCAACAACAAAACAATAGCACGGGATGAGCACCAAAGAAGTGCTCTACCACAAGAACTACAACGTCAAGGAATCTACGAAGTCAGCAACCTCTACAGAAATATCAGAAGACTTGACCAAAGGTCATCTAAGAAAATCATCTAGATAATTAAGTAACAGCTTCTCTACACCCTCAAAAAATCTCCAATTCAGTTCCTTCCAAACTAACCAGAACACGGAATGGGATGATACAGAAGAAAGATAAAGAAGTAAAGACGACAGCTAGTAGTGGCAAACCATTCAACTGCATCAATGACAATTATGAAAATACGGAGCAAGCACTGGATCCTATATTATAGTACTAACATATTCCATCCAACAGACAACTTTATCTTACCGAGGATCGTCTTGAAGTCTATCAGAAGGGAGAAGTAACATAAAATTCCGGAAATGTCCATAAGAAATGGAGTCCTCTGTATCTGCATTCAGGAACCGCATCATAGCAACAGCATTATCCTCATTAGCAGGCAACCCAGCATTTTTAAGTGATGTCAAAATTTGATTCTTTTGCAGTGTCCCGGACTTGCTTAAACAAAGAGTGGTGTAAGCTCGGAGAATGGTTGGTTCCTTCTGTTCCATTAAGGTTAAGAACTGTTTCCAACCAAATGATTTAGCAAACAAGTGACTTCTAGTACGTCGTATGAATTCCCGAGCATATCTCTGAGGCAATTTTCTTTTTTTCATCTCAATTTCAAGATCTTCAAGAGTAACTTGTCCATCACCATCTCTATCCAGCTCCTCAAAGAACCTCCTTCCTGATTAAATGCACAGTTAGAACAATATTAATCTGGAATTATTAAAACCATATAACCAGAATACTGAGCTATGGATGCCCCACAAAAAGGAACATAGTAATTAATATGCAGGTTACAGATGGTACAATTTTTCCAAATGGGAAGAGAGAGAGAGAGAGAACATTATGACATAAACAGAATTAGAACAAATGGAAGATAAACTTTAACTGGTAGTGATTACACAGTTGCAAGATGAGATCCAAGTTCAAAGTCAAAATTTTAATAAATTTGGGATGCTTAAATTGTCATGGATTCATGTCACACAGAGACATTTGAGAAAGCTAATTAAGAAGGCCAAATAAGTTCAGGGTCACAGTCATGATTTCAACCTGTTACTACAAAGTAATGTTCTATTGTAAACACAAGCCACTCTTATATGAATTAGTCATTCTCCGCTTGCAGAAGGCATCTCAATAAAAAATGATTGCCTACACAATCCCCACAAGACTTCAAGGCCATAACTTAAAATCAATTTTGCACCATTCATAACCCTGAAGATCTTTCTGAAGAACACGGTACGTGTCATTTTGATGTAAAACTACTATTGAATGTAAAACAATAAAACCACTATTGAATGTAAAACAATCTCAATCAATTAAAATCAACATCTATTAGTTTCCAAGGTCATTAGAGTTTAGAAACTACCTTCAGCTTCGGTGTATCTAAAGAAGTCTTGGACGGAGTACAGTTTCTTCTTATCTGGATGATTAGTTGAGCGCCCTAACTGAGGCACGAGCTCAATGAGTTCTGTCAAGGAAACAGCAGACAATGTGGATCTCAATCTCTCAACATTTGACAAAGGAATATTGAGTAGACCATTAACCAACTTTGGGGGCGAGCTGCCTCCTCCTGTTTCTTCCCTGTTACCGGAAGGAACACCTTCAATACCCTCTTCTTTCTCAGCAGAGGTTACTCCAACAAGACTTGATGGTATACCTCCCACTCTAGCAAAACTCAAATTGCCCAAAAAGCCATTGAGATCCGCTTTTCTACCCTCCACAATACTCGCAACTGCCTTGAGATTACCAGCTTGACCAGAGGGTGAAGCCGCAGAGGAACCCCCATCGCAAGAACATTTCTCCACAATACTGTCCTGAAAACACTTCTCAAACTTCTGAAGATTCTGAACTAATTGGTCCAGAATGCCGGCAACCAAATACTCAATCGAATGATTTTTCCCATCTTTGTTCCCCACTCCCTCATTAAAAAATGTCACAACATATGGACCATCAAAAATTCTTTTATTAGATCCATCAGAAACCCTAAATTTTGTGGTTTCCACAACAGATTTCGCACATTTGGGCTCCTCATTACCCATTTTCTGAAACCGTTTCTTATTCGACTTAAATGGAAGAGCCTGAACAAATCCATTTACCCACAAAGACCAGGTGACGGCAAACTGCAAGCAATTCACACAAGACCCTTCTTCTGTACAACTCGAAGAAGTTTTATCCTCAGAGCCCCTTCTTGAAACCTCTTTTTTGGGCGAAAATATTCCTAAAAAGGTCTTCATGGGAACCCTAATTGACAAACCCTTCTTCTTCTCATCATTAACTAAACTATTTCCACACTTCTTCTTCACAGAAGATACCTGAAGCTTACTGTTAATACTATTCTTATCACGCCCATTCAATTGTTGCCCCAGTTCAAAGCTATTGCTAGTCTTATTACCAAAACTCTTCGAATTATTCGACCAACGATATTCAAAATCCTTCGCCGCTTTCCGAAGATTCAATTCGAGAGGCGAAAGCGCGTCTTTAACCACTTGAATCGAGTTAAAGAACGAATCTATCGGGTCATTTGCAGTCACCATTACTATCAAAACTCTCTAATCCAAACAAATTCCACGGAGAACTTTAATCCAAAATGTAAAGATGAAACATACTACTTACAGCTGAGATCTTAGGCAGGGATTAAAAACCCTAATTTTATGGACAAAATTGAAGACCTGTACAGATTGGAAATCTAGGATTTTTCTTTTTTGACTTGAATGTGCTTGATTTTCTGTCCGAGTGAATTCCAATCACAAATTGGGGAAACTTTTGAGGTCGTAGAGAATCCGAAAAAATGTGATGATGAGCGGAACACGATGAAACGAAGGAAAAAACCTCTCTCTCTCTCTCTCTCTCTCTCTCTCTCTCTCTCTCTCTCTGTGAATGTTTCGCCTTCTCTCTCTTGTTTCTTTTAAGAGCTTTGTGCCGACGTAGCTTTAAAAAAAAAATTAAAAATATATCTGCCCGTAAACTAATTTAAATAAAAGACTCAATATAAACACGAACTTAAATATTAAAAACTCAATATAATACTATTTATTAAATAATACACACCGATTGATAAATAGTATCATATCAAATTTTTAAAATCTGATATATTATTTTTTAAATCTTTTTATAATTTGTTTTAAAAAAATTTTTTTTTCTTGGAAGCCAACGTCTACACAAAACTCTTTCTTTTAATGTTTTTGTGTTTATTTATTTAAGGAAAACAAATAAAATGAATTTTTTTTTCCTTTTTAAATAAAAATGAGGTTTTGGATAACGAGGGGAGAGAGAGATGGGAAAGTGTGACGTGGAGTCGACGACGCTTGGCCTTCACAACGGGGAAAGGGGTTTTATTTTGACCTTGCGGTTGTCGTTTGTGTAGCTCTACTCTTGGTATCGTGTCAGTACCGTATCAATATGAAATTATAATTCAATTAATTTTATCATATTTTATTTAAATTCAACTTATTCAAATTATGATCAAACCTTCTTTTTTTTTTAATTTCTCATCTAATATAATTTTTTTTATTTTTAATACTCTTAATTAAATAATTTAACATTTGTTCGATCAATAATTTTATTTCTTTTCACTCTCTATCGAATATTAATTCAAATTTTATGCATATCCCTTTGATTCAAGTTTTAATCCTATCAACTTAAATTAAAATTTTACGAAAGTTTTAAAGTATTAATACTAATGATTTAGTTGGATCATTATCTAATACTGATAGTATATTAAAAAATATATATTAATCATATTTGATTTTTAAATTAAAATTTAGTATTCTGATCATCAATTTATCATATACTAAAATATTTAAATTTTGAATTATTATCCGGTTATGAGAGTTTCTTGACAATCTAAGAAAGTTTATCTACACCAAATCTAACAAATCTTGATTTTTATTCTAATTTATTTTTTTTCAACTCTTACTCAAATCAAACTGAATAATTAAGAAGATCGAAAAACTTCATTCATCAAACCGAAGTACTCTCAAAAGATTTTGTATTATAATTGTAAGAATTTACCATTTCTATTGTTGAGCATGTACAATAATTTATGAATTAAATAATTCAATAAAAAATTTTAAAAAAATATAAACAATACCTCTAAAATGTTTTATCGTATGGATTTATGTTATAGTTGGAAAAGTTAAAATAAAATTTAATTGAAATGTGATAAATTTTTCAATTAGAAAAATTTTTGACATAAGGACACTTTTCATGGAAATAAATTGGTATTTATTTATAAAATTATACTTTTTATAGAAAAAAGTTTATTTTGATATTTAAAATTATTATAAATATAATTAAATAAAATAAAAATAAGTTGAGATAAATAGAAGGAAATTAGATTTCCTCAAATATCACTTTATTTTTTTTTGTACTGTATCAATTATATTCTGATTAATTCTATCTATGATTTACAGTGATCCATTTAAGAGACTATCCTCCTAACATAGTCTACTTTATGTCCAAATCATGAATTAAAATCAAGATTTTTATTAAATGATTTAGCGTTACATTTTACTAGATTAATCACTTTAGAAAGAGCGACGCTCCTCCCAATCCAACGTGAACATCGACTTGTTCAGTATGGATTTTAATTCATGATTATCTTGTTGCTTACCCTATGCATTTGGTGCTAATCGCTTAGTAAAATATTTCTAATTATGCATATTTGGTACTAATGATGCAATATATATTGAAAAATTTTAGATATCTAATAAATAATAATTATAGAAAATTTGCTGGATAATACAAATTTTGGGTAATTTGTAAAAAAAATTAATTTTAAATTATTTAAAATTAGTAAAATTTATTAATATCAGTACAACATAATTGTGTTGAGAATTCGTCTCCTTCCCTCCCCCCCCCCAAAAAATGTATTCAACATAATCACTTGTCAATAAAATGGTCACACTTTGTGATTAAAAAATAGACTATGTGGGAAGAAACTATTAGACATTCATGGGAGCATAATGCATGAATTATAGAACAAAAATGAACAGATGAGCAGAAGCAGAAACAGAGTATTTCTTCGGCCATGTTTTCGACAATTTTATGATGAATGTAATTTCTTTTCTGGCACTTTCCAACGTGCAGGAAGTCTTCCAAGTTCTTAATTCTATCTCTAGATGATGCGTAAGACCAACAAATTGAGTCTGGAGACCCTTACTTCGGCTATCCTATTTATAGTGAGTATGCCATCAACAATCACCATGGAACCCCATGCTTGGTTACCTTTGTGAATGGAATTGGTAGGTGAGATAAATCTTTGAATTTCTTAAACAACCCAAGTATGGGTTAATTTGAAAGGCATGAATGGTGATGGACCACCCCTCTTTCTCATAGAAACAAAGACCAACTGGGAAAAGAAGGTGAATAGCATCAAACCTAAGTTAAAGGGAAAACAAAAAGGAGTTCAAACACCTAGTGTTTTAGACAATTCAGTAAGACCAGCGATTTGGTAGCAGATGGAGTGAGAAAAGCTTACCTATGTCATTGCCTTTGTTTTGGCTAGACACCTATGTCATACCTTAGCATTGGTTTTACTCTTTGTCATCTATTTATTTAGCTGTAATTGTTGCTATAATAATGTATAGACATATCTCTTTTTATATATATATTTAGATTCGAACAATTTTTTCGTAATTTTAATAATTGTTTAAGTATGGTAAATAGATTTAAACATAAAAAGTCAAAATATCAGCCAAGGCTTGACCATTATAATCAAAGTGGATTTTGTTTGTTTACTCACATCTGATGGCTCGATTGGTTCGGGGACTGACGCCCCTTAATCATAGTTGGGAGTTTGATCCCCCATGAGAACGGAAAAATCAGCGCCGAGAGACCTGCTCCCTCAATTGGGCCCTGCAAGCGGTTGACTTAGATTAATCGGGACGAAATTCCGGATATTGAGTCTGTGGCCTGGCCATGGTACAAAAAAAATGTAGATTTTGTTTGCAAAATGAATTGAATACTCACATCACGCAAGAGGGATGCATCATTGTTTGATTTTGCAGACCCAAATGGTTGCCTTTGTTTAGGATTCGAGCTTTTTTTTTTCCCCTTTTAATTTTATCCCGAAGGCCAGAGACTCTATGCATAGAGAGAAGAAATTTTACATGGGGCTTGGAGGGTAAGGGTTCTATGTGCTGTCTTCTTTCTTTCTTTCTTTGCTTGGAGAGACCCAAATGGTGGTGCATTCTTCTTTCTTTCTTTTTCCTTTTTAAGGGTTATATGCCCTCCTAAAAGATCATTAGATATATTTTATTTCAAAAATTTTAAAATTCGATTTAATTAGCAAGAAGCTGTTAAGATAAGCAGTCTTCACTAAGCATCATTTGTGCCACTAGTACTTGCAAGGTGGTCGACAAGACCCAAAATTTACCCAAGAAAGAAAAAGGCAAGGTTAATGGATTTACAGAAAAAGCATCTCACTGTCTTTTTAATCATTGATCACACCGAGGCACAAGGAAAGCATCTGAAACTTCAGAATAAAGCAGCACACCTCATCTTAAAGAAAAGGCTTCAAAGCAACAGATGCACCTCTGTTAACTCAAAACTATAGACCATGTGATCTCTCTCTCTCTCTCTCTCTCTCTCTCTCTCTCTCTTCGTTACAAAATAGTGAAAGAAGAAGACATGCATTTGTCTGGCAGCAGCAACAACTCAAAATTAACACGGAGCAAGTGAAATGAATAAACAAAGAAATCCCCACAACAAATCAAAGACTGTTCAATAAACAAACATCAAACCCCCCCCCCCAAAAAAAAAACCGATCCCTTGTTACACAAATAAAATAGCTTCTTTTAAATTAGCTTGAAAGAGAGTAAATGGAACAAACAACTTGAAGAAATAATGACCAAGGAAGCATTGATCCTTTTGGATTCATATCTCCAACAAAATTCATTCCACAACATTTGAAGCACTGGTGATTCCGCCATTGCTCACTTTTTCTTCTGTGTTATCTGCAATGTTCTTGGTGGAGGTGAAGTCCACCTTAGGAGGACCTGAGTGCCTTCGTTGTGCGGCAGGGGAAGAGGGAAATGAGAGGCGCTTCTTTACAGAACCAGCTGATCCTTTTGCCGGTGTCCCATTTTTGTCTAGCCCTAATGGGCTTGGTAATCTAGACCTGGCCTTTGCTGACTGGGTAGGTGCCATGTAACTTGGAACAGAGGGTGAGCTAGCAAGGCTTTCATCATCTCTCACAGACGACCCGGCAATGCTATGCCTTCTATACCTCTCTGATTGGACACTTAGCATACTCCTTGAGTCATCATCAGCACCCAAAACACTTCCTTTCGGACTTGGAAGCTTAGTTTTCCCAGCTGCTGATGTAACAGATGGAGCCTTAGAAGGAGGAGTTGCAGGAGACTGTCGACTTGGAGGACGACTTGTTTTTTGGGGAATTGGAGAATTTTTGGTTTCGAGGTTCAGGTCACGCCTATAACATGCCTTGCCGATTTCTCCAATGGATACAGCACGACTTGCTCCGCTCTTCACAGAGGCATGATCATTGAAGTCTTTATCATAGGTGGTCCGGGACTCCCATGGTCTTGCTGCCATCCATCGCTCTAACCAACTCCAGCCCCAGTGTGGATTGTTGTAATCCAGGAATGTCGGGTTCACAGATTTTGAAGAGCTCTTCCATGCTTGCTGTTAAATAAAATATTTTACCCAAAACACAATTATGTAAGCACTCTATGTGGTCAATGGGAAAAGCCGATCCAAAACTACCCACTCCTCTACCTGACTTGATTTCTTGCAATAAAACTAAGCCAACAAGGGATAGCTTGTCTACAAAACCAGAAGGATTTTTCTGGTAAGAAAGAGGAGAACTAATGTCCCTTATCACCAGTTCACTCACACATCTTAAAAAATAGGGGTGGTTAAAAAGATGTTTTAAGTGATGGAAAGAAAGTACCTGATGGGAGAAAGAATAAGCCAATGCTCGCTCTCGTCTCATAGCGGCTTCTTGCTTGCTCAATAAGCTTGCCTCAATTTGCTCCTTAGATTGTGGGCTGTCATTCCATTCGTCTCCCATCTGTATCAAAAAACCAAGTATATACATGTCTAAATGCTATTTTTCCATGAAGATCCCTTCTCTCCATAGTATGTGAAAGGGAAAGCAGAGTGCGAATGGGGAATGGAGGTGGACCAGTGAACCGTGTTAAAAGAGAGTAATAACGGGTGAATAGAAACCAGAATCCAGTGACTATGTTTGCAATAATTCCTACTATAGAAATGAAGACTGCGGATACTATGGTCAAAACAAGGATCAGACAATGGTTGGATAAGTTCTCATCATTGATTATTGACACATTGGCCCATAGGTTAAAAAAAATACTACTTCTAGATTGGCTAAGATGCATCTCACAAACAGAGATATAGGGACAGAGAGACAAAATGAATCAAGATTACTCACAGAAGCTCTCAACTTCTCAAGCTCTTTCTCACGTTTCTGCTGGAGCTGCCGCTGGAGAGCCTGGTTTTCCTCAGACATTCTAATCCTCCTAGAACGAATTTGAGACTGGACACGAGCCAGAGTCTGCATGCATCTTAAGGTTGTTGTAGCTTGGCGTTTAACAGATTGCCCTTGTATTAGTGACCTCAATCTCACAAGCCCTCTCAGCGCACGCAATGCCCTCCTTGCCTGTAAATCAATTATCACAAATCAAGATGTTGGCAATATGTACATCATGTGCATGTTAATTTGTTATGTTCAATAGGAAAATTTAAGAAATAGTTGTGAATTTCTTGTTTGGCATAAATTGTGCGCCTCGATTTTCCAATCCAAGGGAGAGCTACAATTCCAATCTACTTCTGCCTTCCTGGGAATATTTTTGACAAACTTGACAAGTCAGCATGCAATTTAAATCATACAAGAATTCTTAATCCTACTTCCTAAAGTTGAGAACAAAAAAAAAAACAATATTTTGTGAGGACCATTGGTCCCTACTCACAAAAACTACATTAATTGACAAGTATTTAATTACAAAGGATGCAATTGGATAATATTTTCTAGCGGGAACGTGATAACGGCCTTCCTCCATGAAACATCTCTAAGGGGATGGCCCATAAAAAAAAATAAATAAATAAATAAAAATTAATCAGTTGGCTAGGAGCAATGGTCAGTTCCCGCCATAAAATATGGCAATGTCTTTGCAAAACCATTGGAAAAATACGATATTTGTGATTTATGGTAAGCAGAGTCATACAGTCCTGACACTCCAAATGAACTCAAGATCTGCCAAACTGATTTCAAGAATCAATTGAGATACTTCCAAAAAAAAAAAACCCTGCACCTTGTAAAAGTGGAAGTTCAAAAACTATGTCCTCATTCAACAGAATCATTTTGACCTCAAATATCATTAATGATCCTACTAATGAAAAACATGTATACAGCCATATTAATTAAGAGAAATCCGACAAATCATGCTGAATTTCTAATTGAGCCACATTATTATTGATTTGTACACACCACATTATCATGTTGTTGGAACAGAGAAGTTTCTCTCCTCACAAAGAATCAAATAGAAATGAGGTCACTAAATGATAAGATGGTATGGCAAGGAAAACAAAGAAAGATGGAGAATTTGAAACAAGAGATCGTAATTACCAAGTAACCTCGGAAGGCAGTCTGGATCTTAATAGCCGCGATTTCCTCCTTCGATTTACCAGAAAAACGGGCAGCAGTTGTGAGTCTAATGACCTCAGCAGCAGCCTGAGCTGCAGCAACTGCAGCCTCCGCAGCTGCAGCAGTGGCAAGTGCCACGGAGTAAGCATGCTTGCTTTGTTCAGTCTCCACATCAGCCAACTTCACTTCTTCTCTAGGAGGAGATGGGACGGTGACAGGAATTTCAGGTTCTGCAGTCGCAGAAAATGGTTCATGATCAAGATCATGATCACGATCCGAGCTCTTGTGTTTCCCAAACCATTTTCTCTTTGATTTTCTTGACTTCTGGTAAAATTAGCAAAGACCTATGAGTATAAACATATTCAAAGCAGAGTTGACATAATGTGACAAGTAGAAAACCATAATTCAAACCTGATCTTTCTTCTCTTTAGGATCAGGACTTAGAGCTTTCCTCACTGCAGAAAACCAATTTCCTTTCTTTCCCATCTCCTAACACATCCTTTGAGAGGGGAGGGGAAGGCAATGCGTCACATTTCAAACCCTTTTATTAAAACATAAAAAAATCCAACAATTGACACAAAAATTAAACCAACAATGATAAATGTACGAATTTTGAAAAGGATTCAACTTTGTGGAAAAATTCATATCAAAGACCAAAATATCATTTGCAGAAGCAAATTATATTAAAATTATCCAACATGGCAACAGATCTACAATAAGCACAAGAAACTGACCGGATTAACATTAAATTTGAAATATAAAACCTAGGATAATCAGAAGGAATCACCGACATTAAATTACAAAAATTTATCCAATTACGACCTAGAAGACAAATAACGTGATACCCATTTGTTGAAATTGCAAGATCTTCATTAAATTCGACAATCACATGTCAAATTTTCCAATTCAGGAACAACTGGAAATACAAATTGACCATAACCCAGAAAATTTGTATTAAAAAAGCTAGAAAAATGAAATTTTTCGGAATAGAATGGCAATAAAATCTAATTCTGATTCAGAAAGAAGAGATAGTTTTATGTAATACCTGGAAAGAAAATGCTAGATCCCTGCAATCTCTCTCTCTCTCTCTCTCTCCCTCTCCGAAACAAAAATATCCCAAGGGGAGTTGCACCTGTCGAAAACGAGAAAGAGGGGGAGAGAGGAAAAAACCCAGATCTAGACAAGCAAAACTTTCAACGACACAAAACGAGGAGATAGAAAAAGAGAGAGAGGAGAGAGAAGATAAACAACAGCTAAGTTTTATGTGTCTCTTACCTGGTTGGGGTGGAGTTCCGTGAAGTGGGTCCCAATATAACATTAAAAAAAACAAAAAATCTTAAAGTAACGTAATCTTCGTATTTTATATTTTAACCGTTCCGAACCGCAAGATAATTACATCGTCAACGACAACAGTATCAGACTTTTCACTGTCAAGGCCGTGGTTTTTCGTTTTTTTTTTTTTTTCACTTAATTAAACTCCCAATAATATTAATTCCTTTTATATTTTTTTCTATTAACGTTAATAATTTACTTTTTGCATACATTTTTTAACTTGTTAACATCAAAGATTATTTTACAAATTAGTATCAAAAGTCATAAATAACTAAATTTAATAAAACCCAATTTTTCATATATGATATATATTATATACATATGTTCTGTGTGTCTAGTAACAATATATTAAATTTACGTAATTAAAATCTTGAATTCAAATTTTTAGAATAAAAAATAGATATTTGAATTGGATTAGTCGAATAATTTAAATATCGGTGGTCAAATACTAAAAAAATATATATATATATTAAATTTTTATTGAATTTGAATCATCACTTTGATTGATTATATAATATCTCAAAATATATAATATCGGTCTTTATAACACTGTTAGTTAATAATTTAATTCATTTTCAATTAGATCTTGCTCTAGCCTCTTTAGGGTACAGTACTTGAAAATTAGGATATATAAAATATATGTAAATTTCAAATAGAAATTTAGAAAATTTTCTAATGTAATTAGCATATCTTAATATTACATTTTTAATTAGGAAAACATATATTCTTCATTGGTTTGTACAAAATTTGGATGTTCATTTTTTTAAGTATTTTTAAATAATTAAAATGGTATTTTTGATATATTATAAACAATCTATTTTTTATAATTAAAATAGTCTCAATTTCTTTTTTTATTTTTTTTATACTAGGAGATGTAAGTAACTGACATCGAATCGAAAAAGAGAAATGGAAGTGGAGAGAGTTTACCACTTGAACTGTCCCTTAGGGACAATTTCATGACAAGTATATGTATAATATTTTGGTATGTACCATATGTATATAACAAAAAATTTGTGCATATAAAAACTTTGTATATATTTTTGATAAAATTTGGACTAATTAAATAGTTTATCCGTTGTTAAGAATTCAGGAAAATATAAAAGATTAAAGGGAAAAAAGTTAGAGAATAAAATTAATTTATTTATATTTTGTCTTTAAACATATTAATTAAGTTTTCACCCAAAAAAATAAAATTTACTTTTTTTCTCTTTAAAACTAAATATACATTAATTTTCTCTTTGTATAAAAAAATTTGTTTAATTCATATTTTATCTCTTAAAACATATTTATTTAAACTTTTTTTCTCTAAAAAATCAAAATTAATTTTTTCTGAAAATAAACACATTAATTTTGTTTATAAAAAATCAATTTAATTCGCGATTTCTATCTTTAAACTCATTAATTTTATGTTTCTCTCTCTATAAAAGTCAAAATTAGTTTTTTTTCAGTAAACTAAGCATATTAATTTTAAATTTTATTTCTCTGAAACTAATACATTAATTTTCTTTCTCTAAAAAATTAATTTAACTCTCATTTGCTCTTAATTATAAGTTTTCTCCCTCTACAACTAAACATTTGAATTTTCTCCCTCTAAAAAATAATTTAATTCATATTCTCTCTCTCCAAATACACTTATTTTATCTCTAAAAAATAAAATTTAATTTTTGTCTCTTGAAAACCAAACAAATTAATTTTCTCTCTAAAAAATTGATTTAATTGACACTATTTCTCTTTAAATATATTTATTTAAAGATTTCTCTATCTCAAAACCAAATTATTTTTTCAATTTTTAAAACTAAAACTAATAAAATTAATTTTCTCTCTTCACAAAATCAATTTAACTCATTTTTTTCTCTAAGCACATCGATTTTGAATTTTTTCTCTAAAATTAATCACATTAATTTTCTTTTTTTAAAAAAAAGTTATATCATTTTAAATTTTGTCTCTCCAAATTTCTTAATTTTTCTCTAAAAAATAAACCTAGTTGACCATTTTTTTCACAAATACATTTATTTTAAAATTTTTATTTCCTTTCTGCCCACTAGGATACCCTTGAAAATTTATGGGAATAAAAGTATGGATAAACAACTTGGGGTTATGTGTCTTTTTAAATATTTTAAATGATTTATTTTTTTTATAAAACGCCTGATCATTTTGAAACTGACTAAATCCGATTCAAATTGGATTGTATCTTTAATAGACAAAACTCTCTTAACAAAGTACAGATTTTGTTTAAGGTATAACAGCATTCGACCATTAAATCAGATTTTAACCCCATAAAATTTAATACTTTCTTAAGAGAAAAGTAAAAAAAAAATTAATTTTAGGTTAAAAATTTAATTTTTAATTCGAAGCGCAGTAAAAAAATAATAATAATTAGTAACGCATTTAGAAAAGCCAATTAATCGCAAGTTGGAAAAATAAATGTTTCCCTTTAAATGGCGGGAAACCAAGAAGTTAACGTTCAGCCACGTGGATTAACTCAAAAGACTGTTTTGTCCCTAATCATTAACCAAAATGACATTCCCATTGGTAATAGGGTTGCACGTGCCTGTTACTAGTTTCCATCGTATTAAGCATTTAATTTTTATAATTAATTCTTGTTGTTCTTTTGCCAATGTCCTTCTTAGATGGTGAAGCTTCAACGAAACTGTCCTTTGCATTAATTACACACTACTCATGTGGACCCCACAAAATAGTTGTAATTAAATTACCTAATTATTATTATTTGGATATATTTTTACAGATCTTTGCAATTTTAATTATTATTCTTCAAATATATATAGACTTATTGTATATGCACAGTAAGCTTACAAATGCCTAGTTAATCCGGTGATGGTGCATTGGTTTCGCCTGACCAAGATTTTGAATTTAAATATAAATATTATATATGAAAAAAACATTTATTATGAGAGTTTTGTTGATCCAAGCTGATTTGAATCGGATTTAGTAACTCCAATATAATTATTAGATATCGATAGTTTATAAAAAAATAAAGAAAATAAATATTTAGAGAGTTTTGTTAGTCTAACCCGATTTAAACTGAATTTAATTGGTCCAACATAATTATCAGATATTGATAATTTATAAAAAAAATTATACAACAAATTGTAAATTATGCGCCGCGTATGCGGTCTCAAAATTTGCATAATACAATTTTTAAAAAAAATCAAAGTTAAATTTTTTATAAAGAAATATAGATTTATGTAGGTTAAATTGAGATATAGCCCCTAACCCAGTATGCTATTTATTTGAAATTATATTAAATAAGTTAATAAATTATAGTTCAATTGACACTATCCTTCCTCCCCCTTATAAAGGTCTTGAGTTCAAATCATTTTATGTATATAAAAAAAATTATATCAAATAGTAACTCTCAACGTTGGAACAAAACCAAAAATGTTCTATATTAGCATTAATCCAAAGTATATAATCAGCCATTTATTAATACTAGATGGCTATACAAATGAACAAAATGAAAAATAAGATATTTTGTCCTTGGTATAGTATTCAAAAAACTTTGTATCAGCTTTCAAAATTTACTATTTTAAAAATGTTAAAAGATATAAAAATTAAATGGCAATTCTTGATCATGGTTTCAAAGCTAGAAATTTATCAATGTGCAAAGCTAGTTCATGGACCACACCACAAGTTTTCTAGTTTAGTACATACATTTTGCACTTTTTGAACACTTCAAAGTCCCATGAGTGGAGACCACGCACAAATCTCTCTCTCTCTCTATGGTGCCTTACACATTTTCTCTCACCTTAGCTTATACTAAATCAAAGTCATTTCTCAAACCTAAATCCAAACGTGTGACCAACACATTCATTAGAAACAATTAAATATGGACAACCAACAAAAGTATGCATATCTTTTCATAGAAGTTCAAAGCTTGAAATGTGTGTATCTTGGCATTTTGGGGCAGGCAAAATCTTGATAGCAACAAAACCCTTTTGTGGATGGCAACTTTATGATACATTGTCAAACCAATTTTAAGAGAAGGGCATGTTTTGGGTGGTGGCATTTATGCCTATCACATGTTAACTTGATTACTCAAAGAGGGAAAGGAACTTGAGCTACAATGTTGGAGCCCTCATTTGCATAAATGATAAAAAATTCTTGGTAGTCACCTTTTTTTTATTGTTTTAAAATCTCAAATTTGAATTCACTATAAAGTTATAAAGTTATAGGGAAAAAAATTAGTGTAAATAACTTTGTTTAAAATAAATTTGTGACGGTAGTCATCTATGCTTGGGGTTGATCAAGAGGAGAAGGGAAAAAAATTAGTTTATGCATTGTTCCAATGTGCTAATATTTACAAAGTAACTATAAGAATTAAGATAAGGGTATTAGATTTTTTTATTAAGTTTTGATTTAAAACTTAAAAATGGAAAAAAAAATTATATTGATAGGGTTTTTTCTAAATTAAATCCAATAATATTCAAATAAGATTAATCAAAATATAATTTTAGATACAGATTGGTTATATATAAATAATATATATCTATCTAGTAATTATAGCATTTCCAAGGGCAACGGTATCAGTCAAGCCTTTGGAGTTTGGAGATGCATGTGTTTTGATCTTATTCACCAACCAGCTTGACATGGACGTCTGGTGGACATTTGGCGCAAGTATAGATCTGTTATGAATTTCATATTAGATTTTTAAGAAATCATATAATACTACTTAATTTCAATAAATTCTATCACTTAATAGGTCGATTTTTGGACTAAGTTCTTCTGCTGGGATTGAATCTATTACTTGAGTCTGTGACAAATTGATATTAGAGTTTCCGGTTTAACATGGAAGATTCGTTATCTAGAAAAGGATTATTTGGTGTCAGAGTGTGAGCCGTCTAAAATAGAAAATGACTATCTGGTATCGGAGTGAGAGCCATCCAAAGAGGAAAAGGACTACTCGCCAGAGTAAAAGCCGTCCAGAGTGAGAGTCATCCGTAAACGTCCGATTTTTCAAAAGAAGGGTAATGTTATGAATTTTAGATCGGATTTTCAAGAAATCATAAAATACTACTTAAGTCATATCGGATCCCCAATAGATTATAAAATACTATTAAGTCCAATAAACTCTTTTACCCAACAGGTCGATCTTTTGACCTGAGTTCTCTTATTGGGCTTAAGTCTTCTATTGAGTTTAAGTCCATTATTTAGGTCTATGATAGAATGCCTAGATGTTGGCCAAGTGCATGGCAAAATGGGTAAGTTAACAGTTAATAGGAAGGCCCCTTGGTAAAACAAAGACTGGTCCCCAAGGGGACAGTCTAGTAGTATAAATCTTCTCTCCCAATCTGGTGATTGTAAATTCAAATTCTTATAAAAAAAAAAAGTAAAACAAAGACTAATTTTTGAAAAGTTTAAATTAAATCAAATCAAAATTAAATAAAATTCTCTAACATAAAAAAGTTCTTAATTATTAGTAATTTAATTCTGCAAATTTAAATTTTATTTGTAAAATATTACCTTTTTTACAAGAAAATAATATAAGTGAAATAATAAAAAATAAATACAAGTGAGGACAAGATGAGTTAGACTAAGTAGGAACATCTGAGAGATCGGGACAAAACTAAATATCTATATGAAGGAGGCAAGCTATAACATGCAATTTAAGCAAGGTGGAGATTATAATTTAAAAAAAATTAATTTTTTAAAAAATAATTTTTTAAAATTGTACACAATTATTTTTTTAGAAAAATGGGAGGGCAATTGCCTATTGCGGCCTCACTTTGCTCTTGATGTAAGCAATAATTTTTTTTTAATAAATCAATGGTATCCGATAATTATTTTAAATCTAATTAAATTCGATTCAAGTTGTATTAGATACTCAAAAGTAAAACTCTCCAAATATATATTTTTTTCATATATAAAATTCGAATCTAAAATTTATTTACTAACTATCAATATGCAGATAGTAGATCAACTCGATATTAGTGTGATAGAAGTCATAAATATTAATTCTAAATCTGTGATGAGACGTCAATCACAATGACAAGGTAAAATTTAAGCCCCTCAGCTAGAGGTTTTCCTTAAAACTTTTATAGTGTATGTGTATAAGTATTTTCTTAGACACATAAAAGGACTCGAGAGAAATAGTCCCTTGGAAGGCTTTGCTTTGATTCATAAACGTGGAACATCAAGGAACTTTACTAGGACGAGAAGTGCCTAGCATGGCCAATGCTGGATGAGCCTAGTTAAAAAGCACCCTCACCTACCAAAAAAAAAAAAAACAAAAGGAGAGAAAAGGCCTTTCAGCTCTTGATGGAATGGTCCCAAGTTCAAATGCCCTTTGAATGGTGTCACTGTAACATACGACTAATATTATATGAATGTTAATAAATTATATCTCAATTGGTATCGTCCTTATCTCCCTTATAAAGATCTCAAATTTCAATCTCTTTATATAAAAAAAATATTAAATGAATGGAAAAATTAATAACGAAATTTATATTTTAATACTAATATAATCCTATCAATTACTAAAATGCGTAAATTAAATTTTTTTAAGTGCATGGTTATTGATCTATATGAGCTCAAGGCTTTCCTCCTATAAGTAATGAGACGCTTTTATACTCATTTCATGCATTCATATATGATTTCTTAAGTTTTTTATTGAAAAATAAATTGCAGAGTTCTCTTAAATTATCTCTAAATCGAAAATTTTGTATTACAAATAAACTATAATTAAAATTACTTCTAAATTTAGAATACTCATTTCAAGATATAAAATTAAATATAATAAATTTTATTTTAAACTAAATAGAAAATGAGTTTAGTTCAGTTGTGGGGTTCATTGCTGACAAATTCTTATACTTTAAACTAAAAATTAAAATGTAAAGTTTAGTTGAATTCTTATGTTTGAAAATACAAAAATAAAATGTAAAATTCATTTGCAAATTTTAAATTTCTTTCGATGATTTAAAAATTCATTATTTTGATAAATTATAAATGAATTTCACACAGTTTTATTATTTCAGTACTAAAATATTAGTTTCGAAAATAAATTCCATAAAAATTATAAAATTCATTTAAATCCAAATTGTTACAAATAATATTATATAAGGAAAAATGGAAATAGAAAATTACGATGTTAAAAATTATCAATTACGCGGCGTTTCCAGGGCAACGGGAGAGAGGGAGAGAGAGGGGGAGAGAGAGAGAGAGAGAGAGAGGGGGAGAGAGAGAGAGAGAGAGAGAGAGGTTTTTCTCAAGGTTAAAACCCTGCCACTCTAAAACCCTAATCCTTTTCATTTGAAATTCTCCATACCTACTCCTCGCCAATCAAGTTGCAGGTAAACAACAGCTCTCTCTCTCTCTTTCCTCTCTTATTGAATTCGAACATTGGGGTGCTGTTCCGCAGAGGGCTTTAATCAATTGTTCGCAATGGTAAAGCTTGGGAAGAAGGCGAGGAAGTTCGCCAAGAAGAATCTTCAAACTGTTATGAATAGGAAACGAAAGATTAAGTCCATGTTCAAAAAGAAACCGAGTAAGTTCTTTTTTCTTGCCTGACTCCGAATTCCTGAATCACTTTCATGGAAAAATTGCTTTCTCTGATTTTTTATTTTCTAATTTTAATTAATTATCTTAATTTGCACCAATTGAAAATTCTTTCATATGAACGACCTGCATTTCTTATGTTTACAAATTGTAGCCGGAAATTTTTCCTGTTTGTATAAAGGGCATGGTATTCATGTTCTTGAATCCTTTAGCTTCGATCTGTATTCCGTTGAATGGTTGCCTAGTGAAGGGAGACGGTGACAGGGTAGGCATGAGGCAGGTCTCCGTGTATAATTTAAAAACATTATAAACTAATATTGTTTACCCCATTAAAAATATAATCCCGCTCCCTCAAATAATATTCCCAAGGGCAAGTATTTTTCACGGATATAAATTTCTTGCTTAATCCCTGCCCTGTGAAGTAAGGACATGAGACACAACACATTGATTAAAAATTTACACAAATGTAAGTCACACATCCTTGTACCAATGCCAAGTTGGTCCAATTGACTGAACACTGATACCTCTTAAATATGGTCTTGGATTCAAATTTTGTGTACAGAAAAAACAAGTATCAGGAGAGTTTTGTCCCTTAAGGCTCAACCTGACTCCAACTTGATTTAGTTTGGTCCATTGTGGTTGCCGGATACCGGTGATTTATCCCAAAAAAGATCATGTGGTGTCGAAAGCTTGACATAGTCACACTCCTTTCTAGAAGTATCCGTGCAATAAGGATGGTGGCGTATTTGCAGGGTTAGGGCTATAAAATTATTAAGAGTAGTTTGCACTTGTCTTAAGTTTGTCTATACGAAGCTCATTTTGTAATGCTAAAAGAGCCAAGCTTGAGCTCAAATTTGAGGTTGTTACCTAAATGAGTAGAAATTAAGCATCGTGCTATTTGGATCGTATAACTTAAGAAAAGCTATTTGAGCTTGACTCCTATATTATGAGAGCCAGCATTCAAATTGACTTGTATGATGTAAGAGCTGAACTCAAGTAGCCTACTCACGTGCTTTAAGTCAGTTAGTTATCACCCCTAAGCACTAGGTTGGTTTGGTAGGTTAAGATTAACCGGTTGAGTATGTTTTTCTTGTTTAGTTTGCCTTGTTGGGAAAAATAAAATAAATCAAAAAGAAAATGCACTAGTGTTGTTTGTTTACCAATCATTTTTTTTAATAACAGGTGTAGGATATTTCCTGGATCTTCCTATCCAATCATTCTGCATTTCATTTTTATCCTCATAACAATAATGATAAGAAATCTTTTGGTGTGCTTTACATATTTGACATCGACTATATTGTTGATTAAGGTTGCAATGTAATTGTTGGTTTTCATATCTATGTCACTTATGTGTTGGCTGCCTACACTGGCAAATGTCCATGTCCACCCACTTTGCAGCTTCCTAATGGGCTGATGTAGGTTTTTCATTAGTGCTGCTAATATCTTTGCTTTTGTATTAAATTGTTTTTTAGTTTCATTGTCCTGAATTTTTGCTCTTAATATTTAATTTTAACTTGTAGAAGCTAAACGGGATAATGCTGTAAAGAAAGTTGAGGGCGTGACAAAGCTCTCTAAGGGAAGGTAAAAAGGTGACTTTTATCTTTGCTTCACAACTAAGTGTCCGGAGTGTCCATTTACTTTGATAATCAACTTGATGCACTTCAATTTCATTTATTTTACTATACAAACCCACAGGTATAACCAGATTTGATGGGCTTGAATTTTGAAAGTATCTCCAAGTGTCACGTTCGGAAATCAAATGCTCTTGTCATTTGTTTTAAGGATATTTTGAGTTATACTTGACACCGTTTGGGAGGCAGAGGGCAAGATATGGGAGTGAAAGGAAATTGGTTGGTGGATTTGGGTTTTCTCGTCTCTTGTTTGGAAAAAGTGGAAAATGGGAGAAAATGGACTTGAATAATCTTTTAAAAATTTGGAAAATGAATAAAAAAGAGTAAAGAAAACTTTTTGAATGAAATGCTTTGACTACATTGTCCTTTATTTTAATAGATGGAAATTTTGTTTGAAGGAAATATTTATTTTCTCCTGCTTTTTTTGCTCTACATTTTCTTTCTAATTTGGGGGTGACAGGAATGAACTCAGTTTTTCATTCCATTTCTGTATATTTCAAGGAAATATTGTACTTGGCCTTAAGAGTTTTATGGAACTCTTTGGTTGAACCATTCCTTCGTAGTCTTATGTCTTGAACTATGTGGCAAGAATGGGACAGCAGTGGTCCGCCGGCAAGCTCGTTCTAATCTTGGATGCAGTACATTGGAATCCTGAAGCACCACCACGAACCCCACTGCATGTCTGCCTGTGGTGCGGTAAGGCACCACCCTGTTGTGCCAGCAGCCTGGAATAAAATCTTGGGCAGATGATGAAGAGTTTATAAGATTTTATGATAATTGAATTCAAATGTTTTCGCAAATAAGGATACGAAGTTTCTTTGAATTTGTGGCAATACAACTATTACATTTGGTATTGAAATGATGCTTAGATCTTCAATAAGAAATTCCTCGGTATCCTCTCACATTTGTTAGGCCTTTGAATGTCATTGTGATGGGATAATATTATTTTTCTTTCTTGTTTCTAGCCATTGAAATTCCTTCAAGAAGAAAATTGTCTATGGTATATGTAAAGAAGGACTGGGAGGCTTCGCCCTGATAACTTCACTTCAACCCTCAACTTCTGTTTGTGCTCCTTTATTTCCGGTGAGGATGCCTCTTGCCTTTGCTCTTTTCAGTAATCTTCCTCATTCTTTATATGGAACTCTGCTATTCACTTAAAAAGAAAAAGAAATTGGTTGACCTTCACATACTATGAAAAATAAATACTGGATGCAAAATCGGGACAAACTTGATTGCATGATACTGTTTAAAAACATCCATCCTTCTGACCTCACCGTGGGGCATGCTTTCATAGAAATATAGTTTGCGTATCACCTTGACATGCGCTAAATGATTTCTTTCTAAGTTAAGCTCATCTTTATTTTTATATCTATTGTAGGCTGCTCCAGCAGTTATCTGTATCTCTGTATGCACATTGCATTCACCTGTAATTGCCCCTCTGACATAACTAAATTCTTCTTGTAGAGTCCCTGAAGATGATGCTGTAGAAGAAACTTCTCTTGATTCTTTGTTCAGTGATAATGACAGTGATTTGGGAGGAGATGCTTCAGATAGCGATGGATATCTATCAGAGGTTTTGATATATAATGAATTTGAAATATCTCCTGCCTTGTATTTCTTTTGTGCTTATATGTGCATATATTCAAATATGTATGTTTTTCTTTCCATTAATTAGTTAGTTACTCACCATGATCAGGACTCAAGCTGCCCAAAAGTTGTTGAAAGTGATCATGAGGTTCCTTCAGCAGGTGAAAAGTTATTGTCAAGCTTTTTTCTCCTGCTTATACACTTAGCAACTTTTCATATATTTCTCTCTCGCACTCATGTTTTTAAACATGTGGATTATTGGTGCAGAAAATAGTGTTGCCGGTTCCCTATCATTGCAAAACCAGGAAATTCATCTGGAAGTTTCTAAGAAAAAGAAAAAGTTGGACAAGTTGAAAGAAAAGGTATATGCCTTATCAGTATTTTTATTCTTATTATTATTTTCTTTTTTGGTGAGATCTTACTGTTGTTTTGCATTCATTCACCTCAAGAAATTTGTTCTCTATTGCTACATGCCTGTGTTTGTTGCCTCTGTACTGCCTACATATTTGACAATTGGTGCTTCTGCTTACTGCAAAATGGTCTTAAAATCGCTAAGCTGAGTAGAGAGGACCTATCTGTAGATGGATGATCATGGAACCTGTCTATGATGTGTATGTATGCTAATTTCTTGATTCCAAAGAGGGTGAAACACAAGTCCTAGTCTGCATATTTTGTGGTGGTTAAATTTTGTTGTGATGATAACTTAGAAAAGCTTCTGTTTTGTATGGATAAACTCCTTTTGGTGCCTTTTTGATTCAATTGTCTTTTGAAAAGAGAATTTTCATGGCCGGAAGAATAATGCGTTGGAATATGCTGATGTGGCCATATATATTGAGGCTGCTTAAATTGGGTCGCTAAATAAAAGGAAAAAGAAGTCCTTGCTAATGTGCGAGAAGATACAATTCATCAGCAAAATACAATTCTTTCTTGATTCTTCTATTTTTTTTTTAGATTACATATCTAAAGCCCAATCCTTATCTAGTTTGTCTCATGAGGTTTATTGTTGGTGGATTGCGTACAACAATATGTAAAATCGGTTAACTTCCATGGAATAAAATAGTTTTTAATTCTTCTCGGTGGGCTTCTGCCTCATGGATTCAAAAAGTTTCGCAGTTTGGATGAGTTGACGAGGGATTTCTTCATTCTCACTTATGAGGATTTCTCATCCTCCCAGTTGTTGTGCATTGTTTACTGCATTTAAATACAATTTCTTTTTCTAGAAAAAAAAGGGTTAACTTTTAAATGGTTACTAGGATTTGAAAATAAAAATGTCACAGACTTCTGCTTTATTTCACAATTCTAACACCTTGTCCCAGATGGTGAGTAAATGCTTTACCTCAATATTTTGTTGTAAAAGCCACAATGTTGATGTGATAAATGAATAGATAATCTACGATTTGGTAGTTGTGTTTTGCTTAGATCTTGTACAATAGCACTTAAGACAATCGTGATGTATGGAACTATGTTCACCATTTATGTGTGTTGGTATGTTCATCATTTATCTGGGTCCCTAGCAAATCTCTTACTGAACTTGACCACAGGATTTGGAAGGAAAGAACTTAATGTTTGCTAAAACCAACTTAAAATCATTTATCCATTTGTATTATCTCTTTTGGTGGGTCTCACGATGATGTATAATTGTGCTTCTCTGCCATGTCCATTCAAACCAAAGTAGCAGGAGGGTTGTCAACTTTCTCTTCTCTTCCCTTCTGTTGCTTTGTTTGCTCCCATGAAAGCCTTCACTGCTAAGCCCAAGAAGTTTCTTAATGCTGATACTTTCTCTTTCGTCGAGCCTCAAGCTTGTGGTCCTCCTTTGAGTGTGGCTTTAACTTGATGAATCTCTAAACCAACATGACTTGGCGGCATTAGTGTTCCATTCTGGTTTCACTTTGCCTTTAAATTTCAGATCCCTTTAGTGCAACCTATGGAGCTGGAAAATGATTATTTTAACTATATGGCTTGGCCAAACAATATAACTTTGTCCCTGTAAGCTAATCAAGAGCAACCTATGACGCCAGAAACAGATTCCTTTTCCTAGAACCTGTTTCATGTTTGGTACTTTTTTTTTCCTATTGATTATATATATATATTTTGAAGTTTTTGGCCGGGCATTGGGGATCAGGGCAGTGTAATTCTGATTTTTCTGAGAGTTGTTTTCACTATTCTGAAGCATAGCATTTGGAAAAATTTCAGGATCCAGAGTTTTTGAAGTTCTTGGAAAGTTATGATGAGAAACCTGGAGTGGATGAAGATGAAGAGTTGGTAAGTAGTTTCACTCATCAATCATTATGATCTCTTTCTACTCAAACTGACCTTTATTATGGTTAGTTACATTCAGTGGACTTTGTCGTTTATTACAAATATAAGTCATGAACTCGATAGTTTGTTATTTTGAACAATGTTTAGCTTTATATTTAGACATTTTGCATATAGGAAGTCTTATCTTTTTAATATTCAATTTTGACTGCAGGTATATTTGCTCTTTTAGAGTTTATGTATAATTTTTATCCAAGAATTCATAAATCTACCTTCTGCGTTTTTTTCCTCATCCTTATTTTTAAAACACAAAACTACCACAAGATTTCTAGGGGTGCTGCTCAAGTACAAATTTGTACTTAAAGGTGAAGAAAATTTGTACAAAAACTCGGGCTCTGAAAATAGTGTTTTCAAAAGGAATGTATAAGTAATTTCCAAAAGTATGGGATACCAATGCTGGAGTGAGGTTTTCTTATTAGAGTCCTTGGAAATTCAACCATTCTTTTTTTCCTCACTTGTCTTTCAAAGTGGATGATGGTTCTCATGTCCTGTTTGTGTCCTTTTTTGGGAGGGTTGCTGGACTGGGGATTTGCCTTTGTCCATTTCTTTCCCTTGATTTTATAGGTTGTGTAGGCTTCTGTTCGCTCCTATCAATGATTTTTGTATTTGGGAGGGTCTTTCGAATTTTTTAATAAATCTTAATGACAAAGAAGTTGTAGAGTTTTCTTCTTTAATTTTCTTTTACAGGACAATGAACCTAGATGTTAGGATTTTGATATTTGATACTTCGAGATTTTTATTTTTTTATTTTTTTATTTTTTATTTTTTTATTTTTTTATTTTTTTATTTTCATTTACCTTATTAGTCTTCCCAGGATACTCTCATTTTCCTTTAAACAATTTTATTTGGAAGGTTAAGCTTCCTATTATAGTTAAACTTTTATTCGGTTCATGCTGCTTAATAAAATTATTTCCGGTGATCTGCACCAAAAGAGGAAATTTTATAAAGCTATCTCCCAATTTTTATGAATCATGTGTGCCACATGTTCAGAAAGCAAAGATCATTTATTTTTGCTCCGTAGCATTCGAGATGTGGAATTGCTTAGTTGCCGTATGTGAAAAATAATTGGGGTAGTCCTAAGAGTCTCTGTGATTTTCTTTTTTCCTTTTTCTCTTGAAATTTAGGGGGTTTGGAGGGAAAAAGGATGCTCATTAGCTTTGGAAATGTATGTTCTTGTTGGCTATCCCTTGGTGTATTGGAAGGCAATAAATGCTAGAATTTTTCAAAATCAGAATATTGATCTCTCTCTTCATTTGGAATAAGATTGTTTTTAATACTTCTTTGTCGGCTTGGTATGCATTGACAATAGTTTTGGAAGAGATAAAGACGGATTGGAGATAGATGCTTCTTTAGTTTTCTTTTTGTATTTTAATTCTTTGATGCTCCTAAGGTTTTCTTATCCTTGGGAGTCCTTGTACATTTCTTTTTCTATCAAAGAAAAAAAAAAGCAGTCTCCAAAGGTATGGAATTTTGGAGGCTTGAACCCTAATTGCGGAATCTCTAGCCTTTTCTGTACTCGACTTGTTTGGTATTAACATGAGTAATCAATAATGTAGTCACATAATGCAGTCAATGAATGCAGGCCGCTAGATTTAAATGCAAGCTTGTGATAATTCCATTTCCTTTGCCTGTGGTGTGATGTAGGGTGTCTCATCTTCCTATTAAGTTAAACATATATAGGACTGCATGACAACATGGAACCAAATCTATCATTATTCCTTTGGCTGCCTCATGCCAATTGATTCAAAACAGCATACTCTCTGCAATATTATTTTTTTATTATAAATATCGAAATGAATTGTGCTTGGTTGGATAATATGAAAAAGATGTTCTGTTTGATATGACTGTTTGTCCCATTTTTTTTAGATTGTACATGTTTTCCTTTCTTAATAACTTCAGAATTAAACCTTTTGACAGTATTCTGATGAAGATGATATGAGCAATGGCACCATTCAATCAATAAGTGAAGATGGCTCAACTTTGGCATGATATTGACTTGCTCTGCAGTTAGTTCTTGTTGTCAGTTACTTAAGGAACAGCGCAGTGTTTCTGCACTTACAGTTCTGTTAAATGCATATCGTGCTGCATGTCATCATGGAACTCAATCAAAGGATATTGTTGATGGTGGCTCTTCACGGACAATTCAGAACAGCGAGACTTTCGGTAGCATAGTAATTTTTATGCTTCAAGAGGTCGATGGTACTCTACGTGGGCTACTGGGAATATCAAGCTCCAACTGCAAGAAAGAGACCATTTTGGAGTTGAAGAACACATCAAAGTGGAAAACACTAAAGCCACTGATCAAGTCCTATTTAAGGAGTACATTGTTCCTCCTCAATCAAATTGCTGATTCAGAGATATTGGCATTTGTGCTGACTCGACTGAGGGCTTCCATCATATTTTTTGTTGCTTTTGGGCCTTTATTACAACGACTTATTAAGGTAATGTCATTTTAGTAATTTGTCTTGCAACATGTTCTGAAGGCACCTACATCTCTAACTTTGTCCATGCATATGCTCCTAACCCACATATTGAATCATGAGTCAGTGGTGGGACACTTCAATAAGGGTGTTATATGGTGCATTATTTTGTTTAATGAGTGACATGTCCCGGAGTGGAATAGTAAGCAATCATCTTATCCTAGTATTTTTGCCAACATAAGAGAAATAAATTTATGAATGCACAATCTAATGTCTTTGTTGGGCTCCTTAGTCATGCATCCCGTACAAAGGTTCCCTTTTCCACTAGATTACTAGGTCCTTGTTAATGGGTGGACTGTTTTAGGAGGCCAAGTTGCAAGAATATATCATATTCCCTGTAAGTGCATTTTCAGCTTATTATCCACCATAGATACCATGTAGAATTAAAGATAACATTAAACTAGGAGTGGCAATACATGGGACATATTGTCAATTTAGATGTCTATTGCTTGGAAATTGAATAAGTTTATGACATGCCCGAGCACAATGCAAGGAAACCATGAATATGGATTTTCTAAGTAATAATGGACTTGGCTTGAGAGCTCATGTCTAACTGCATTTGTTTTGATTACTTAAAACCTCCAATGGCTTTGAAAGTTGCCATGCAAATGGTATCTCCAGTGGTTCAAATACTTTCTCAACAAATTCTTAAGAGTGATGATTCTCTTTTCACTTTCTATTGTATTTTTGTCACATTCTTCTCAATCATATAAGGAAAATATAGAGTAGAAAGGCTGAATTCCAATTTCCCTTTTCTTTTCATGGGCACCTGTCAATTCCTTTAAAAATCTATTTTCACACTGTGCAAAAGCTTTCTTTTCCTCATTTATAGAACCCATGAATGCATTTGGTCTTGTTGTTATTATTACTTCCAGTCCTTTAAAAAAAGGTTTTTTTTACTTCGACCCATGAGACCCTTGGGTAGTTGTGAATGCCTTGGGCTGGAAATTGCTATCTTCTAAGCGCGAGGAGTTGCCTTTCTTTTGAAGGATGCCTGGCCAAGGACTGTGTTGCATATATTGTTGATTAATTTCTTTATTTATGGCCACTAGCGGTCACTCATTGGAGCAAGGGAATCCTTGTAGCAATCTCAAGACCCTAAACCATACTTATGCTCTCTCTTGGAAACACAAACAACAGAAAAGCTTTCTGAACATAACGTATAATTTATGCATACTAAACAATGAACTAATTCTTAATAATTTTGTTTTTAGCATGTCTCCCAAATAATTCACCCTCCATAATCATTGATTTTGTCCTCACCCTCTCTCTCTCTCTCTCATGCACAGACACAGGGAAAACCAAAAGAAATAAATCCCCTGTTCTAGAAAGGACAAAGCCAAAGTTTTTGCAGGATATTTTCCTCTTTGATCCAGAGTTTGTGACCACTCCCCCCCCCCCCAAAAAAAAAAACTCACTCACTTGCACCCATTTTCATTAGGGTTCATTTTTTCTCAAGGATGGACAAAATACCATTCTAAAAGAAAAGGACCTGAATTCTGTAGGTTTGTTGTGTTCTTTTATTCAATCTGTAACTTTTGATCCTAATTCTATTGACTTTTGTTACTTCATTCATAATTTACTGGTGATTGGATTTATGTGCAAAAGGTCATCAGAAACCTGGTGAAAACTATTCTTTTTATCATCTTAGTATTTACCTCCTTTTTTTTCCATGCCTTGTCATTTTATTAGGTCATTCCAGATTATAATGTCCTTTTTCCCATATAGACTTGCTTCAAGTATTGGCACATACCGGAAAACCAAAATAGTATCATCTTTACGTGGGTCTTATCCAACAAGTGTGAGGACATGTTAATTCATGAGCATTATTAAAATAATACTTTACAATAAATGGATAATGAAGGTTTCTAGTAAGCCTAGTTGTCAATGCTGAAAGGGAGGTTAATTCATGAGAATTTGAATGATGTTTAAGAAAATGTGTTTCTGTCTTGGTTGATAGTCCCTTATTGTAATTTTTGATAACGAAAAATATAAAAAAAAAATTTGAACACTAGGCCTACCACAGCTGGCAGGGCCTATACCTTAATTTATGGGATAGTAGGTTTCATACAAGGTGTTGTGCTACAATTGAAGACATAAATCCTTGATTCCATCTCCAGTCTTGCATACCTTAACAATTACATATGAAATGTAGATCGTTGTTCATCTGTGGCTAACCAGTGACGGAGCTCTCTTGTCATCCTCATTTCTTGTTATATGGGATGTCGCCTCCATATTTGGTTCTGAGTGCTTTGACTTCTGCTTCAGAAAAACATATAGAGCCTTTATTTCTCACTTCAAATTTGTTGAAACTGTCAATCTTCATCACACACAGTTACTCAGAGACTCTCTTCTCAAGCTATGCTCTCTAGACATGGAAAAATCATTTAGCAATGCACTATTATGTGCACAGCATTTAGCCAAGATGTTGCAGCTGGGTCTTCAAACCAAAAAGAAGGTATGCAATGAGCAGGTTTTGTTTTGTGTCTTGCTTGGCAGGATCCATGCATGTAGTTGTCTTGTTGCCTTGGAGGTGGATCTATATTGGCATGTTTGATTGTAATGAAGTGCACTTGTCATCTTCAATTTATTTATTTTTTATTTTTTTTATTTTTTGGCATAGTAAAATGCATTTTTGATTGCCCTCATTTCTTTCTTTACTTTGAGCAGGAAGTTTTGGACAAACTGTGCAGTTGGCAGTATATATACTGCATTGATCTCTGCGTAATGTTTGTCTCAGCCAACATAAGGGATCACAATCTTCAGCCATTACTTTTCTTATTTATTCAGGTCATAATTGGAGTGGCTCATCTATTCCCAGGGCTGAGATACCTGCCTTTGCGACTTAGATGCATTCACTGGCTAAACCAGCTCTCTAGTAGTAGCGGAGTTTTTATTCCTGTTGCCTCATTTGTATTGGAATCGTTGGAGTATAAAATCAGTGAGGGAGGAAGACCTGGAGAGGCCTTTAATGTTACATCTATTTTAAAGGTTGGATAATAAGCTGAGAAAAAATTCTGGTTCAATTAATTAATTAGAATTAAATTATGTGTTTCTTGATGACAGTGTGCTGCACATTTTCTTAGTCCCTTTCTTTTAACCAGGAAAAGCTTTCGATGTGGAGTAAAATATATAATTTTAATGATTCCTATCAACAATTCTCACTTGCATCTGTAATTTTGACAAATATTCTTTTCCCTGCCAAGACTAACTTTCGATTCTTATTTGTTGCAGATTCCTAAAAATGTACTGAAATCCGGAAAATTCCAAGCTGCTACCACATATCCTTTCCTGAGTTGGCAACTATTCCAATTATAAACCTGCAGAAGTTTCAGGAGGAAACTTCAATCGAAAGTCTTCGGCGTGTGGTGAAACGTCTACTTGATCAAGTACACATTTTAACATTGAGTCTTTGATATGCATCAATATTTCTTTAAAGTCTTTGGGTACCAGAATGCCTGGACTTGAGGCCACAATATGGTAGTGTTAACCAAGACATAGACATGCTCAATGCTTTATAATCATCCCAGACTGATACTTTGGATTTTGCTTTTTCAGTCCTTGTAGCTTCTCCAAAAGAATATTTATATTCTGTAGGGAGTGGAATAGTCTGGTCTTTGGCTGAAAAAGCTCATCAGCACAGGGACAGGAAATGATGTTGAAACCCATCTTGGTGTTGTCTTGAGGGTAGGGATGGCAATGTTACATGCACACGGTAGACCCAACTCTACTCTGCCCCTAACATTTCAAATTTGGGGCCCCGGGGCTGTCAGGGTGGGGTCAGGTTCTTATAACCTGACCTGGATCCCATGTAGGGTTGGGATACTCCCCAGCAAGTCGGGGCAGTTCACCCATCAGTATTTCTACTTGGGGGGACCCATGTCCGGTCTTGACCTGGTCTCGAGCAATATTATTTGAGTTTGTAAGTGCCTTGGGCTTTACATGCCTAAGGAGAGATCAAGTTGTCTAGTTCTAAGTGGATGTCTGGCTGATAGGCAGTCAGTTGACTTTGATATTGGGTTTTCTCGAAGGCCTGACTTCTCTTCTGAGGGTTGTAGGGTGAGGAGGGTTTGGGATTTAGGACTATGCACATCAGCCTAGGGCCTTCAAGGTAATCTAAGGACATAGGTGGCAAAATGGTCAATTCCACTCCCATTTTTTTTTCTTTTTTGGTCTGGGGGCTTGAAGGATCTTTAAAATGGTGGAGCTAAGATCAAGTGTAGGCTCATGCTCCCCATGCCCTGGCCTCAAGAGTAGAAGTTTTGGAATTAGCAAGATTAAGGTGATGGAGAGGCAAATGCTGTGATCAAATATTCTAGATATCAGGAAGTGGCCAAGGATTACACTTTCTATTTGGGTAGAAGATGGACACTGGAAGAGTCATCCTCGATAATCGGGATGGATAGGCCATTGTTGAGGCAGAATCTCCTGTTGAATCTGAACCTAAACCCTAAAACCCCTTGGTTGATAGAGTTGGTTTCATGTTTGGATTGGAAGAGTTAGGGGATGTGCACCTCTTTTCTCTGGTGTAATTTTGCTGATTAGGGAGGTTAGATTGTTCTTTACAAGCAGATGAGATTGTAAAAGTCTCCAGAGCAATTAGGATACGGTCATGGCCAACCTCATCAGAATATTTCATGATTTTTATTGCATTAGGGATTAATTTATATTTTATTCTTTTTTTATTCTTTTTTTTTTTGAGGGAGGGGGTAACTAGTAAAAAGAACTCTAGTTGTAATAATGTTCGTCTTTCATCAGAGTACATATTACATTTTTGGTCTCTTTTTGGTTAAGTTCTGTGTGGTTTGTGGCCTAGGTTGAGCAGAACATTAAGTTTGTGCAGGAGAAAAGAAATGGGGTTGCATTTTTTCCAAAAGACGATGAATCAGCAGAATCATTTCTTCAGGTTTCTTTCATTGCAGCAGTCCTCTCTAAAGACTTGATAGAGTCTCTCTCTCTCACCATTTGTGAGGATACTCCGTTTGCAAGGCTTGTATTGTCATGGTAACATCTCTTGAAAGTTTCCATCAAGATGAAGTCATAGAATGAATAACGTCTCATCATGTCTTCTTGCATCATTACATAATAAACCTTTGAAAAGTTGTTAAACAGAAAAGAACACAAATTCTATTCCTTGTACTATTTTGAATAACCTGTAACTTACAGATTTTAGTCCTTTGTTTATATTTCAAATTTGTGCTCTAAATTTGTATTGTATGGTCTCTCCCATCGAATTGATGGCAATATTCATGATTTATGTTGTTTCATGCCCAAATAGAGAGATACAAAGACTAGACCAGAAAAAGAAAAGAAGGAACTTGGAGTTCATTTACTCTCATATATATATATATATATATCATTTATTCTCATAGCTTATATGGTCAAATATAGGCCACAAAAACCAATCCCAGAAAGTGGTACAAACACCAACTCCAGTTCAACTGGTATTCCTCAAGTCTATTTCGGCAGGCTAAAGAGCTAAAGAGGGTTCAACCAATTAGTCCCACATATTTGGTACACAACCAACTGATGTCTTCACAACAGTGCTTCCATGGTAGCTTCTGCAGCTGAATACTTGAAGCATTTTCCACAATCCTATAGATTTGCTGCTCCTACTGCTTGTAACAGCTTTGTTATGATAAGACCGCGTTTGTCTTCGGCTTTGCCTGCTCTTAATGTCACTTAAATCCATCTCTCTTGGAATCCTTGACAATCCAAACAATATACGCCACCTTGACTTTGTTGGAGAAGCCAATATGGATGCTTTGCTTACGGAGATTTTGCTTTTGCTACTTGTAGGACTCTTTCTTCTTGAAGATAGATTTGAACCCTTCTTCGGTTTTTGATTTTTTTGATGATCCAGATGATGCTTTTGATTGATTTGATGGATTTGAGTCAGCTTCTTTTCTGGTTCTTTGTATGGTATGAGCTTCCCACAAAAGATTATGTTCTCTGATGGGTAAATTTTTGCGGTCAAGTTGTCGCTTGAAAACTCAAAGAAGGCTTCATTATCTAGTAAGGAAGATGGATCTTCAATGGAGGAGTCATCCCAATAGGCTGTGTCATCACTATAGATTGGAAGATCACAAAAGGAAAGCACATCTTCGCAATCATCGAAATCAAGGTTTTCTTTGGCTTCTTCCATTGGTTTTGGGTAATCTTTTTGGGACACCATTTGAGGATGGTTTAAAAGAATTGAAGGAATCTGAAGGATGTCAAGAGGCAATGACAAATGGTGCTAATCTGGTGACTTGTTAAGACTCCAAAGGGTACTTATATATGTAGGAAAAATGAGTTTGGCATGCTAAGTTTAGATGGGCGGACAAGAAAGGGAAATTGTCTTCTAGATGAGAAATAAATAATTTAGAGAGAGAGAGAGAGAGAGAGGGTGTAGTTCTAGAAAAGCAGGCCCAAGGGAAATGTGGGACAGAGATTGTTTTAGTAGTGCAAAACTTTTGCCGCTTCTCTTTTGTAGCTTTGTGTTAGCCGATGCCTTTCTTTTTTGGCTTGGCCTTCACACATCTGTCCCATTTCCGAGTAACGTCATTGTCATTCGGGGACCCATCTGCATTCATACTAACTTTTAGTAATCAAAATTGCAATCTTCACCATTCACATTTCATGGGAGAAAGATACAAGGTCAATGGAAAAATCTATAGCATTTTAATCAAATAAAATGTTATATTTTAAGCTTAAGCCTTCAAGAATCAATCAAACCATTGATTGGGTCCAGAAAATACCCCCCCTTGTCTTGTTTAGCAAAAAATAACTAGACTAATTACTATTAATAACTAGTGAAATCCATCCTTTTTAATGATTTTTTAATAAGCAGTTTTCAGGCGGGAATGTTATATGTCAAGGACCATAAAGTCTTTGTGATATTTTTTTTGTACGTATACATGGTAGAAATTTTCAAAATGGAGACCTTGGAGGTGCTATTTATTAATAAGGTGATGGATTGTTTTGAGAGATACCTTTCAAAAAACAATTGTTGCATTTGGTTTCCAAGGTAAGTTGGGATTGCTCTTGATTAGCCTGAATTAATATTATATAAATATAAGCTATGTCTTATTGGTCTACTTATAAAATATTAAATTTTTTTAATCAAATTCTCAAATTTGAATTTTAAAAATGAAAAAAACAGACGTAGGTAGAGCTCGTCTCTTAAGAGATCTGACAGTCAGTCCGAACCGGAATATTCAAGTTTTCAGATTAATTAGAAAAGTAAATTTTGGAAGCATATAATTACTTGGTAGAGAAATTATCTTCTATAAAATGAAAACATTGTGTTAAGGTGTTTGTTTTTTTTTTTTTGGTGGAAATTGTGTTAAGGTGTTTCGTGTAGCTGGAAGAGTTTACCAGATAGAGGGGTTGTTTATATATATATATATAAATATATATTTGGGTATTATGTTTATAATTTTTTGATTTCAAAAGGGGTTGTTTATATAAGTACACCAATGAGGAGGTGGTTCATTGGATTTCACCGAGGAGAGAGTTACTTAATAGGTCTTACCAAATTAGGAAGAGAGTTGATTAGTGATTAGTAGTCATCTCTGGGATTAGAGTATTTACAAGAGGTGTTTTATCAGTTGGTCATCAGTAATTATCCGGACCGATAGACAGTGAAGTATTTAATTTTTTAATAAAATCTCGAATTCAAAACTCAACAATGAAGAGAACTATACTGAAAGAATTGCTTTTTAAATAGAATTTCTACAAATATTAGAATCGAATTAATCAAAATATAATTTTAAATATCGATAGTGGAAAAAAAAATCAATAATCACCCACGCAATTAAAATGTTACTAAAAGTGTCTTATTGTGGAGTATTTGAGGGAGTGTGTGATTGGTTTATGAGTATGGTATGGGGAATAAAGGTGAGAATGATAAATAGTTTGAAACAGTAGTAGTTGATTGTTATAATTGAATGGTTCATAATTTAATATAGTGGGATAATAGTCAAACTTCTTAATTAAATTTTAACTTTAAAATTAGAGAATGAAAAAAAACTATATTAAAAGAGTTACCTATAAATATGATTCGCATAGACGTTCAAATCAATTTGTTAGAGTATGATCTCAAATATCAGTCGTGGGAATAAAAAAAAAAGATTGTATGATGATATATGGATTTAGTGGCAACGCACTAAACTCTCTGAATCAAAATTTTGTTAAGAATAGAAAAACAGATCTTAAGAGAATCAATTTCTATATTGGATCCACAACTGTTCGAAGTAGATTAGTCGGATTTTCAAATATCGGTGGTCAAATAAAAAAAATAATAGTTGATGATCGTCGACGTAGGTATATCAGGTGAATCATTTAAATTTTATATTTTTTATGATTGATTTATTTTTGTCGTGCATGCATATGTTATACTACATGATTTGACTAAAAAATCTTATTTTTTTTGAATCAACTCAAACATATAAAAATAAAAAAGAGTTTTAGTTGTGCTTGAATCATTAAAAACTAAAATTTAACTGATTATAATGATCGTAAATTAGTTGAATTTGTCAAAAAAGTTTAGGAAGGAGGAGGGTAACACCATTGTACAATGCTTTCATAAGAAAAGCACAAGACTTTGAAATGCTTCTATGGTTTTAATTAAAATAACTACAAAATCTAGAAGGGAACCCCCAAAAATATATATATATGAATAGCACATTTGTCAATAGAAAAGAAACCCTCCATTTGGCCTTTGTTTTTCTATCAGTTGGTCATGTTAGTCGACGACCAACACAATCCACTCTTCTAGTCTCAATGAACAAAAAATGAAAAAGCAAAAGAAAAATGAAAAACAAACTTTCCTTTTTTGAAAAAAAACATTACCTTTGCTTAGTCACAAGTCTAACCCGTGTTTAATTTTGGTCCAACACTAGTCTCATTCTTCTTTTCACACACACACACTCTCTCTCTCTCTCTTCCCTTTGAATGTTTGAATGTCATGTTTTGAAGATTTTAGCCTGTTGACAGGATTGGCTTGAGGGGTTTAACAATTTTATTGCAAAAGGGGACCCTCCGAAGTGACCAACAAGACAAAGCCTTAAAAAGAAACCAGGGCTTTGGTGGATTGGTCCTTTACTCTCTACTCTCTACTCTCTCTCCTTGATTTCTTTATTTTTCATTGATTCTACCTGTTTTTGGTTTGACCCATCATTGATTGAATTAATTAATATTTTTTCCAAAAATCAATTATTTAAAAAAAGAATAAATGTATAATCTAAATTACGTAACGGTAAGAATATTAAATCTTTTAATTAAGTTTTAAATTTAAAATTTAGAAATAAAAAATATTAAATTGGGTAAGGTGTCTTTTAAATGAGTGAATAAGTGGTCAAATAAAATTAATCGAAATATGATTTCAGATACCGATCGGTATAGAAAAAAAATTCAAACAGTCAATTTTTTTTCCCAAAATTTCATAAGTGTGATTTCGATTTTTCATGGAACAAAAAGGGTCTACAACTGAAATCCTCTTATGATCAGGCGAGGCAAAGTATGTAGCATTTTGCCTTGTCCACACAAGCTGGCCCTGCAAGGGCCTTACTATGGCACGAGCTGCCAAAACCTAACTCGGTTGTTCAACACAATGTTATTAAAATCGGACTGAACTGTCGATTCAACCGGTTCAACCCTTCTTATAATAATTTTATGGTTCGATTAAATAAAAATATCGTTTTATAATTGAATCAGACTGAACCGACAGTTTAACCGCGGTTTAACCGTGAACCGAAGTTGAACCGCCGGTTTTAAAAAACCGCGGTCGAGGGTTAAAACCTAAAAAAATATTTTTTTTAAGATTTTTCTTTTTTAATTTCTATGAGATGTGAAACTATCAATTTTTGATATTATGATTGTAATTTATATTTTATATAACTTTATAATTTAGTTATTTAGTTCTTAATTATCAATATGAATTTTAAAAATTATTATTGATTATATATATATATTTAATTATTATTAAAAAATCAACGATTCGACCATATTGATCCACGATCTAATCGGTTCAATCATATTTTTGAATTTTACGGGTTAATATATGATACGGTTCTGATAACATTGGTTCAACATCATGTGTCAAGCTTGTGAGGCCATTATGCAATTGCAAAACTCATCAAAAATCTTTTGAACATCACAAAGTCAAAAATATCGAGTAAGTTAGACATGAGCCTGGGTCGGTTTGGGCTAGAAAATCGGCCCGGCTGGCCGAAAAAAGCCCAGCCGGCGAACCGACACGATGCTACAGTACCCGAACCGGTTACTGTAGCGACCGGGCCGGTTCAGGGCTTTTTGGAACCGTGAACCGGCCCGGCACGGAACCGGCCCGACCCGGCGGTTCCAACGGCTATACCCCTTTCTTTTTTGAATTTTTTCTAATTTTACCCCTCTCAACAGTTATAAAACGGCTAGTTTTGAGTTTATTTTAGTCTGTAAGGTCAAAAAATTTTCCTATAAATACCTACACCCCATTTCCAAGAACTTCACAACAAAATATCTCTCTCTCTCTCACATCTACAATCTCTCAATATTATTACATTTTCTCAATTTTCATTACTATTTCCATTATCATTTCCTTTTCATCATTTTTTAAATTCTTTATACCATTTTCTATACTATTTCCACCAATTTTTACATCATTTCTACCAATTTCTATACCATTTTCATTATTATTTCTACCATTATCTTTATTAAACACATTATCATTTTATTTTCACCATTGTTTAAATTCTCCATACCATTTTTTATACTATTTCTATCAATTTCTATACTATTTCCATTATCATTTCCACAATTATCATTTCTATTATTCTTTTCACCATTTTTGTATTCTAAACTTTTGTGAAACTCATTGACTTAGTATGCAATGGCATAGCATGTCTAGGAAAGTTCTGTCTGGGGGCAATTAATTGTCGAAGGAAAGAAATAGTTAAGCGAGAACAGACGAGCTCCACCTCTTACTTGGAAACTTTCCTTGTGCTCTTGCTACAGAACGGTCTGAATAGAGAAGGGAGGATTACAAATTTTCCACGACCTTCAATATTGATCAAGATTTAGCAAGATTTCAAGATTGAGAGTTCAAATTCAAGATTTTGTAAAAAACAACTGCAATATCCGTCAAGTCAGTACATTTAATTTTTTTGCATCTTTATTTTTTTGCATTTGCATTACATTTTGCATTACTTTTTTTAAAAAAAATTAAATTTTAAAAGTTTTTTTTTTTTTTAATTTAATCTTAAATTTCATTTTAAAAATTTAATCGTATATTTAATTTTAAAAATTTATTCTTAAATTTTTAATAAAATGGCCGGAACACACTCTTCACAATTTTCTCAACAATCTCCTGTGCCTCCATTTTTTTTTCAAAATGAAATTTTCGATAATATAGATATTGAAACTCTTTTCAAAAAAACTGAACCTAGTAATACAGAATCTAATACAACACGAACTAAAAAAGATGATATTAATATATGGACATTTTTTGAGAAAAAATATGAAAAACAAAAAGCAATTTGTAAAATTTGTCATCAAAAATATAAATTTTTGAAGGATTGGGGGTAGGCACACTTAGAAGACATTTAGTTAATAATCATCCAAATAAATTACTACAAACAAAACAAATACAAATTGCTACATGGGAAGGTAATATAATTAGTACATTTAAATATAATTCGGATAAAAAAAATTAGACAAATAGAATGGCTAGCAAGAAAAAAATTACCACTTAGTATAGTTGCATATCCCGTATTTGAAGAATATGTACAAAAATATTTACAACCCAGTTATAAAAAAAGTAGTAGAACATTCGGTAGAATGAGATCATTAGATAGATATCAAAAATTAAAAATGATATAATTACACAATTTATGATTAGTGATTGTAAATTTTTATTAATTTCGGATAGTTGGAAAAATGAATATAAAAAAGAATATTATATTGTAATAACATATTATTGGATAAATAATTCATGGTCTTTAGAAAAAAGAATTTTAGCTTTTCAACGTTGGGAATTTCCATATTTTGGTGCACATATAGTTAGAATAATTTCAAATATTGTTTATAACTATGGAATAAGTGATAAAATTTTTTCTATTTCATTTGATAATATTTCGGCTAATACAACTGCAGTTAATAGTTTAAAAAATTTTTTAAATATAATTTTAAATATAACTTTTTTTCATGTTAGATGTACATGCCATATAATTAATTTATGTGTTAAAAATGGTTTAACAATGAAAGAATTATTTTTAAAACCCAATAAGAAATTTTTCTGCAAAACCCAAGAAATTAGACAATTATGTTTGTTAATAATAAAAAATATAAAAAATTTAAAATGGAATGTGACACTAGGTGGAATTCAACATATGATATGTTACAAGGTGTACTTTCTTTTCAAAATATTTTAATTGAATTTGCAAATTCAAATTACGAATATAATTTTATCGATAATAACGTTTTCGATTTTGCATGTACACTTACTAAATTATTAGAAATATTTTATTTATATACAAATTTATTATCCGAATATTATTATCTAACTACTCATTTAATATTACCAAATCTTTGAAAAATTATTTATATATTTAATGAATTTGAAAATGAAGAAAGATTTGGTGAAATTATTCTTTCTATGAAAACAAAAATTTTAAAATATTATAAAAAAATTCTAATTTTATATTTAGTTGCAAGTGCATTAGATCCAGGTGTTAAGGTTGAAGGTGCTGAAATGTTTATTGATTGTTTTGCACAAGATTTTCCATCAGAAATATCTATTAACTCATATTTTTTTAAAACAACAAACATTTTTTACTTTTTAAGCAATATTTGAACTATATGAAAAGGAAAAAAATAATTTAAATACTAATAATGTAGGTAGTAGTAGTAGTAGTAATACCACTTAATTATTTTCATTTTCATTTAATCCTTTACACATATTAGGAAAAAAATAAAAAATTTCGTCATCATTTAATAAATTATTTTTATATAAACAAATACCTAAATTAGAAGATTTTGATGATATTGATTTATATGATATATTAGGTTGGTGGAAAAATAATGTATCGTATTATCTAATTTTGACCCAAGTGACTAAAGATTTACTAACCCCTCCGGTATCCACAGTGCCATCAGAAAGTGTTTTTAGTGTAGGTGGTCGAGTGTTAACCGAAAAACGTACAAATTTAGCGGACGATACTTTAAAAGCCTTAATTTGTATTAAAAATTGGAAGGATGCAGAAAAAAGAATGCAAGGCATCATGAAGGACTCGAAAGATGATGAACAAAAAGTAAAAGAAGAATAATAATAATAATAATAATAATGTAACAAAAAAAATCAAAATGATGTAAAGATAAAAATAATGTAAAAAAAAATATTAGTGGATTCTAAAATCCAAGTCATGAGTTTGGTAGTGAACGTATACCGAATTCGGTGGAACCACTCTAAAAATTTTGTATCTCTAATTTTTAATTTATTTTTTTTATAAAATATGAATTAAAAAAGACAAAATTAATAAATAAATCATTACAAGAAAATAAAAAACAAAACAACAACTAAATTAAAAAAAATGGAGTTACAAAAATAAAATAAAATTAAAAAATAGAGTTAAAAAAAAGTTTAAAAAAAAACCGGGCCGAACCGGCGGTTTCGGTTCAGCGGGCCGGGCCGGTTCAAATTTACATAAAATTTGGAACCGGCCCGGACTGGCCTAGGAACCGCAGCCAACCCGGCCAGCGATTCCGGGAACCGGCCTTGAACCGGCCCGGCCCGATTCCATGTCTAGATTAAGTGATTGATTCTTATCCTCCAACCACAATCTCTCTCCCTCTCTCTCAAGTTCCTTTTTTTTTTTTTTATAATTAACAGATATTTGGAGTCATGAATAATCCGGTTCAAACATTATCAGATCCAATTTAAAATAATTCTCCTAATATAATCTTTTTTAATTTTAAGGGCTCACCCCGTGTATAAAATGTTTCTCGATTTAGTGCGAAAGTAAGGGGACTGTGAGCGTATATGTGCGTAACCTTCCCCTTGCATTTTTTCAAAGAGACTGTTTCTATACCTTGAACCCGTGACCTCGAGGTCACCAAAAGAGCAACTTAACCGTTGCACTAAAACTCACCCTCTAATCTTTTTTATTTTTAAATTGATTACAAAATTAAGCACAATTATCTATTAAACCCACTATCATTTATATTTAAACATTAATTCTAATTTAAGCATAGAAAGACTAATACCAAAAAGTTCATTATCGAGCTTTTTTGCTCAATACATTCAACCAAATTTTTTTAGTTAAAATTTAACATATAATTATTTTGCAATCTTGCACTTAGGTTTTACCATTATTAAATATATTCAACATTATTAAATAATAAAATTTAACTAATTTTTAATTCAGAAATATATAAATATCTAACCTTATCATACATAACAATTCACAGCAATATTTTTACCATAATAAAATATTTAATTAAAATATTTGATACATAATAAATATTTTTACCATAACCTCAAAATGACAATAAGAGCACATGCGCTCAATATTACCGCAGTGTTCTGGAAAAGGTAGATTCAAGGAACTTGGTTATGCCTAGGAAGATAAGGTATGATTTACCTGAACAATTTGTCATCTGGTTTTGATTGAAAATGATATCATGTTGTTTGGCCTATAATATATTGACTTGCAGTAGCATGCTTCAAAGCTTCATAAGATTTTTGAAGTATTGATTGCTGACTATTACCATCACTAAATCAGGAATGACAACTGACGGTAATGTATACATATATATACACACATTTATACATAGCATTTATTGAATAAAATTCAAAAAGCGTTACTTGGACACAAGCATCTCTCTCTCTCTCTCTCCAATTTCTTGTTCTTTTTTGTACTTTAATATTGGATCACATTTTCTGCAGTTTGTCAAAGCAAAAGAATTCAAAGAGACAGGGGCAGCGGATTCAGAAGAATGGAGGGGGTGAGGGTGAGAGAGCATCTGCCAAAAGGAAGAGTCAACCTCTCCATGATGGAGTTGATGGAGAGAAGGTGAAGAGACAAAAAGCCTCAAAGTTGTAGAGATTTTAAACGGCATTTATCCCTTTTTTGAGGAAATTCAGTTGTATTACTATTAGGGAATTTTGGAACTCAGTATTAAATATCTCCATTGAAACACTTGCTCTTTTCCTAATTCATTAGAGGCAATTCCAGAGCATTTTACCCTCTCCCCTTGTTGACTATTGTACCCTGTAATGACAATAAAATGCTATAATCATTTTGGCCGTGAAGGATTTTCAGGTTGGGGAGCGGGTTTTTGCTCCATGCGAGCAACCCAGTCACTGCTGTGGTGGTAAGCCACCGTGTCAGCCCATCTCAAAAAACAGCCTTTAAGCGAGTCCGAGGGTCTGGCTGATGTGGTGGTTGTGCTTAGTCACGAAGGTTCAAAAATGGAGCAAACTTCTCCCTTCTCTAAATGTTGTTAGGTGAGGGTGTGTCGTAAAGATGCACTATACATTTTTTGTATTGACGGTTTTATGTCATACCAATAATGAAAGCTCTTTACAGTAGCCTATTAAAGATGAAATCCTGCCCATTGCATGACAGGTTATTCTCGACTCTTTTGGGTATCATGAAATAGTTCCTTAGATCGTGATAATGAGAAGAGCCTTCCATCCCGGAGGTGATTCAGAGTTTTGAGTTTTTTGGTATGGCCTTTTTTTTGGGGGGGGTCTCTTAATTAAAATATTTGTCAGAGTACCATGTAGCTTGTTAAGTTGCACAATTGGGTTTAAATAGGTTTCTATTACTGAGTATTAAAACTTATGGGATGGTGAAATAATTCTCATAATTATGGTTGTGGTATATATGTAAATTAGTTTTTGTTGGGATTGTAGCAAAACTTGCCGCCCGGTTGGTAGTTGAATCAGCAGTTGATCACCGGTACTTATTATTTCAAATTTTGGGTTTGAGTTTTACATTTGGATAAAATAATCAGAATTCATTTCAATTTGAATCAGATTTAGTCGAATTAACATAATCACTAAATACCGATGATTTATTAAAAAAATAACAAAACCAAACTCTTATAAGCTATCTATTGGAGACTTGCTCTTAATGCACGTCTATAAGGATACTCGGTTTGCAAGGCTTGTATTGTCATGGTAACATCTCTTGAAAGTTTCCATAATGATGAAGTCATAGAATGAATAACGTCTCATCATGTCTTCTTGCATCATTACATAATAAACCTTTGAAAAGATGTTAAACAGAAAAGAACACAAATTCTATTCCTTGTACCATTTTGAATAACCTGAATCTTACATATTTTAGTCCTTTGTTTATATTTTAAATTTGTGCTCTAAATTTGTATTGTATGGTCTCTCCTATCGAATTGATGGCATATATTCATGATTTATGTTGTTTCATGCCCAAATAAAGAGATACAAAGACTAGACCAGAAAGAGAAAAGAAGGAACTTGGAGTTCATTTACTCTCATATATATATATATATATCATTTATTCTCATAGCTTAAATGGTCAAATATAGGCCACAAAAACCAATCCCAGAAAGAGGTACAAACACCAACTCCAGTTCAACTTGTATTCCTCAAGTCTATGTCGGCAGGCTAAAGAGCTAAAGAGGGTTCAACCAATTAGTTCCACATATTTCGTACACAGCCAACTGATGTCTTCACAACACTGCTTCCATGGTAGCTTCTGCAGCTGAATACTTGAAGCATTTTCCACAATCCCTTAGATTTGCTGCTCCTACTGCTTGTAACAGCTTTGATATGATAAGACCGCGTTTGTCTTCGGCTTTGCCTGCTCTTAATGTCACTTAAATCCATCTCTCTTGGAATCCTTGACAATCCAAACAATATACGCCACCTTGACTTTGTTGGGGAAGCCAATATGGATGCTTTGCTTACGGAGATTTTGCTTTTGCTACTTTTAGGACTCTTTCTTCTTGAAGATAGATTTGAACCCTTCTTCGGTTTTTGATTTTTTTGATGACCCAGATGATGTTTTTGATTGATTTGATGGATTTGAGTCAGCTTCTTTTCTGGTTCTTTGTATGGTATGAGCTTCCCACAAAAGATTATGTTCTCTGACGGGTAAATTTTTGCGGTTAAGTTGTCGCTTGAAAACTCAAAGAAGGCTCCATCATCTAGTGAGGAAGATGGATCTTCTATGGAGTCATCCCAATAGGCTGTGTCATCACTATAGATTGGAAGATCACAAAAAGAAAGCACATCTTCGCAATCATCGAAATCAAGGTTTTCTTTGGCTTCTTCCATTGGTTTTGGGTAATCTTTTTGGGACACCATTTGAGGATGTTTTAAGAGAATTGAAGGAATCTGAAGGATGTCAAGAGAAAATGACAAATGGTGCTAATCTGGTGACTTGTTAAGACTCCAAAGGATACTTATAAATGTAGGAAAATGACGAGTTTGGCATGCTAAGTTTAGATGGGTGGACACGCAAGGGTATGTCTTCTAGATGAGAAATAAATAATTCAGAGAGTGAGAGAGAGAGAGAGAGAGAGGGTACTTCTAGAAGAGCAGGCCCAACTGAAATGTGGGACATAGATTGTTTTTTGTTTTTTTTTTTTTATATCATGGCTAGACTATCAACTCAATATACAAGATTTCGTCATAACTAATATGGATCGATCACTTACAGAGCTCAATTAAGAGAATAAGTCTCCCAATATTGATTTTTCTATTTCTATAAAGATTAAACTTTTAATCATAATTAAGAGACTTTAGCCTCTAACCCAACAGAACCATCACCCAAAATCATTGTTTTAGTGTAAAACTTTTGCCGCTTCTCTTTTGTAGCTTTGTGTTAGCTAATGCTTTTTTTTCTTTTCTCGGCTTGGCCTTCACACATCTGTCCCATTTCCGAGTAACATCATTGTCATTCGGGAAGGTTACCATCCTCGGGTGTTCAACTCCTAAATACGAAAAAAAAGTAATACAGATATATTTCTTTCTCAAATCAGACTTAATAATCAGATCGATTTGAATTAGTCGGATCAAAATTTTAAATATCGACCAATGATCTAACCATAAGAACAAAGAAAAATCATTGTCATTCGGGGACCCATTTGCATTCATACTAACTTTTAGTAATCAAAATTGCAATCTTCACCGTTCACATTTCATGTGAAAAAGATACAAGGTCAATGGAAAAATCTATAGCATTTTAATCAAATAAAATGTTATATTTTCAGCTTAAGACTTCAAGAATCAATCAAACCATCGACTGGGTTCAGAAAATAACCCCCTTGTCTTGTTCAGCATAAAATAACTAATCTTAGTGACTAATTACAATAAATATCCATCCTTGTTAATGCTTTTTTAATAAGCAGTTTTCAGGACGGCAATCCCACTTGTCAAGGACCCTAAAGTCTTTGTGATAATTTTTTTTGTACGTATACATGGTAGAAATTTTCAAAGTAGAGACCTTGGAGGTGCTATTCGTTAATAAGGTGATGGATTGTTTTTGAGAAATACTTTTCAGAAAACAATTGTTGTATTTGGTTTCCAAGGTAAGTTGGGATTGCTCTTGATTAGCCTGAACTAATATTATATAAATATAATCTATGCCTTATTGGTCTACTCATAAAATACTAAATTTTTTTAATCAAATTCTCATATTTGAGTTTTAAAAATAGAAAAAACAGATATAGGTCGAGCTTGTCTCTTAAGGGGTGTGACAGTTAATTCGAATGGAAATAGTCAGGAACAATAAATTGATAGAGTTTTAGATTAATTAGAAAAGTAAATTTTGGAAGAATATAATTACTTGGTAGAGAAATTATCTTCTATAAAATGAAAACATTGTGTTAAGGTGTTTCATGTAGCTGGAAGAGTTTACCAAATAGAGGGGTTGTTTATATATATATATATATATATTTGTGGGTATCATCTTTATAATTTTTTGATATCAAGAGGGGTTGTTTATATAAGTACACCAATGGGGAGGTAGTTCATTGGATTTCACCGAGACGAGAGTAACCTAATAGGTCTTACCAAATTAGGAAGAGAGTCGATTAGTGATTAGTAGTCATCTTTGGGATTAGAGTATTTACAAGAGGTTTTATCGATCGGTCATTAGTAATTATCTGGATCGATAGACAGTGAAATGTTAAAATTTTTAATCAAATTTTGAATTTAAAATTTAAAAATAAAAAAAAAATTATATCAAAAAAATCAGATGTTAAAAAAAAGATTATATGATGACATGTGGATTTAGTGACAGTGTACTAAACTCTCTGAATCAAGATTTCATTGAGAATAGAAAAACAGATCTTGAGAGAATCAGTCTTTAAATTGAACTCACAACTGTTTGAATTAGATTAATCAGACTTTCAAATATCGATGATCAAATAAAAAATTAAGAATCGAAGATTGTGGTGTGGATATATAAAGTGAATCATTTAAATTTTATATTTTTTATGATTGATTTATTTTTGTTGTGTACGCATATTATACGTTGGACTCTATGATCTGACTAAAATATTCTAATTTTTTTTGTATCAACTCAAATACAAAAAAAATACAAAAGAGTTTTATAGTTCTGCTTGAATCATTAAAAACTAAAATTTAACTGATTATAATAATGATCATAAATCAGTTGAATTTGTCAAAAAAGGTTTTGGAAGGAGGAGGGGTACACCATTGTATAATAATGCTTTCATAAGAAAAGCACAAGATATTGAAATGCTGCTATGGTTTTAATTAAAATAACTACAAAATCTACAAGGGTACCCCGCCCCCCCAAAAAAAATATATATATATGAATAGCACATTTGTCAATTGAGAAGAAACCCTCCATTTGGGCATTTTCTCAATCACTTGTCATGCTAGACAACGACAAAAGAAAAAGAAAAAGCAAAAAACAAACTTTTTTTTTTGGAAACATTTCCTTTGCTTAGTCATAAGTCTAACCCGTGTTTAATTTTGGTCCAACCCTAGTCTCATTCTCTCTCTCTCTCTCTCTCTCTCTCTCTCTCTCTCTCTCTCTCTCTCTCTCTCTCCCCTTTGAATGTTTGAATGTCATGTTTTGAAGATTTTAGTTTGTTGACAGGATTGGCTTGAGGGGTTTAACATTTTTATTGCAAAAGAGGACCCCTCTAAATTGACTAACAAGACAAAGCCTTGAAAAGAAACCAGGACTTTGGTGGATTGGTCCTTCACTCTCTACTCTCTCTCTCTCTCTCTCTCTCTCTCTCTTTGATTTCTTTATTTTTCATTGATTCTGCACTTTTTTTTTGGTATCATTGATTGAATTAATTAATATCTTTTCAAAAAATCAATTATTAAAAATGAATAAATGTGTGGTCTAAATTAATATACGGTCTATCCAATGATAAAGGATATTAAAACTTTTAATTAAGTTTTATATCCGAAAGTTAGAAATAAAAAATATTATATTGGGAGAGTTGTTCTCATAGAATAAATCGATAAACACTTAATAAAATTAGTCAAAATATAACTCTGAATATCGATTGGTGTAAAAAAAAAAAAAAAAAGTCCAAACACATTTTTTTCCGAAAATTTCTATAATAGAAGTGTGAATTCGATGTTTGAAGGGACAAAAAGGGTCTTCTGGTAGCATTTTGCCTTGTCCACACAAGCTGGCCCCGCAAGGCCCTTAGTATGACACGAGCTGCCAAAGCCTAACTCGGTGGTTCAACATCATGTGTCGAGCTTGTGAGGCCATTATGCAATTGCAAAACTCATCAAAAATGTTTTGAACATCACAAAGTCAAATATATCGAGCAAGATGATTGAATCTTAACCTCCAACCACAATCTCTCTCTCTCTCTCTCTCTCTCTCTCTCAAGTTCTTTTTTTTATAATTAATAGATATTCGGAGTCGCAACTAATCTGATTCAAACGTTGTTATATTTAATTGAGGAAAACTCTCTCAATATAATTTTTTTTTATTTTTAAATTTTAAATTCAATAGTTAATTAAAAAATTTAGCACGTTATCCTTTAAACCCGACTTAAACTTTAATTCTAATTTAAGTGTCGGAAGACTAATACCAAAAGTTCATTATTGAGCTTTTTTGCTCAAAACATTCGGCCAAAATTTTTTAATTAAAATTTAACATATAATATTTTGCAATCTTGCACTTAGGTTTTACCATTATTAAATATATTTAACTTTATTAAATAATAAATTTAATTAATTTTTAATACAGAAATATATAAATATCTAACCTTATCATACATAACAATTCATAGCAATATTTTTACCATAATAAAATATTTAATAAAAAATTAATCAAAATAAATTATAAAATTCAATTAAATTAGTTCCTGTTTCGATTCGTAATATTACTCCCTTATTAATAGGACCAAAAATATTTAGCTTTGAAGATCCTAAAAAGACATTAAGTTTAGGTTTGTTAAGGTAATTGCTAATTTAGGCTACATTGGTATCACGGTCGCATCATTCACATTATTCCAACCCTATTTCTAATTATAATCCACATGAAAATATTAATCCTTTCCACCGAAAATATTCCAAAAATACATTCAAGCAACGGTCGGTGCCATCCTACCCTACATGTGTGATCACGCCACGTCATCATCTCTCATCCATGTGAAAGTCACGTGCCATCATCTAATCTGATCAATCTCACACCTTGGGCAGACAACAAGCAGCAAGCGAAGCCTTGACAACCACATCAGAGGAGGATGAAGAAGTCAGACCTCCACGACCCAAAGCCCTAATCATTTTCCAAATTCCATTTCCATTCTCTCTCTTCTCCTCTCTCTCTCTCCTCTTCTCCACCACCGCCGCACTCCGGTGAGTCTGTCTCCTCTTCATCTCGCTCATCTCAATCTTCTTCGCCGGAGCCCTAATTAGTCCAAACATCAGCAGATTCCACCTCGATCTCGCAGCCAAAGACACTTTCCTCACCGAAAATCTGAACATTCCTCTTGTCTTCTTCGTCTTCTTCTTGTTCTTCGATTTCTTCTCTTCCTTGTCCAATTGGATAGAATTAGGATGTGGTTCTTTGCAGGTGATGAGTTTTCCGCAGAAGATGATGTTTTGAGGTAGATTAATCCCAGCCGTCAGGTCTCCGCTCGAGAACTCGAAGTAATCCTGTTCGTAGGTGGAGGATGATGAGGACGACAGTGAGGATGAAGAGGGAAGATCATCCCTGTTTACATAATCAGATGCTTCGCTGCTGTAAATGGAAAGATCACAGAGAGAGAGTGTATCGTCTTCTTCATCGCCTTCGTAATTCAAGTGAGGTTCTAATTTTGTGCACATCTTTAGAGAGAGAGGGGGGGGGGAGGTTGGTCGGGAGTTGGGAGGATTTGGATTTTTGACTATGGAGGGAAATAGGAGAGCGGAAGTACATATAGTGGAGCTGTGATAGTGACCCGAGAGAGGGGAAGGAGAAATCTCGGCACATAAACAGGATTCTATTGTCCCTTACGTATTGCTTCTAGATGACTTAAAATTAAAATAATAATAAAATAATAAAAGACATTATCATAAGGAACAAAATTCTATTATTGTCACGGGTTTGTACTATAATTATAATTAATAATTATGATTTATAAAACATATTTCATAATAAAAAGGAAGAGCTCATGTGTTTTTGAGAAGGTTTAAAAAGAAATAATATTTTAGGAGAGGGGCCGGGGGCTAAACAAATGAAATTGCCGGAATTCCTCTCCAGTGGGATGGTTGTATCAATCATTTTTGAGTTTGATCAGAAAATAAGAATTTGATCGATATCAAGTTGATTCAGTGATCGAATATCAGTAACTTTTAAATAAATCCTTAAATTTAAATTTTATATATAGAAAAAAATATGGGATGTCATAGTAGATTTTGGACTTACAAGTATATTACCAAATAAGTTATTTTCAGATATATAATAAATGGAACTCTTTTATCTTTGAAATTTTATTCACTTGTATGAATTTTTTATCAAGTAAAGAGGTATTTAATGCTAGGAACACTTGAGAAGTTCTCCTCCTCTCTTCCTTTCCATCATCGATGAACTTAAATTAGCAACATTTGAGAAGCCCTCTTTTTTTTTTCTGGTTCTCCGTTCCTTCGTTCGCTGCTTGGCCTACTATTTTAAAATCTAGCTTGAGAGAGAGAGAGAGAGAGAGAGAGAGAGAGAGAGAGAGAGAGAGAGATACGAGGAGCGGAGCCCTGGAAACCCCGTCAACAATTACTAGAACCACTTGCTTTTTCTACTCTCTGAAAATTCCTAGTAGCTGTGAGAGAGAGAACGCAAAAGAATCTGCAGAGAAGAGCGCGTAAGAAACGTGGAGGTTTCTAGAAATAGCTGATAGGCAGAGAGAGAGAGAGAGGGCAACGGATGCAAAATAGTGATAGAAATCAGCGAAAAGGTTAAATATTCAAAAACCCAAAGCGTGTCTTCAAGTGAAATTTTTGACCCCCCAAGTTGGACTTTTCCATGGCTTCTGGAGGCTTTGGTTGTGACATTTGTTCTTCTGTGGTTAGCTCCACCTGCTCACTCATACTTTTCTGGTTTAATTTCAACAAACCCCCTCCGGGGTCGTGGACCCACCGAGCCACCCAGCCTACTCTCCACCATGGCCTGTCGGGCTGCTTGGCTTTTCTCGGCTCACAAACTCTATTGCCCTGAACGGATCCGCACATGTATAAATATTCAAAATTATAATCTGTGTAACCCATCGAGTATTATCAAATCTAATTAAAAATATTTTTTAACGTAATATTTTTTATTTTTAAATTTTAAATTCAGAATTTAATTAAAAAAAATTAATACTTTTATTACAATCTACTCTTACAATTGATATAATTAAAGTATTACCAGCTAAAGTGAAAGAATTTGATCGAAATTATATGATTTGTTTGAATTAATAAAATAAAAATAAAATTTAAAAATGAAAATATCAAATTATGAAATTTCTAAAATTTACATAAAAGCTATAGTTACTGAAATTTATTTTCAAATTCGATTCCCATCCAACAAAGCACCCTAACAACTTGTTCCCAAGAATTTTAAAATCCAAAAAAAAAAAAAAAAAAAAAACTACACATTGATTGGGAGGTGCAGGAACCCTAAGATCTTCTAAGGCCTTTTTAGTTTGATTCTAACTTTTTCTTTTTTTTCTATGTCAACCCTAACTAGACTAGATCTTTAATATTCCAATTCAAAGTAAGGACTTCGAAATATTCCTTGTATACTAAAATGACTAAACTGCAACATGCAATACCAAAGAATTATCTACTATTCCCATAAATATCAATATTCACAAAGAAGTTTGTAGTAAAATAGTGTTCTGAATAAATTTTGACGATATTTATTTTAATCAATTTTTCACTTAAAATTTAAATTCTTTTTTTTTGGTGAGCTTAAAATTTAAATTAGGTATTTTATAATGAATACAAACTTAAATGAGTTCATAAATAAACTTGAGTGAGCTCCTCATGGAAAATTGGGTAAAGTATGCATCTATATAAACCCAATGCGAATGCAAGATGTATTGTGTGGTATGAATGATCCAAGCATCAAATCTCAATGCGTAATGGGTAGTCGGTTTAGTTGATAAGAGTATTAAATCATTTAACCAAATCTCGAATTCAAAATTTAAGAATAAAAAAAATTATGCTAAGAGAGCTGTCCCTAAATAGATTTAACAAACATTTGAACCGAATTAATTAAAATATAATTTTAGATATCGATTAATATAACACAGAAAAATATCAAATCAAAATTCATTAAATCATATTATTATTTTGATCAAGTTAATCACTTGATCCCTGCATACGATTTTCAAAAGATTGTAAAGATTGAATTTTTACCCTTCTATCAAAATTTTATTTGTTACTCTCTCATATAAATGCCATGCCAAAATTTATTTGATGTGTGTTTATTCTTGTGACCTTTGAATCATGGCTCCCGTGAAACATTATTTGAAAGAAAAAGAAAAAGAAAGGAAAATTTTTAATTAGGTCGAGATGAAATAGCTACTTTTAGGACCGCAACTGATATCATTTTCCCTAAAGTAGGAGCAGTAATAATGAAGACATAAATGGAGAAACATTAGTCCAAGAAAAAAAAAAATCACATGAGAGCAGACTTCTGTGTACTAACTTTGCATGTGAATAAAAATAATTTTGTTTGGTTCTAAAATCAAAATCTATTTAGGTTTCAATTTTTGGTTGTTACGATGAAAATTAAAACCAAAACCTTAAAAGATTTTGGAATCAGAATGGGGAATCAAATCTTAAAAAAAAATGAAGAAGAATCTCAAAAAATCAAACAATAATCATGAGAAAATTCAAAACCAAACCGGAAACAAAACGAAATCAATACCTTTTGGTTCAAGAACTAGACCCGAATCAGAACAATCCGATTCCCAAACCAAAAGAGGAATGATTATAAATGTTTCCATTTCTTTTTTTGTATCAAATTGAAATCATTTAGATTTGATTCTATTTGAAATTTTATACTTATCTATATTTCCCTACAACTTTTTATATATCGGTGTGAGAGCCAAAACTCTAAATTTACTAAAAATAGCTGGATTGATCACAAAAAAAAATTATCTTTTTTGATTATACGAGATTTCGATCCGAATCATAAGATTAAAAGAAGAGATTTATAATCACCGGAGTATATTCTTAAAAACCACATCTACCATTTCTGCTCTGAACCACCTTATGGTTGCAATTGTGGGCGGGGGATATGTATTGCCTGCTACAAGGAAACGATGATGGTGATTGGAAATCAGAATTATTAAATTTGTTTGAATTGAATGATCGGATAGTTTATTCTTTTAATCAAATTTGAGTCTTAAAAATGAAGAAAAGAATTTATGAGAGTTAACCCATTAATAGACTTTACAGTACTCGAACTGAATTAGTCAAACAAAATTCGAATGCCAGTTAGTGTATTGGTCGGAAATACCAAATTCATTTGGTTTGAGTGGTCGAATACTTAACTCCCTTAATCAGAGGTCTCGATATCAAGTTTTAGAAATAACAAAAAAAGATTTAAGAGAATTAACTCACAAAATAAACTTCACAATACTCGAAACGGATTAATTAGGTAAATGTCGATTGCTAGTGAAATAAAAAAAAAAAAAGTATTGGTCAGAAATTACTTTTTGTTAACCCAACCATTTATAGACTAGGGGTGTTATGTCGAGATCAAGTATCATAATACCCGAGCTCAAACTCGATGTACTTTAGATGAGACCGAACTTGTATTTTTTTAGTTCAAGCTCGAACGTAAAGTGTTATCGGATAGTGTCGTCGGGTGGTATAGATAATATATTTAAAAAATATACTTAAAAATATAATTTTATGTATAAATTTTTTAAAATATATATAATTATATATAAAAATTATTTTTTTAAAAAAATTAAAATATTTCGGATAACTCGTCGAGTTTTCGAGCTCGACACAACTGGATTCGAGATTGAGCTCGAGCTTGATACCTAGCCACCCGAGTTCAAACTTGAGATCGAGCTCGGTTTGATCGAGTCCGGACTTGAGTTTTGACCGGATAATATTACGGATACCCGTGATATTATCCGATGTCATTAACACTCTTAGTCTAACAAGTTTTGGGCCCGTAGCCCATCCCCATCGAGCTACCCTAGACCATAATAATCATTAAAACGGCATCGTTTCTCTCGGTGCGGATCCGATCAAAATCATGATCCATAGGAGTGTTCATTTAAAGAAAGTGCCAGTCTCATATTATGCGCATCGGTTCCACGTCCTCGTCCGAACCCAAAGCCCGCATGGGGGTGAGATACGCGCTCAAAAGGCGAGTTACCTTGGAGACCAAGTAAAAGGAAAGTGTATTTGAGTCATAATTGGATTCTGCCCAGGACAACCAAGTAAATTCGCTTACCAAAAACCTCTCACTATATAAGTACACCAAGTGGGTCTGTCCCCTCTCGAACCCTATCTGATCCTTACCCTCTCTGCCCTTTACTCTCGCCGCTGGGAATTAAGGTCAACGCTCTCTCTCTCTCTCTCTCTCTCTCTCTCTCTGCGCTGTTGATAGATCTGTTGTTCCTTATGATTTACGGATCTAGATTGTGTTCTTCAGTATACTGCTTATGTAGATCTGTGTACGGTAACATGATTGTTTCAGATCGGTTCTATTTTTCATGTTCTTATTGATGTAGTGATGTTATGTTGTTAATCTGATTAGGATTTACGTCGTTCGATTTTTATCTTGTCGATTCTCTTTTGTAATGTTTATGATTCTGTCCAACGATTTTCCTTTCTTGTTATGTTCTAAATATAGGTTGTTATTTTGTTCTTATTAAGGAAATTTTCATAAAGCTTTTTTTTTTTCCTTCGGGAACTAAAGATTTGAAGTGAACATTACTGTATTTTTATCTCTGTGAATGTTCGTTTCTTTTTTGTAGGGATAATCCATTGAAAATAAATTTCCAGTGTAATTTTACGTTATTATACTTAAATTGTATTTTTATTTTCTGGCTTTTTGGGTCTTTATTTTGGGTTCCAAATTATTAATCTAATTCACTTGTTTGTGGTAAGTTATAAGCTTTTGTCTTGTGAAAACATGGGAATCCTAGATTTGTAGATAGTATTTTACTTTATTGTGTCCGGGAATGTTTGTTTCTTTGCTCGTATGCTGTTAATCGACTAAGCGATATTTTTTATATGATGCTTATTTCTGAAGTAAATTTTGCCTTATCTCAAATGGGTCTTGGATTAAGTGTTTATTCTGCAAGCATGTGAAAACCCAGAATAATTAATGTTGCCTTTCAATTAAATTGAATCTAATGTTTTGAGAGATCGAGTGCTCATTTTTCTTCCACAATTTATTATCTGACAATTGTTTTTCCTTGCTGCGTACAGTTATTTAACTTCACTGCATCATGGGTAAGGAGAAGGTTCATATCAACATTGTGGTCATTGGCCATGTCGACTCTGGCAAGTCAACTACCACTGGGCATTTGATCTACAAACTTGGAGGTATTGACAAGCGTGTGATTGAAAGGTTCGAGAAGGAAGCAGCTGAGATGAACAAAAGGTCATTCAAGTATGCTTGGGTCTTAGACAAGCTCAAAGCTGAGCGGGAGCGTGGTATTACCATTGATATTGCCTTGTGGAAATTTGAGACCACAAAGTACTATTGCACTGTCATTGATGCTCCTGGACATCGCGATTTCATTAAGAACATGATTACCGGAACTTCCCAAGCTGACTGTGCTGTCCTTATCATTGATTCCACCACTGGTGGTTTTGAGGCTGGTATCTCCAAGGATGGACAGACCCGTGAGCACGCTCTTCTTGCTTTCACCCTTGGTGTGAGGCAAATGATTTGCTGTTGCAACAAGGTAACTACATTTAGCATTGTCAAGTTGAAGATCATAGTGTGTTTTGGGTAATATTTGTTAATTAATGTATGTTCTTTGCCATGCAGATGGATGCCACAACCCCCAAGTACTCGAAGGCTAGATATGATGAAATTGTTAAGGAAGTGTCATCCTACCTCAAGAAGGTGGGCTACAACCCTGAGAAGATCCCATTTGTTCCCATCTCTGGTTTTGAAGGTGACAACATGATTGAGAGGTCTACCAATCTTGACTGGTACAAGGGACCGACCCTTCTTGAGGCTCTTGATCAGATCCATGAGCCCAAGAGGCCGTCAGACAAGCCCCTTCGTCTCCCACTTCAGGATGTCTACAAGATTGGAGGTATTGGAACCGTCCCTGTTGGTCGTGTTGAAACTGGTATCCTCAAGCCGGGTATGGTGGTGACCTTTGGTCCATCTGGGCTGACCACTGAAGTTAAGTCTGTAGAGATGCACCACGAGGCTCTCCAAGAAGCTCTACCAGGCGACAATGTTGGGTTCAACGTGAAGAATGTTGCAGTGAAGGATCTCAAGCGGGGTTTTGTTGCATCAGACTCCAAGAACGATCCTGCCAAGGAAGCTGCTAACTTCACTGCCCAGGTCATCATTATGAACCACCCTGGTCAGATTGGAAATGGCTATGCCCCAGTCCTCGACTGCCACACCTCCCACATTGCTGTCAAGTTTGCTGAGCTTGTTACTAAGATCGATAGGCGATCTGGTAAGGAGCTTGAGAAGGAGCCCAAGTTCTTGAAGAATGGTGATGCTGGATTTGTTAAGATGATTCCAACCAAACCTATGGTTGTTGAAACTTTCTCAGAGTACCCCCCACTGGGTCGTTTTGCTGTGCGTGACATGCGTCAGACTGTGGCTGTTGGAGTTATCAAGAACGTGGAGAAGAAGGACCCTACTGGTGCGAAGGTCACCAAGTCTGCTGCCAAGAAGGGCAAGTGAACCGTGCGGGCTGTGTTTCCTGCAGCGAATACTTATAATCATATTAAGTGTCTCAATAAATTCTATGTCTGTGGTAGTAGTGTCTTGAGTCGTTCCTTGGGCCATGATATGTGTGGTATTAAGTCTTTGTCATTTCCTATCGTAGGTGCTCAGAACTGGGTACTTGACCGGCGGTGGCAGTTATTGGTTCTTTTGGTGTCTTGGGTGTTGTTTGTTCATCCATTGTCCCAAACAAGAGTGTTTGATAGCGAGTTGCTTTTTCCCCTTCTATGTAATGTTTTATTGCGACTATCTAGGGAGTTATACATTTCGTTGCTCCCTGTGAATTTCTAGAATTCTGCCTATTCCTGCTCTGTGGTTACACAGTTTTTAAGAAGAAAATAGCCTGGGAACTAGAGTTGTGATGACTCAGAAGTCGAAACAGCCATTAAAGCAGAATTAGATTGCAAACCATATATATGGTTCTCTCTCTTAGGTACATTGGCTAGTGTGTACCGAGAGAAAACCTTACGCTATGGTCACCTTTTCTCCTCTCCACCTTCCCCCTTTTCGTTTTGGTTAGCCTGCATCACTGTCAAGTGGAGTAGAAGAGTCCAAAAACGGTGATTGTAATCGGCAAAGCAGCAATCTTGACAAGAGTAGAAAGCTTTGACGAAACATGAGGCATTTGGTGAGTTAAGACAGTTCGATGGTGGCTGATACCCCCCCCCGGGCCGGGGGGGGGGGTTGTTTTGGTTTCAATGGTAGTAGGATCTCTCTCTCTTTTTTTTTCTTTGGTTGTACACGGGGTAGGATCTCTCTTGTAAAACTTCAAGTCACCGCCTGTGCCAGACGCCTTTATTTTGGTCTAAACTAGCGTTGTTTGTGAAAAGCGGAGGAGGCTAGAGGGGTTGGGGTATTTATATGGTCGCGCAATTGAACCGGCCCTAAAGTACTAATTTTTCGGACGCTTGTAAGTACTATGTTTGTGCTTGAGCTACGTGGTCATGTTTGTTTTGGCTTGTGTCCTATATCAGACTATGTTTCTCCTCTTGCCAGGGTTTCACCCTCCCACAATAATATAATTTTTTTAATACTTGACTATTGATACCAGTAAAGAGTAAACCGACTAATTAGGTTCAAATAACTACAAAATCAAATTTAAAGATCGACTCTCTCAATGCCTACTTTTTCATTTCAAGACTCAAACTCAAAATCATATATGTCCCATAATAATATAATTGTAATAATAATAATAATAAAGATCACAAAACAATTGAGCTTCTCCAGAAATTTTGTGCAACCAATACCGTCTGAGTTGATCCATTCCAAGATCAACCACAAAATCTCGTCACAACTGATTATTTTTTGTGAGAAAAACACTATCTGAAATGTCCCCAAGCCTTGCTGGAGAAATGAGAATACTAAACATATGCCATTAAAGGCTTAAAACAAATGCGGGGCTCATCACAAGCCAAAAACTGTAACAGGGACCATCTAAGAAAACAGATAAACGAAAATGAATCACAAGTTCTTGAGAGCCGACTCACGCACAGGAGGTTTTTGAGGGGTTAGCCTTGCCAACAAAGCTTTGTTATGACAGTGCTCAGTGTCAACAAAGTAGAACTTATCATTGGCCTTGAATGTAACGAAAGGCCTATTCGTCTCTGGTGGCCTAATATCAGAAAATTTGATTGTCCTTGGAATGAAAGTTGCAAGCCACGACATCATCTCCACCTCAAAGGTGTCTGAACCAGGCTGCCACCTAAGCTTGTGAATATAAGGGCTCACAAACCAGTGAAGGACTGCTGTGGTTGTAGCACTGAAGAATATCACGGAAGATGCTACAGCACCCTTGAGTATCACATTCATCTCTGGAGATGTCATGAAGGTTATGACGGGACCTAAAGACACTGAGAGACAGCAGGTAGAAAGAGAAAGAAGCTTCACTTTCTTGATGGTAGAAGAAATTGGACCATAATAAACGATCCCAGAATCTTTATCTTCTTCTCCTGCTTCTTTTCCTTTGCGTGGTCCAATGCTGATTTTGTTCTCATCTTCTACAGCCGAGGCCCGAGATGCCCATCGTCTCTGGGCTGTCATAAACTGGAAGGTGTAACTAATTTCAGATTTGACACTTCCATTGTGTGGCAATGTTCCAAATCTACAATGATAATAACCTGACGGGATGATAGTACAAAAATAACACCAACCACAAGTTATAAACAAGAAGATAGGCTGCAGTTTTTTCCAAAACATCAACCCTAAATTTCTATTTGTTTCCTTTGTTAAATCGTTTGTAGAAATTCTAAGCTTCCAATTCCAGATGCCAAAAGGCCAAATAAAATCATTGCCATTGATGATGTAACAGTTACTTCTTCAATCAGATAGAAAATGACAATCAATAAATTTTGGGCAGAATTAAAAATTATTTCAGATTGTAATTTGCACTGTTGAGCATGAGCTTAATATGTAAATAAGCTACCAACACCAACCATTGCATGCAACCGGAAGAGATATAGATTCAGATCTCTACTTGAGGTGCTTGTTAGCGGATGAAGTCAGAAATTAAATCTAAAATGGTCAGCACAAGCCCTTTGAAGCTTTCTCAAACCTGTTAACCATGGACGCAACTGTGCACTTTTGACTCCACGATATATACCAATGACAGCCGGTATTAAGCTACATCTTACACTCGGAAACTTCACAGCAGCTTTCCAGAACCATTGAAAAAACAAGATTTGGGATACTTCAAGTGAGTCAAATGCAAATTGAAACCCTCAATTCATTGGGTTGATTTGGCCAACACGCTCAACAACAATGGCCTCAGTGAAGTATTGATATGTCTGCAGGCTTTCCACAAAAGAACTCAAAAGCTAAATCTGCAACTGAGTTATCATGCCAAATTTCTCAGATATGTCGCTCTTCCATGATTTCACTAGGATATACTAGGATATAGGGACCTAACCCCCAGTAATCTACTTCATCTTTTGGTTATGCAACCAAGATAAGTATACACGCCAGGTCAACGAAACCAGGTGATGATCTTGCCACCATCTACTGGCCCAAAGAGGACAGTTGACCAGAAGTTTGAGCTCGAAATTCTAGACATGAGTCACCATTTCTTTGTAAATAATCTTTGCCTACTAAGTATTAGGAGCATCTTTACACATTTGAAAACCTCAACTTAATAATTTCCTTTACATCCCAAAGAAGCTTTACCCCTCATTGGGAAATAATCAGCTTGATAGAGAAGCTGCTCCCAGAATAAGAAACAAAAGCTCCCTATCGCAATGCAAGCAAATGAGCACCTACACAAGACCAACCTAAGAGCACTCAATAAAAAACCCATGCTTTTATTCTCTTGCTATTTTTTGGTTGAATGAAGTGAAGGGATTAGGATTTTTTTAAGTTGGTACAAAACATGTTAATGTTCTAGACTCTGATATAGGACTCTTACTTTGTGACATCAAAGGGGACCTTCAATGCTTTTATCAGATTCTCCTCCATTAAAGGCACCAGACACATAATAGAATTCAATTTCTGAATACTTCTTTACGTACATCCCTTCCCTCATACTAAAATTGAATAAACAAATAATTCTAAGATGTCCAGAACCACAATTAGCAGAAGCAGCACAAGACAGTGGGGTTCTACATATAAAAGTCAAGTTCCATACCAACACCTTCCAACCACTCTACCATTACATATCATACAACAAACACATATCATCTATCTCCTATGAAGCACAGATGTGACAGAAGCATTATGGAGTGACAAGATTATAAAACTTTACATACTATTAGAAGTTCCAAAATGTAATATAGCGTCATGTCCAAAACTCATTTCCAAAAGTGTGCTCAATTCAGAGTGTGTCATTATTATTATTTTTTTTCTAGGCAAACCTATTCACACGAATCTAATCTATTACCCTCTACCATTTCAATTTTCAAAATTATATCTTCAAATCACCCCCAAAAAAAATCATCGTAGAAGGTGACGTGGTGAGTTTGAAATTTCATAAGTAGTGTTAGCTTCAACCCAATAATGTCCTTTTGATAGGATTCACTAACTAGTTACTAGAATTTCAATTTGATCTGTATTTTGGTAATTGTGCAAGGTATTGGTATGGCTGGTTGTAGTTTGTCAATTGCTGGTTTTGAGTTTTATCAAATTCCCTCCAATTTCACTTCTTCAACAAGAAAAACCCGAATGTTGGATGTATCCGATTGTTTATGGGCAACTGGGTATGCCTCAGGTATACATCTAATGGTAGTAGCTGAGATTTTCAGCATTATCCCGAAAAAAGAAGGAAAAGGAAAAAGAAAAATGAAGAACTAATATGAGAAAGATAGCCCTCTTGTTTCAATACAAGAAAACTAACGATCCCCCATAAAAATCAAAATCATGCATGAATATTTTTCAAGACCTGAACCCACTAAGTCAATTCGCACTACAAGATAAAATGATTAAATCGGCTCTTCCCCCAACCAAGACACGATTTTCCACTACGAAAGGCAGAACCCTAACGAGGAATTAGCTTTGAAAAAAACTAGCATCGACCCAAAAGCAAGAAATGCTGTCAAAATACAATTGTTGAGTCTGTATAGGAATTTAGGGTTTAGTTAGGGTTTTTACGTTTGGGTGTCATGAGAGAGAGAGAGGTACCTGAAGAAATGGAAGGGGAAGAAGAGAGATGCTTAGTCTGTGATCTGACCAACTGAAGAAGATGACTTGCTCTTGCCATCGCCGCTTCCCTGAAAGCTTGTTCGGCTCAAGTCTGAACCCTCTCTCTCGATCTCTCGATCTCTCGATCTCTCGACTTGAGCAAGGGCAGGGCCAGTGCCGTGCTGGTTTCTCAAAAAAGAAGTCGCTCACCGTCCGGGCATTTGGTCTAGTGGTATGATTCTCGCTTAGGGTGCGAGAGGTCCCGAGTTCAATTCTCGGAATGCCCCTTTATCCTTGCATTCTTTTTTCTTTATTTTCCCTTTCCATTCTCTCTCTCTCTCTTCTTTTTCTTCTTCTTCCCTCTCTCTCTCTCTCTTTTTTTTTAATTTATAATTATAATCAATTAGCACAAAATCTTGTTTAACCCATAACGAGTACGATTTTATTGAAATTAGCTAAAATTCTTAATATAAAATATTATTTAACCGATAGTAATTTATATTTTTATAAATAAATTTAGTTTTTAAATATAAATTCTATACTTTTATACTGAGACATTCACTCAGATCGGATAAAAAAATATTATAGATATAATAATATAAAATAGACATAAATTAAAACAAATAAAAAAATTAAAGTTTCTCAATAGATGGCAAATAACATTTAACAATTTTATCACGTCTCTAAAAAAAAATTCCGTAAAATTATTTTTATAAATCAGAAATATTTCACAACAGTGATGCTATATTTTTATTTTTATTTTTGTTCATTTTAAAAATAACATACCCTAAAGCTCCTATGTTTGAAAAAGTTTAGATTATGCAAGGTTGAGGATGGGTGAATTTCCTTAAGAAAATTTAACTTTTTCTTGTGTAGCTTTATTTTATTAATCGTAAAAAAAAACTTTGGCCACTATCATTTATTTATATATATCGATAAACAATAAATCATATATCAACTATGCTCATAAATTTATTAGGAAAAATTAAGACTAAACCATATACACATTTTTTTTTCATTCTATACCTATTTTTTATTCTGTTTGAGTTGATTAACGGAAATATAAATTCTTTTTGTTCGTTCGAATTCAATATAGGTTAATAATTATTTAATAAATTTCACTAGAAAATTCTTGATTTATCGGCACAAATAATTCTGATTAATATTATTCAATATTAAATAGACGAATCACTACGATAATTTTTACACTTTTGGTTAGAAAAATTTTAATCTAGGCTTCTTAATCACTTTAAAATTTGGATTTTGGGTTAGACAACATTGTGTAATGTTCATTATCATTCTACCGTTCCTAAGGGGATAATTTAATGGTACAAACTCCCTTCCCTAATTTAGTGATCTCATATACAAATTCTTGTACAATAAAATTTTTTTTTTATCATTTTACCATTTTATTGGTTATCATATATGGTAAATGATGTAAGAAAAATAGAGCGATGTACGCATCTGACACTAAAAAGAAAAAAATTTTTAAAATAACCCTTGGGTCAAAAAAATTTCAAAACTAACTCACGTTTGTCGTGGGTGGAAGACGCGACAGGTTATGTCGCGTCTTGAACCCGCGACATAGGTTCCTCCGCCGCCCTCGATTCTCTCACTCCCTCCCGCGTGCGGCTCTCTCTCTCCCTCCTCCAGCCGCGGCTCTCTCTCTATCTCCTCCCCGCCGCCGCCGGCAGTCCTCTCTCCCTCCCTCCCCCAGCCGCGGCGCTCTCCCTCCCTCCTCCGCCCGCGGCAGTCCTCCCTCCCCCCGCAATAGTCTTCCGTCTCTCCCCCTGCCCGCGACAGTCTTCCCTCTCTCCCCCCGTGACTCTCTCTCTCTCTATCTCCTCCCCCGCCGCCCGCGGTGGTCCTCTCTTCCTCCCTCCCCCGCCGCCGCGGTAGTCCTCCCTCCCCCCGCGGCAATCTTCTCTCTCTCCCCCCGCCGCTGTCCCTCTCTCCCCCTGCGCAGCTCCCGCGGCACTCCTTCCCGAATCCTGCGACAGTCCTCCTTCCCTCTCTCCCCCTCCGCGGCGGAGTGCAGCGAGAGCGAGAGGAGTGCCGATGTCGCGTCTTGGAAACGCGACACGCCTCTGCTGCCGACACGTCACAATATCGCGGGTGCAAAACGCGACATAGCCCGTCGTGTCTTCCACCTACGACAAATGTGGGTTAGTTTTGAAATTTTTTTGATTAAAGGATTGTTTTAAAATTTTTTTTTCTTTTGGGGTCAGATGCGTATATTCCTCAAAAAAATAATTGAGAAAAGTAAAAAATAATTTTGTACTGCAAAAGTCATGGCCCAATGGAGATGCAATAAAACGACGACGTTCCTGCCCTGCCCCATCGATTACTTCTAGAAACCGAATCCAAAACATTACTCACCGCCGGTTACGTTAAGTTTGCGCGTATGGAGTCTCCATGGGTCCCTCTCTCCCTCTCTCTCTCTCCCTCTCTCCTCCTAAATTCCACAATTTCTTCTCGAAAGTCATTTTCTTTCTTTCTCCGACCTAACTGCTCTTCTCTTCTTTCCCACAGCTACCCTCTCTCTCTCTCTCTCTCTTCTAGAATTCCTTCATTCCACAACGTGGACCCCGCTTTTCTTCTTCCCCAAACCTCACGCTCCTCTCTCTCTCTCTCTCTACTCCTGTATAAATATAATCGACACGTTAACTCCCACACATCATCACATCAAGTTTTCTCTGTTATACACACAAGCTCTTCGAAACTCTGTAATGGCGACGAAAACATCACACAGCGAACCAATTCTACATAACATGTACGTGAAGAATAAAATCATAGAGAACGAATTAGAAACTGAGGAAGACGCACTCTCACTCTGCGATCTTCCGATCCACGACGACGATTGCTTCGATGATCAATTCGATTCTCTCTCTAAAGAAACCCCACCTTTTCCTGATCAAGATCTCTTCGAATTCTTCGGTAATTCAAATTCAACCACCAGCCGCTTCTCCGATCAAAACATTATCTTCTGCGGCAAAATCATCGAGTTTAACGAGCCGAAGATTGAAGATCGAAGAGGAAAGTGGAGATCAGAGTCGTTTCAGAAACCGAAAAGCGTTGACCTAGATCGGATCCTAGATAAGAAGACTCGATCGAACTCGTTTCGAGTTTCGAGATCGAGTTTCAAGCAACCTCCATCACTGCCGACGGAGAAGAGCCGATCACAGGCGAGGAAGCGACTGTTGTTAGGACCGGCGAAGTTTTCGACTGAAATGGAGCTGAGTGAGATTAAGAAAAGGCAGACTCGCCTGAGCATTCCGGCTCCGACGATAATTCCAGCCGGCGAAGTTCCGTTGGATTTTGAGAAGGATAGAGGGTGGGACCATTGGGCTGTGATTCGCCGGAGCGTGAAGTGTAGTAGGCCCCACCTTTTCCGCCTCTTGGTGTCCAAAGCCGCGTTTGGCTGCATGAGACGCCCCGTTTTTTGAATTTTCAGCCCATTGAATAAACTTTTTCTTTTTTGTTTTTGACTAATTGTGATCTCATTCACACTGAATTTTTCTTTTTTATTTTTCCATTTTTGGGAGTTATTTTTGTGGGGTTTGACTGAGATTGTGTTTTTGTTTAGCTGACCATTCAGAATATTCTGTTGTGCTATTAGGATTTATTTATATTTCATTTAAAAAAATAAAATTAATCCTGTTGTAAAATATTATATTTTTTACCAAAATAAAACAAAATAACTTTGGTAACTGCTTGGTTGAACTTCTCAAGCTCTCACGAGTTCTTTTTTTTGTTATACAAAAATTCAAATCCAAGATCACCGGATTAAAGAGAGAGTTTGTGACCACTAGACTATCCCCTTAAGGACAGTCCTCGCGGGTTCTCACGAATCAATATAATAAGTGATTTTTAATATATTATATTAAATGATAAGAAATTTTATAATTTTATAATTTAAAAATAATCATTTTTTAATTAAATGTTGAGCTGATTTAGATAATTAAATAATCAGCAAAAGAGAAGCAAAGCGAAGATACATCTAGGGGTGTTAATGACACCAGGTAGTGTACCCGGTCAAAGCTCGGGCTCGGGTAGCTGGGTATCGAGCTCGAGCTCGAACCCAGCTGTGTCGAGCTCGAAAGCTTGACGAGATACCTGAAATATTTTAATTTTTTTTAAAAAATAATTTTTATATATAATTATATATTTTTTTAAAAAATTATATAAAAAATTATATTTTTAAGTATATTTTTTAAATATATTACCTATACCACTCAATGACACTACACGACGATACTACCCGACAATACCTGACGACACTTCGAGCTCGAGCTCGAGCTCAAACTCAAAAAATACAAACTCGACAAGCTCGAGCTCGAGCTTGAGCTCACCTAAAGTACATCGAGCTCGAGCTCGGGTATTATGATACCCGACCTCGACCCCAATGCCATAACACCCCTAGATACATCCAACCTCAGAAGCCAAGCAGAGCAGTGCCTCTCAAAAGACTATTTGGAGCGCAACACAAGCATAGACATCTGGAGAGGCACAAGAAAACTCCTTATTTTTGTGGCTTTGCTGCATTTAAAGTGTGATGCGTTCCACAAGTATTCATGTGGGACCATCAACCTAGATCGCAAATCATCATTTGACACGTCATCATATGGACCATTTTTAATGATGTGTTTATGTATCAAACCCCAAAAAAACCCGCAGATTAAAACAGATCAATGGGCAAATCGTGTAACCCGCGGATTTTGTAGTTAAAGTTAAAAAAAACATTTTTTTTTTAAGGTGAGTCCGATCGCCACTTCTTCGCTTCTCTCTTCTTCATCCAAAGTCCGATCTCCGCTCATGATCTCTATCTCTGACCAACGACTGACACTTTAAATACGTGAATATTTAGGATTTTGAATTTAGAGTTTTTGATAATTTTATAATTTTAAACTTATATTCTCATATTTCTCTTATACCTAACTCGGTGAGAGATTAATTTGAAAAAAATAATTTTGTAACAATTAGTAGAATATAATATAAACTTTTAGGGTTCTAAGATTAATTTTGTGCTCTAAATATGCTGAGATTAATTAGTAAAATAATTTTACGTTAATTAGTTTTAGAATTCTGAGATTAATTTTATCTTATAAATTAACAAAATATAATCTGAATTTCTTCATTTTTCATCACGATGGATTCATTCTCCATCTCTGAATCCTAAATACATTGCTTTCTAATATTGATCAGGGCATATGACTTTTCTCTTTGTTGCTTTTGGTTATTTGATGATTATCATTGCTCTCTCTCTCTCTCTCTCTCTAAACTAAATATGCTTCATCAATTTCTAAATTATTAAATATATAATGTGTTATGTTTGTAAAGTTAGGAAATTTTGTTTCATGTCTCTGGGTTGTATTTTTTTTTCTTCTTATTTGCTATTTTGAGCAATGAAAATATGAATTTATGAAATTTTTAATTTTTATTATATGATTATATTATCCGTTGTAAATATTGTGACTGATATTTTATATTTAAAAATTATAATTATATATATTTTTATATTTTAAAATAATAAAAAATAATCGACGACTGAATCAGTGACTCAATAGTTCAACTAATTAAACCCTAAATTTTAAGATACACGAATCAATTTGCAGATCAGGTTTAATAACTAAGGCACTGTTGGCTATAAGACAAGCTTTTTTTTTTTTTTTTTTTTTTTTTTTTTTCCTGACATGCTGTGTTGTGTGAGAATTTTATATTCTCTTTTTTAATGTGTATTTGGTAAACAATTTTTTTTTTTTTCTTTTTTGTTATGGGATAACATTTATCCTAAAGTAAAGGTAAATGTTATCCTTCTCGAGGGTAGAATAAAATGAAAAAAAAAACAATAAATATAATATAAAATTTTTAAAAACTTTTGTGTTTCTCTCTTTGGATTATTTACCTAATCATTGTTAATTTAAAAAATATTTAAATATCTTATTTTTTTCTTTTCTAAAAATATTTATTTCGTACTCTATGAGTGTAAAACTATGTTTTCTAAAAACAAAAATTATTATTATAAAAATATTGATTTCGTATATTTCAAAATACGAAATCAATATTTTAGAAAAAAAATGTGATATTTAAATAATTTTTTTAAATTAATAATAATTAGGTAAATAACTCTTCTCTCTTTTACGGAAGACTCTCTCTCTATTCTCTCTATAAAAAGATGATATATGAAAATTATTATAAACTCCAAAAATATTTTTTTTTTCGAGCTTATAACACCTATATATATCATTTTCAAAATAAATTACTAAAATATTCGGATAAATAGTTTATAAATTGCATAAATAAAAATGGGGTGGAGTTATTTTTAAAAAAATTAATTTATAAACTCTAAATATCTTATTTTAGACTTTTTTCTATTTTCGAGAAAATTACAAAATATTTACATATTTTCAAATATTTTACAAAATGTTTCGAAAAGTTTATAAATTTAGCCATAGCAAATGAAAAATCGCAAATTTACGGTCGAAAGAAATTATGTAATAAAATTCTGACCCGTGTCAGAATATAAGGGTAATTAAGTAATTTTACAACTCTGAGTCTCCCAATCAACTAAAATAACCCTATTGCAGTGTAGCCGCGGCACTCATCTCCATCATCTTCGTCGGCAGACGTCTCTCTCTCTCTCTCTCTTTCGGGGTGGTTGCAGCTTGATCAACCCTAACTGCGCCCCCTCGCATCTCGCATCTCGCATCTCTCATCTCTCAAAACGCCGATCACCGCTGACCTGGTACTCTCTCTCTCTCTCTCGTACGAGTTGTGAATTTTGTGTGTGAGCTTGTATGTGTGTGTGTATGTACGAATTTTTTTGGGACTTTAGTGTTTGTGTATTTTTAGTGTTACTTGGGTTAAAGCTTTCTGCACAATGCACTGTATGGTTTATTGGGTTAAAGCTTTCTCCACGATGCTCTGTATGGTTGGTGGAGATTGTTGATATTGCCAACCTGAAACTTCTCTCAGGATAGTCAATTTCATTTGATTTATGGTCTTATGGGAAGGTGCTTCATTCCTTGACATCTTGATTGCTCCGGTCATCTACAAGAGTAAAAAAGGTGTTTGGAGAAATGCCCAAATGGTTTGTTTTTCTGGCATATGTGTGTTTTGTACATACATTCTAGTTGAGTGGAGTTGAAAGAAAAGTTTATATATACCTGAGTGGAGTTGAAAGAAAAAGAAGTTTATGTGCGTGGGCAACAAATGATTGATCTTCCCTGCTTATTTTTATTTTTGGTTGTAAGAGTTCATCATCATCATCATCATTTGCCAACTGTGATTGTAGCACTCTAAGTGGGAAAAAATGTTCTTGTTGAGAGAGAGAGAGAGACACATGGCACCGCCCGTCTGTTTGATGGCAATTGGCATGCACCCAAATTTCCTTTAAAGTTGATTGTGTGGCCACTAATTGATTGGCATGTGCAGTGCATGTGCCATGGTATTTGGCATATTGCATGTGATATATATTTTAATCTTGGAACCCAATGCAAATTATCTAACTGAAATTTTCAGTCAAAATATGCGTACAAAACTGAAAATGCTTGTTCAAATTATCCAAGTTAGTGAAAAAAACGGACGGATTCAGGTAGGATATCTGCAAAATCAATCTGCTAAATGCGGATATCCACATTCATTTGCGGATATAGATTTGGATAGTAAAATTTAGAATCCGCTAGTGCGGATTCGGATAGAAAAAATTTTCTTGTGGATCAGATATCCAATCCATATGAACCCGTATCTGTCATGCTAATACACATTGTGAATTCGTTTGTGTGGTGTGTGCTCATATCTTTGAATGAATGTTAAACAATGTGATGGTAAATTTTTTGAATCATGAAATAATGGGCTTTTAAAGCATTTAACAATGCAATGACCCGTTTTAATGACAATGAATAGAATTTCTCCATTTCAATTTCTAATTTAAACTCAGTGCTTGCTACACAATTGTACTTATTATGGTAATGAATTGGGCTGTTTTTAAGACCCACTATCATTTTGGCTTCTAGGTACCATAATGGAACCAGCAGGTGCAGTAATTTCAGATGGTGGAATAGCGACGTTAGGATTCTCTAAATTTTATTCTGCAAGTCTGGATGATATTAAGCTTCATGTTGATGAAATTATCACAAAGGTTGATAAGGTGAGATTACAAATTAGAAGCTGAGTTGTTGAGTTATGTGATTTTAATCAAACACCTCATTTGGGAGATCCACCTTTGTTGTTGTTGTTATTTGTTTTCCCCCTTCTTTTAATTTGTCTTCTTTCTTCCTTCCATCTTCTCTTTATAAATTTCCGCTTTCCAGTGTCTATTGTTTGGTTAGCTGTTAATTTCTATCATTGTCCTTGTTTCTTGGTTTTGATTTCAAACTAGGTGGCTGCCCTGCCATACGATATAAACCTGTGATTAATTGAAATCAAAGTAAACATGCTTGGCAGGGGGAAGTCTTTAGAACGCCTCTTTTTAACAAGTTTGGACTCCTGCATTGATGATTTGAAGCTCTCATGAATACGAAAAAAGTGGGTTATTGCATCTTGTGATGTAAAAGATAGATGTTGAAACAAATGGTCCATCAAACAAATTAATAAAGTTTCTATAATAGTTCCAGAGCATTCTAGCCAGTTGTAGTTCCTATATATTAATAGTTGTGAAGCTCTTCTTCCCATGTTGGGGAGAATCATGCTGTCACACTCTAGAATACTGCAGCAGCAATTGAAGGCTTCATACCTGCTGAAGTCAGGTATCACCATTAATTCATTCCAGACAGAAAGTGGCATCTTTTGGCATGAAAGCCACGTGTGTTGGTCGGAAAATAACGAGGTTAGGGTTTTTTTTTTCCAAGTCCATCCATACAAGATCTAATTCTTGCACCTTATATATTTGTCCAAGTATTGTATTAATTCTGTTTACAACAAAGAAATCTATTAAATTATAACTGGTTTCCTTTTTCAAGTTTCTCTTTCTCTCGCCTCTCCTGCCATAGAAAAATAAAAATAAAAATAAAAAGGATAAACCAAAAAGGTAAAAAAAATGTCACTTGGTGCTTCAGGCATACAACCAAGCATGAGAGGGGGTGCAGTTCAGAAACTTGTACACAGCTTTAACTTCTTCATTGAGAAGAGACTTTCAAGAATTGATGTCAAATCTTGAGTGTTGTTGCGAGCAATTTTAACATCATGCATGCTAAAAGCGTACACAAGAAGTTCAACTGTTTCTCAGATTGGTGTTTAATGTGGGCTGCACTTTTCTTGTTGAGAAGTTTATGTTTTGAGTAGTGGAAAAAAATGGACTTAAACATAATAATGTGCCTGTTTTCTGGCATCATCACTCACTTGTTATCTATGTTATATGGACTTGGGTATGTGTCGTTGAAACGGCTAGCATGGCTGCATGTAGATGAGGGTACACCATAATGAAGTGTGACACTCATACCAATGCCATGTTCTATCATTATGGGTATGTCTGGAAAGGAATACTCCATAAATAATAGCTTGGTATCAAGTTTATTATGTATTAGAGAAAAGACCATTGACTTAAAGGGCCAATTTCCACTTACTCAAGCTAAATGTGGCTGAAGAGATGGCGCATGACTTGTCCCATCAATATGGGTATGGATGGAAGTAAAGAGTTCATAAAACATCACTGCTAACATGTTTATTACTTATTTGAGAAACCATTGACTTGAAGGGCCAATTTCCAGTTACTTGAACTAATTGTAGATTAAGAGATGGTGTAAGACTTGTTTTTGGAGCCCTCTAAAGGCCCTGCCCTGGGGGGGTTGGGTGGGTTGTTTTTGTAACTTACAATTTCATGATAAATTATTGTATAACATTGCCAAGGTCATTTTGGAAGCTGTTTTGAAGTTTGTCGGATTTCTTGGAAACATCAACCTTTGTTTACCATATTTCTTCAAACTATCAGTTGCTAATTGTTATATTCTTTATGCAGCTTGAGGAGCGAGTAACTAATGTGGAGCAATTTTACTTGAATCAAAGTAAGAAACAACCAAATGCTTCTAAAGGCAGCTCATCTGCAAAGGACAATAAAGAAAAAATTATTGTAAGCATTAGGAAGAAGCAGCAGGAAGCAGCGCGTAGAGAGGCAGATGCAGCGAAGAGAATGCAAGAGCTTATGCGCCAATTTGGAACAATATTGCTTCAGGTAGTTACTCATACTTCATAAATGCCCTTGTACCCATACTTCATATTTGCCCTTGTAAATTGATCTTATCATTCAAAAAGTGCTAAGCGTACTATGAGATTATGCTTGTTTCCCAACTTTAGGATAACTGATGATGGTTGCTGATCATTCTGACTAGCTCTTGTAAATCTGCGCTACCACATGGCAAAAAAGAACATCATTATGGCTGTCATGTAAATCATACTTGGAATGCAATTAATTTATTGCCATGTCAAGCTCACGTAGGATTCAGAAATAAAGCAGAGTAAATGCAGCTTATATTGGATATTGCAATGGTCATCACAATGTAATATTGTCATTTTTATTCAATAAATGTGTAGAGAGTAGCACATGATTCCATTAATATTGTAAAGAAATTGTATTATCTGTTTTTGAGAGTCTGAAGCATGTATGTCCATAGTGAAAATTATGTTGATATTAGACATGGACATAGTTCAGTAGTTCAGACTCAATACATGAGGATATTTAACAAATCCTTGTTACATAGCTATCTATCGTATTCTTCTATCTGATATTAGATGCATGATTGAGACAAATTTAGACATTTATATTATTTTATATGATTGTTAAATACATTCTACTAAAGGCATAGTTAGTTATTAGTGAGATTCAAATTATATAGTTTTCTATTTATGAGTTTGAAATACTTATGATTTAATAATTTATTGGCAAAAATAGAAGAGCTAGGCTTGTCGTAACATGAGTGATGCTCGAGCTCGAGTCACCCGAGTAGTTTGCTTAATTTGTCCATAATGATTGATGGAATACAAGCCTTGAATTTAGCTTGTTTCATTCTTTGGCTCAAGATAGAGTTGAAGCTCCATCATCATAGCCAAGCTTAGATGAACTTTCGATGAGTTAAACTCGAGTCAACTTCAAGCTTCTTTGAATGTTTTACAGCCCAAGCAATTGTGTCTTTACTCCAAAATAAGTGCATTCATGAGACTTTAAACTTAACATTAGTTTCTTATCCATGACTTTGTCTTTCTTTACGATTGAAGGACTACTTGAACTCTTTTATGCATCAGGAGAAGCAAACACGTAGTATAGATGTTTGAGTTTTGTGGATTTGAATGTGTTGCTGGAGACTTGCCCCAAAATTCCTCATGACATTGAAAACCAAAATTTACTTCTTATTCATTCAGTATAGAACATTAAATGCAAGAAGATGAATTAAGTTGTCTGCTATTCATTAGGTCAATTACTTGGTGATCCTATACTTATATTTTCAACTTGACTGAGAAAAATATTCATTGTCATGCCATAAAATGACCTTGAATGTAATCATTAGGATTAATTGAAGACAACAATGGAGGCTTAGCATTTTATCTGAAGTTTCCTATTTTGTGGTCACTGAACTGTATATAAAATGGTTTAGTCACTGAAACCTAATATGTCTTCCAAATCAAGTAGAATCATCACGTGTGCTTTCTGTGATTGCCTGCCTAAGCCCTGCCTCGGCAGTTAGCACCTCATCTTGGTCAAATGCCTTGCTTTGAGGTCCCAACCCCCTCTTGCTAGTTCTGAGTTCTATTATCACCTCAATATAATGGTAATTTTTAGCATAAACATTAAATTTGTGTGGACAACATAGGTTTAATCTGGAAGCCGCAATAGTTGCTCTCATAGATGACAATGGTTTTAGCATTGGGCACCATGTAACAAGTTTAGCGTATCAAGTTGAGATTTTTTCCTTGTAAAAACACATTCTGACAATTCTTTTTCCCAAACTCAGGCTTTTGCACTATGATTTGTTGTCAAGCTTGTCATAGCCAAATTAAATTCGGTTTTAATTGTAAATTATGGTATATTTTTTGAACTCCACTTTGGTATGTTATTCATAAAATTTTACTTTTATAGAATTATATTATTGTTTGAGAGAATATATTGCGTTAGTCTATAAAGCCAAAAACGGTTAAAGAAGTACATTAAACAACTTCTTGCATCAAACACCCTAGGATATCCCAGATTTATATCTATGCCTAAGACTTTGTTGAAGACCAACTAAACACATGCTATAGATGGCACTAATGCTAGATTGAGCATCCATCAAGTTAATTGAGCCCCATTACACCCCTTTGCAATGATGATTGTCCCATTAAAAAATTAGTTAGAAAGCAAAAGGGCACAGGATCCTTCTCCTGAAATTCAGCCTTTAATCTGTGAGCTTTTTGTCTAAGTGCGTGTCTGTACTGGTTAGTTTTATCTTAGTTGCATGTACTTACTAGATTGTCATTACTATCTTCATTTTACAAGTTTTCCTTATACACTTCAACATCATAGACTAGCTCTTCCAATGTTACATTTCGAAGCTCATATATATCTATTCACAAAAGTTAAGATATTAGAGTTCTGCACCTGTATCTAGATTTTGAACTTACAGAATGTTGTATGTGATATCCATTTATGTATTAGAACGCTCTTTCTATCTTTTTCCAGCAAGTGACTAACCATATTGTTAGATTATTTTTTAAGGATGATAATCTCAGTTTTTTAGTAAAGAAAAATGTTGATGCTCTATTGTAATGATGTGCTGTTGTGATTCCAGATTTTGCATTTTCAGGAGTCCATTCCTCTTTACTTCTGTTTTAATTTTCAGAGATTTTATATTGTGTTTGTCGTGATCTGAGAGTTGAAGAGTCCATACCTGGAAAACTTTCACTGTGGTCTCTAAATTGTTCACATTTCTGCTTCTTCCTATGTTTGTAAAGGTTTTGTTTTAGCTATTACTCTTAATTTGGTAACAAGTTGGTCCTGGAGCCAAACTCCCATCAACCAAATGGAGAGAAGTTGCTTATATTTCATAAAAAGAAGTTGAGGTGGCCAAAGTTTTCCGCATAAATATCGACTTGGACCAGTGGATGCTGGCATTATGACCAACGAATTGAAAATTTAAAATTACAAGAAATGAAATTCGGCAGTGGTCATTGCTCCTTGCTGCAACTTATTGCTGATCATTACCTCTTAGGGCATCAACTCTTCGCTTCTCCTTCCTTATCGCTTCTCTCTCTCTCTCTCTCTCTCTCACACACACACACACACACAAATACTCTTGTTCTTTTCTCCGTAGTCTCAATGGAAATTGGAAACAGCCCTCTTTGGCATTTCTTCAGTGGGAAGAGGTTGTGAATGTTAGAATATTAGATCTCTCTCTCTCTCTCTCTCTCTCTCTCTGTGAATTCGTATGAATTGACCAGAACTATGTTTTAGTGGATCAAAGCATTGATACTGAAGGCACCTCTAAAATCATGGGTTATGCTGCGTCTATGGTTTCCATTAGGGTTGTTTCTGTCTCCAATGGATGCAGCAGATTCCAGACAAGAGAAGATAGAACAAGAAAAACGTAACTTGAAGCTTATCTTGGTTTTTGTTTCTATGAGATTTGGTATGAGAGTTTTTCTGCATATCTTTGGGACGAATTTAATAAAATCCATGTTTAATTTGATTAGATTTGATTCACAATTTAAAAAATAAATAAATAAATAAACTTTGCCACCTCAGCCGCTTCACACAAGTAACCGTGCCCAGTCCATTTGGCTGATGGAAGTAAGGCTCCAGAATCAAATTGTTAACGAATCAGAAGTTCAGAGACTAAATTGAGACATTTAAAAGGATGGGGATGAAATTGAAATTTGATTTATAGTTTGGGGACTAGTGATGAAATTTTCCCTTCTTAAATTTTGGATTTGGAGGAACTGTGTGAAGATTTTCATATGGATGGTTGCCTGTTGTCTGGGTAGCGAGGTTTGAGACTTTGTCCACAAATGATAGTTTAGTCATGTCCATATGTTTGATGGATAGTGTGTTTGAAGTTGCATGGAGAGATGATGAATAAACAATCTGTAGCACAAGCAGTGATTTTACTTATAGTCAAATTGTTTGAGGCGAACTGTACTAATGTCCATTTCTACTTGATCTACAAGAACAGTAGATTATGCACATCAACAAAGTATGCTCAAGCTTTCTACGGCATGGTTTCTGGAGGTAAAAAATATATATATATATTCACTGATGGGTCATTTGATTCATCTCAGATCACTCAACATAAGTGGGCCTGGCCTTTCATGAATCCTGTTGATGTTGAAGGTCTTGGTCTGCATGACTATTATCAGGTAAAAGGTCTGTCATCTTTTATAGTTGTAACCCACCAGCTTTTTTGATCTTGGGGTTGGATTTCTTTAGGACATGAAGTTGATATATATATATATATTTTTTTATTTGGGGAATGAGTGACAGGTTATTGACAGACCCATGGACTTCAATACAATTAAAAATCAAATGGAAGCGAACGGTGGTACTGGGTATAAGCATGTCCGTGAGATATGTGCTGATGTAAGATTGGTTTTCAAGAACGCAATGAGGTATAATGAGGAAAGGAGTGATGTTCATGTGATGGCCAAGACTCTAATGGCAAAGTTTGAGGAGAAGTGGCTACAGCTTTTACCTAAAGTTGCTGAGGAGGTGTTTCAATTCTTTACAGTTGCAACAAACTCATTAGGATGTCAAATTATTTCAGATATTGATTTCATATTTGTTTTTAATTTCTAACTGAAAATGCATGCAGGAAAAAAGACTTGAGGAAGAGGAAAAGGAGGCACAGGAATATATGCAGCTTGCTCAGGAAGCTGCACAGGCCCGGACTGCTCGAGAATTAAGTTGTGAGGTACTTGTGAGTGAAATCAATCATGCCTTTCCCACCCCCCCCCCCAACAAAAATACACACACACACACACACACACACAAAAGATACGCCGTAAAGTCACAGTATCTTAAGGGATGTGGTTCTTAAGAAGAACTCATTCATGCCTCCTTGTGTTCTTAGTTGATGCTTGAGAAATGTGGTTTTGGAAAAGTTAATGTATGTTTTGGACACTTACAGCTTTATGAGGTTGAGATGCATTTGGAACAACTCAGAAATGCTGTGATGCAAAATTGCAGGTTTCTTCTACATGACTTGCATCTTATATCATGCTTCTATTATGTTACTAGTAGCTGTTTGAAGTTTCATGTGTTTTTTGTCCACCCTGTATAACCTCAAATATTGTTGTTGCTTCTTTGTGGCAAGTAAATGTAAATTAACATGGATGTTGCAGAAAAATATCCAATGAAGAGAAAAGAAAACTTGGGGCAGCGCTCGCTCAACTGTCTGCAGAAGATCTTGATAAGGCACTGGAAATTGTTGCTCAGAACAACCCTAGCTTCCAATCTAAGGCTGAAATAGTGAACCTTGAAATCGATGCTCAGGTATTACACTTAGTTTAAGGGACTTTTTTTTTTTAATATACTTCTGCGCTGTTTAGGTCTTTATATGCAAAGAGGACCAATTTGGTACTTCCTTGCAGAGTGAATCCACACTGTGGAGGCTGAGGTTTTTTGTGAAGGAAGTGATGGAAGGTCAGGGAAAGAGTTCGGCGAGCATTGGAGGAAACAATGCTACCATTAATAACAATAATCTAAGCAACAACAATAGTAAGAGAAAGAGAGAGATCACAGATGCTATCGCAAAAACTACCAAGAAGAAAAGTAAAAAGCCCTCTTCATAGGAAGGTGGGATAGTAGTAGTTTAGACTGAATCCTTGTAAATTTGTTTCTGGACATTTCAATCATTTTCCGGGTGAGGAACATGGAATAGGATTAAGTAAATGGTTGTAAGGGGAATGACTCCATTTCTCTGGGTTTGATAGGGTTTTCTTGTTACTCTTTCATTTCATAGTGATTTAACTAGTTACAAGACTGTAAATTCTCTCTTGCCTTATCATCAATGAAGTTGCGATCCAACAAGTAACTTTGGCTTTTCAAACCTCACCTGTGTGGGGTAGACCTCATCTGCATGGAACTAGGAGGATAACTTCACTACAGCTTTTGCTATAAGATAATGTATCTTTATTGTGCCTTTGTTTAAGGATATATTTATTTAAGCCTCGTTTAGTAAAATCAGAGCAAACTATTATATATGTATATGTTTTGAAAATACATATTCAATCCTTTTTTTTTCCTTCAAGGGTAAATTTTTACGAAATCATCAACGTTTAATTGGTTCAATAACTGAATATTAGAAACCTCTTAAATAAGATTTTAGATTCAAATTTTATCTATAATAAAAGTAGACGTAAAAATAATTGTCCCTTAAGGATATAATCTGATTTGAGTTTTATTTAATCGAATATGATGTGATTATTAGATAATAATTGTTTAATTAAAAAAATAAAAAAACTTTATTAAGGTACAGAATATCCCAACTATTTACATTAAGAATTGTTGTGTTATGCTCCCACTGCAACTATTTCATGTACCATGTAGCATCCCACAAAAATTGATGAGAAAGTCTGTCTTTTGGGAAAGTCCAGCAATGTCCTTTCTGTCAAGTAAGGACATTCCAAAAGTGTGATTTTTTATTGATAAAACGCTCTACGTTGGACAGATTCTCTGATTTCAGATATCCCATATGAGAAAACATAATCTTGTCTGCTTGTCTGCTTTTGAATCATCTACAACTATTTCTTCTATCATGTCCCAAATGAGAAAGTCTGCAGCAGTCATCCCTCTTGTCAATGAAGGTCATTCCCAAGTGTAATTCCCTGAAAAATTGGTATTTGACATATTCTCTAATTTTAGATATTCCACAAACATAATCTTGTCTGCTCTTGTGTTATGATGAGAAAGTCTCCATTTTGCGACTGTTAATCAATGTCCTTTCTGTATATATTTTAAAAAAGAGTCATTACAAACTGTAATTTCACTTATGGGACACAAAGTTGATGCTATAGTTATAAAAATTGATTCACCAAATTTAATAATAGAATACTAAATTTTTTGTATCAAAATTTTAAATTTGAATATTAAAATTAAAAAGTCAGACATTAAAAGAGTTATTCTTTAAATTAAACTATACGTACTCAAATCAAATCAATCCAATTACCTAATTTTTTCTTGCATCATATTTCTCTGCCCAAAAGTTGTCTTCTCATGGGTCAAAACCACTTTGAATGCCTTAGTAACCAAGCAGAGGGCATGATGACACTTTAATGACAACAGAAAAGATCATATAGTATGCAAGTGGGAAAATGCCATAGTTGATCATTTGGTGACCAAATGCAAGTCTTGACCAATTCTGCACGAAATGGCTTACTGATTTAAAATGTCAAGACTTTGATGCTAATCAGACCTTGGTATCATGTAAATTTCTTTACTTTTCCAATACAAATATTTGAGATTTACATGAGTGTGGATTTCCAATAAAGATCCGATAGCCGATACTTTTTTTTTTCATTAATATCTGATAATCATGTTATATTCAACTAAATTAGATTCGAGTGGAGTTGAGATTTTAAAAAATAAAACTTTTTTAATATTTATTTATTTTTTATACACAATACTTAAATTTAAAATTTTATTTAAAAAAAAACTAATAATACTGATCAACAACAAGGTATCGATTAATTTATAAGTCTTCATGGCTCCCACAATTTTACTTGGCATAGCCTCGATTATAAAACTCATTCAACTAATTATGAATTTTTGTTTATATCTTTTTTTTTTTTTTTTTGTGGGTCAGGTGAAAAGGATCAAAGGAGCACATAACATTGTTACCTTCTTTTTACCCATTAGCTATTTTAATATTATATTCTCCTATTTATATTTCTTACTACCTTCTCACTTGCCTAAGATGGGGCAGTGCATTCTTTTTCAATCATTTTTATTATTAATCACACATATTTATTAATTTCTAATTATATTGGAGTTTATTTTATTTTATTTTATAACTATTATTTTGCTCAATTGCTATTATTATGCATAATTTCAAATAACAATATATTTTTTTAATGAAAAGGGTGATTTTTACGTAAAATGTTGATACACATCTTAATATTATTATAATTATCTTATTTTTTTTATCACAAAATATTTACTCTGAGGGCGAAACTTAGTATAATAGTTAAATTATTTTTTGGTGACTTCAAAATCATGGATTTAATACGTAAAAACAGTTTATTTATAAAAATATAAAGAAAAGATTGCGTATATATACGTTCACTCTCTTCCTATGTTCGCATTAAATCGAAGAACACTTTATGCGCCAGATGAGCTTTTTTATAAAATACTTGAATTATAATTATTATATTTTAAAGGAATTGATTGCAATAATTCCATTAAAAAAACTCACAAATCCATCTTACACACGTGCTAAAAAATCTCACACAAGTTTATTATTAGTTTATCGTAATTCTTTTCCTTTATCGATACGTGTTAAAAAATATATATGTTGGCGAGTTAAACCGGCCCCATACACGTGCTACCTAAAAATTGCTGGATAAGAATTTTTCTTTTTTTCTTTTTACCAATTGTAAAATAACGAGTTCCTCAGACTAGAATTGAATTAAAAAGACAAAGGCATAGCCAACGAACGATCCTTTCCTTTCCGAGCCTTACTGGTTAGGGTTTTTCATTCTTCCTTCTGAACTTTTGGAAATGTCTCTCTCTCTCTCTGTGAAAATGGAGAAGTCACCAGCAAACAAGCTTCCAGAAGCCGATTCACTACCTGACGGCTTCGTGGAGAGCAGCGCTTCAGAGCCCTTAGTTCCTCAGACTCCGACACTCGATCAGGAAAAGCCACTCTCAGAGTCAAAAGATTCAAACGTGGAGAATCCAAGCCACTCGAGCAACTCGTCTGTGAACCAATCTGAGTCTCAAATTCATTCGGATGAGGGCGAAATAGAGAGAGCGGAGAAATTGGGGTCATTTCCTGTTCAATTGTCTGAGAAGGATACTTCCGATGGTTCTGAAGTTACATTGAAGCGTAAGCATCTCATTTAGGCTATGTTTTGCCTTATTTTTGTTTCGTGTACACGTTTTTGGTGCAATTATTTAATGTATCTTGTGATTGTTTTGGAAACGCATTTGAGGATAAATTCTGATTTTTTTTCTCTGATTTTGTGAACGAAAAGTTACCTCTTAGAAAGAAATGAAATGGAGATGAAATTTGAGGTGGGAATTATTTTTGTGACTAACGAAGATTGGTATAGATTACAATACGTTTGAAAATTCGAAGGTCTTCTAAAAACTAGAGAAATGTCTACCCGGGGAGAGTGAGAAAAGGGGGAGATATTAAGATTTTTCAATGATCGAACAATTAATTAGAGTCAAATGTGGTCCTAATATGTTTGAGACTTAGGCGTAGAGTAGTAGAGTTGTGTTCGTGTGTTTAACTATGAAGAGTTCACGACCGTGGTCATGGATCAGCAGTTCAAATGTTGGCAGTATTAGATAAAGATGGGTGGTGGCTGTTGATTGGTTTGTGTTGGTGATGGAAGGGGAAGGTGAGTTGGTTGGAGGTAGCAGTGTGGTTGGACGGGGCCTAGGAAAGTATAAGTAATGGTGGCGACAGGTGACAGCTGATAAGTTGTAGAAACGGCATTGCGGGGTACTGCAGATCTGCAGAAGTTCTGGCAGAGGTGGTCTAGGTGGTGGTGGCTATTATTGTGGCTAAATGGGTCTGACCTATCATCCTTCATTTTGTAACTCTTCATTTTTCATCCTACAAAAAGAGTTTAACCAGTGTTCCCTTGATCATGGTTTGTTATAGTACAAGGTAAGACTATGAAACATGGCGCTCCCAGTTTGTGGTATTGAGGGGGAAGCCTTAGATACTTTACCTGCTATTTCTAGCTGTAGTGTGCTTTGATTCAGAGTACCCTGCATGTTCTTATGTGTAGTTTAGACTGTTAATGTATATGTAAAATAAATTTTAACCAATACTAAAATTAATAATGCAAAGAAAAAAGGTATTGGATAGTATAATTGCTCCCAGTAACTATGGTACTAATCCTTTTGCAACTGCAAGTTAATTTGGAAAAACGTGAAATTTGAGACTGAAGGTTATTGGCTTAAAGTATTAGGGTTGAAGAGAATTTTTTTTTTTTTTTTTTTTTTTGGTAGGGACCTGAATTTGTCTCAGATATCTCTAACTACCAAGGTAAAGGTAGAGCTGGATTATGAGCTATTAAGGAAGTCCACAAACCAGTGGTTGCATTTTTCCATTGGAGCAATGGCATTGTGAAAATTTGTAGCTTAAGGCAAATTAATTTTGAAAATTGGTAACATCCTAAGAAACCAAGAAACCAAGAACCAGAAGGTAGTGCATAGTGATAACAACCTAAGAAACCAAGAGCATCATTAAAATTGGTAACATCTACATCTGAAACTGAAATATAAGACAAATATAGAAACCAGATTCTTCAACCATCCGTCAGTGAAAATGTGAATGGGTTTTTTAACTCCAAAGTTTCTGCTATTCTGTTCCCACGACTTCAACCAGAAGTCAAGGGATCAAAGGTGTGAGCTTCTCCCTCATTCTACGGCTTCTTGTACCCCTTTCCTATCCGCAACTTCTTATGCACAGGTTTTGCATGTTGAGAGGGATCCTCCCTTGCATTCCCTTCATAATATAATTTTTCACCATACCCTTTTCCATGTAGAGAGGGAATCTCTTTTTTTTTGGGATCCGTCTCTTCTCAAGCACTCATTGGAAATGAAGAATAGAAAAAAGAGAGTTTGTAAGATTCTTATCTTCTCCCAGAATGCAACAGGACATTTCACTGTAGAATGTGGACCGGTCAACTTATTTTTCAAGGGTCAAAGTTCTGAAGAGGCTAGCACTTTGGGAGAGATGTGGCTTTTGTATACATCTTCTTCATTGACACCACATCCTTGAATTTAAACCAAGGACGTCCCCAGTAGATAATTTACAAAAGGAAGTGCAAATGGCCCCTGTTCAACAGATAGGATAAAAGCCATGCCATATGGTTGAGTACGAGTTGAATATAAGGATTCTTTGCTGATGTTTAATAATGATTTTTTTTTTTTTTTTTTGGAGGATGTCTTGTCATCTGTTGCATATTATGTGCAGTCTTCTATATCCATAATGCATTTTCTTTTTCCATAGGAAAAAAAAAAAGAACAGAATGCTTTTTTGAGTGTGAGAACTGATTTGACTTATTTGCCCAAAAAATTTGGGGGAGGCGGGAGGAGGTACTACAAATCTGTCCAGCCCTTGAAAAAGAACTGTTTTGTTGCACAAAATTATTTCAATGAACTTGCAAAAGTTCTGAAATTTTTTTTTTTTTTTGGCTGTGTTGAGATAAAAGGAAAAGCATTGATGTCAACAAACACCCTCGGGCCTCTGTTATTTCTTTCTCCAATTATTCTGATATGTCCTCTTTAGCAGATACTCTTCCTTGTCTTTAGGTCGATTTTAAAGCATTCTGTTGACTCTCTTTTCCTTTAATATATTCTCTTCTTTCCAATAAAAAAATTTTGTTAGAAGGATGTCTGAAGATTCAACGTTAAGAAATGCTTCGAAAGAATAAAAAGCAGTATAATTATTACTAGTACCTGTGATGCATTATGAGCAAGTTGTATGGATGGATGTGCTAAACGCTATGAGAAATATGTGCACATGAAAAAATTCAATAACTGGTGGATTGGAGTTTCTGGTAGCCTTTCTATAAAAGTAGCGCTTCCTTTCTATTAAAAAAAAAAAAGAGCTTCTGATAGTCTTTTCTTCCTGTCTTCATTTTTGCAGTTAATGAAGGAAGCTCAGATACACAAGTGACCAGCATAAAGGAGATGCCTTCATCAGAAAGCAATGAAGTTTTTAAGAACAAGAAGCTAGTTAGTAATATCTTGTTGCTCTGGCTTTAGTAGAATCTTTTTAAGTTTGTTTGCTCAGTAATTGTTTTCCTTGAAAAGTTGTTTGGTCAGTACTTGCGGAAGAGTTTACTGTATTCGATGGACAAGTGTTTGATAAGCTAACATCTTGTTCCTTAAGTTTATTAGGGAATTTCATGAATGAAAGGGTACATTGATGTTTTGGCACCATCTAATTGCTGGCACTTATTTCTTCTGGTGCTCTATATATATGAGATGCATTTATCACTTAAGTTTTCTGGCTAGACATGGTTCAGGATACTGATGTTTTTTGTATGTTTAGGCCCAATGTGTAGCCATCTGCTGAACAACAGTCTTCTATGTCTACTCAGTTTGAAAATTTTGATGTTCCAGGAAACATCTGAGGCGAAAAGGAAAAGTACAAAGCGTACATTCAAGTCAGAAAAGGAGTTTATAGAGTTTACATTGAAGTATCAACAAGTGCTTGCAGAAAGAGATGCGGGTAAGAAAGAATCAATATGATCTATTACTCAGTTATAACCATATCAAACAGATCAATAGTAAGAATTGGCAAGCCTAGCTTTTGGTGTAGGGTTTGAATTTAGTTCAGTTATTGTGGATGGATCAAAAATAATTTATAGTCAAAGTAGTTTCACTTATCATATCACCATGGAAAAGTTATCAAGGATAACAGTTCTTCATTTTCAATTAAATAAGTACAAAAATATGTCAATGTGTTATTGATTTTTTCTCTTGAAGTTGAAAGTGTTATCTATGATATGGTTTTGAAACTGTTATCAATGTTTTGGCACTTGTTCCATGCCCATCACTTTTCCTATGATGTAGCCATTTACCAATGTGGAAGTTTGTTCTTTTTGTCTGCAACAGCTAATTCATCATATTAGCATCTCTTGAGTGCACCCGCTTGTTTTTTGCTTTATGGAGCTTGGGTTTTAAAATCAATGCTTCAAATCAATGTATTTCTTTCCACTATGAACTCCATTTTACTAGTTTTTGTGGCCAAGCTGTTGCATTTTTTTTCATTATCTTCTGTTGCCATGAGGAAGCTATTCATCTTCCATCATATAGAAGTTACAACCTCTATTGAGCCATGCAAAAAAACATAGTGCAGCCCATGATATAAGATGTTACTATTGTCCTTTAATCCTAGTTGGCTTTCTTAAGTTGCTTGAGTGAATTTTAGATGTGTTATATTATAATAGAAGTAATCAAGGCTGTTAAGTTCGAAACTTCTTCTATCTGCAAAATCTGATATTGTCTTGTAGAGGAAAGTTATTCCATCTAAATATGAAGGTACCAACAAATCTTGGCTATGTCTTGAGAGAAAATGGAGGCAGATAAATGCAGGTTTTCATATGCTAAGATGATCATGTAAAGTATAAATGCAAATTCCTAGAGAATTTTTGCTGTTAGGCTGCAATGTGTTGATATTTGGTACAGCATGACAATATTTTGAGACGTTTGTGTGAGTTTTCCCTACTTGACTTGATGTTCATTTAAGTTTATGTTAATCCTCAAATTGTCTTACTCTTTGTAGCTATTGCTGTTCGTGATAAGCTTGAGTCACTTTGTAGGGAGCTACAACGCCAAAACAAAATGCTGATGGTATATTTGTTATACTTACCGCTAGTGTTATTTTTTCCATACAAGGGTTGAGGATTTTCAGTATTTTTTTATTTTTTTATTTTTTGGAGTTCTTGCCATAGTCCTCCTTGTCATCATTGTTCTGACTGTCATTGCTATACTTTTTGGTAACATCCTTGTCGGTTGAACTTGCAAAACCAGTTGCTTAACTGTCAGCACTTTTTTGTCTACTTATACATTAGGATGAAAAATATTTTGCTTCTGATGGAGTGGTTTGGGTGTTGGATCATTCTTAACGGTGCATCTTTTTGCTTGTTATCTGCATCAAGAACACCGAAGGCTATGGTCATGGGATGGATGGTAATCCACCGAATGTGGGATTTCTTCATATTCTTATTCTGTTCTTTCTCCCTCTCTCTCCCTCTCTCTCTCTCTCCATCCTAAATGAAGATCACCAAAGGGCATCAAGGAAGTGCTGCCTTTGAATTAGCATTCAGCCAGGGAATCTACAGAAATGTCCAATGTGTTGAGTTCACTATCTCTGTTCCTTCTGCACAAAAAGAAATTGTTAGAAACCGCATGTCACATAGAGATGGCAGAATATCTGTTCATCAAACTCCCTTGTATTATTTTTCCCCGTCCCCACTATGAAGAACTCAATGAAGTATGATCTGCAATTGGCATTTCCCTCCCTGCATAGCCAAAGGTCCTTACATGATAAACTATAGGGTAAAGGCCTTTTCCAAGTCATAAATTCTCCTAGGCTGATCTTGCAATTGAATAACCAAACCCTATATCTTTTTCTCCAATTGCAATTGAAATAAGTAAGGAAGAACACAATTGTACTTATGACATTTTCTACATGGTAATACTTATAACCAGAACTTGTGCTCTGTAAATTTATCTGTTGTTCGATTGCTTCCTATAAAGACAAGTTAATGGATGCATCCATTTTCAAATTGCCTTTTTAAAAAAAGAAAAAGAAGAGAAAATATTAGCTTATTTCTTTTCTTATCTAACGAAACAATCACAGGTTTTCACCCAAACAATCTCATTTTTATGGACTTTTCATGTGACATGTCCTCTCCAATCCCATTTGCTACTGTCTATTAGGCCAATCAAGGTGACATCTACTGTTTGGTACTCCGGGTTTATTTTTGTTATCTGAAGATTTTCCTCGCTTTATGGGTCTCATCTGAATATTTATCCTTTTGGTAGGTTCTATGAAACTTGAAAGTGTGGAAAAGATACACCAGCACTATTTTGTTCTTGTTCCTTTTTCTTTTCGTTAAGTGACAGATTGGATTTTTGAATATCATTATTTACTCCATCCCGTGTTATGGAATTAACTTCTTCACTAGCTTCCCTTGGCTTGTCTCCCGTTATGTTTTTTCTCCAGAAGGATGCTTACCCTTTTACGTTCTTTAACGTAACTTATTCTTTGAAAACTCAGAAGGGATGTAATCTCCATGACGATAATTCTTGGCATTTATATTATTAACTTTTTTGAAGAGCTATGTACCACACTCAAGTGCAGATCCTCTATAGTTGATTTGCTTGCATGTAGCTTGTTGCAAGCATTGCAGTTGGAAAAACTAATGTATAAAGCTGGAGCTTTGAATCATTAAGAAGCTCCAGTGGTCCATGGGTTTTCCTTGATGTCTAGATGCCTGTGCTTTGCGGCCCACCGTCATGGGATTCTGTGGCCCTTGCCCTGAAAAAGAAAGTTCCAGCTACCTGGGGGTGATTTTCAATCAGAAATTGAATAATGCCCCTTATCTGTAAAGCAAAGTGGTGGCACTGAATCATATATGTGCATCTACATATGTTTATACATATTTTTGTGCTTGGTGCTATCTTTGAGCTGACTCATTGCTCATAATGAATCTGCAGGATGAGTGCAAAAGGGTATCAGCAGAGGGACAAAACCTAAGGTTAGATCTATCAACCAAGTTCCATGATGCAATCAAGGTTTGTGATCTTTCTCCAGATTTCACATACTCTATGCTCATTCTGCAAATATCCACTTGATATCATAAGACAGAATTTCATGTCTAGGACTTTCACGGATATTTTGATTATGGGATTTTTAAGGATGTCAAAACCCATGTTACATGGACATGAAAGTGGTCATGGATTTGCACTTTAGCTGTATTGTAAAACTGGAGAAGCTTTGCCCTGGCGATTCTCTCATTAATATGAATGGCTGCACACTCACACCCTTAGCCACTTCTGCTGAATTTGCATGGTAATGTTTAGATAAAATGAAGTCAATGTAGTGTATTTAAACTTCAAATTGGAGACACGGAGGTTTCCTTGGTGTCTCACCTTGGATGTGAAGTGTTCATAATTAAAACACTGGTGGAAACTGGGTTGCGAGACTGGTGTCATGCTCAAAATGTTGGTCTGGATGTATTTAGTGATTTGAAATTCCATAAGATTGGTTTAGATTTCGTATCTTCAAATGGGATAATGTGCTTCTGGTCCTTCTTATGTATGCTGTAATTTTGAACTAAGACCTCATTGAAACATCTTTATTTGTTTCCATTGTAGGATGTGAGCAATAAGCTAGAAGAGCAAAAAGATGAATGCCTGTCTCAGCTTAAGGAGAATGAGACGTAAGATCTTCAAACCAGTTTTTTTCTCTAACTGTGATGAATTGTATTGTTGATTACGGGGTATTCAATGATAAGTTTGAGCAAGCAGAAAGAATGTAGAATTTTACAGGTTGAAATTGCATGATGTAATTTGTCATCTCTCATGATTTATGTCTCATGGTATTATCCTTGACTAGTGCTGTGGGTTTTCCACATATGCTTAAGAAACTAAAAGGGGTTTCTGTTACTTGGCCGGGCTAAAACTTTCTGTTGTTTGTTCATCATTAGGTCAGCTAGTTCTAAAGCTCTGCTTGATTTCTAACAATAGGAGGAAAGTGCGAACTCCAGAAGTCTGATCTGAAATTTGAAAATGGAGAATATTAAGGAACTTATGCAGTGGTAGAATGGAGAAAACCAGAATTGAGAAACTATTGAGAAACTAAAAGGGGTTTCTGTTACTTGGCTGGGCTAAAACTTTCTGTTGTTTGTTCATCATTAGGTCAGCTAGTTCTAAAGCTCTGCTTGATTTCTAACAATGGGAGGAAAGTTCGAGCTCCAGAAGTCTGATCTGAAATTTGAAAATGGAAAATATTATGGAACTTATGCAGATGGTAGAATGGAGAAAACCAGAATTCTTATAACTTAAAGGCCATCAACATGGCTAGCCTTGCAACCCAAAAGAATTATGGGTTGTCATTTCATTTTTTTTTTAACGTGGAGCAAATATGTTCAAGAGAGAGGAAGTGGAGGCTTTTTTTTCCTTTTTTTTTTCCCCCCTTTTGGGCCAGGGGAATGGGGAGGGGGAATCTCCTGATAGGTAAACTCCATGCATAATTGCTAATAGCTTCTCCACAGGATGCAAGAAGAATGTGAACTGAAATGCTCTGTGGGTTCATAAGCAATTGCTGGTTGCGGCAACAGACAATTAGGACAACAGACAATTAGGACACATATACTGGCGATCTTGATGTATTATTTTCCATTATGTTCTCTGCTATGCTAGTTTTAAGCTTTGTATGTTGCCTGAAAGTGTTTGAACATGTAGTGTACCATATATCTGATGTTTGTGACAAACCATCATTACATTATTGTGCTTTGCTTGAGGTATGAACATTGCTCATACAAACAGTGAAGAAATAAACTTTGTCAAATTGTTGCTTGATATACTTTTTTGAGGGTACAAATTATGCTGCTTATGTTATTATATCTTTGTTGCTTATGTTTGTATGTTCACCTTTTGGCCTGATCTTAGGCTCTGACTGACCTTGAAAATTCAGGTTACGAAACAAGCTGAAGCAGCTTGCTGATCAATATGCTCTTTCTGAGCAGCAATTTGTGCAGAAGGTACACATATCCCATGGATATTTTGTGCTGAAGCTGAAGCAGTTTGCAATCTGTTTTCGTATTACTTACAATATTTCTCTTTTGTTTTGGAACTTGAAACTTGTAGCTAAAGCAAAAAACTCTGGAACTTCAGATTGCTGATCTGAAAATTCAGCAACACGAGGACAAATTGGCCCATGAACAGGCACAGATTAAGTTATATGCTGAACAGGTCTCACAGTTGTTAGCAACGGAAAAGAATTTGCGACTTCAATTAACGGCTGATGGAGAAAAGTTCCAACAGTTCCAGGTTTACCTTTTCATGCCTTTTGTTTGCCACATTATACCGCTGGATATTTGATTCTACATTTTGCTACATTCTAGCATGTCACTTGTCAGAAAAGTAAAATAAGAATCATTGTGATAAATACACCTTTTGTTCTTAGGGCAGGAAAAATCATAGGGTCCATTTTGTCTTATATGGTAGTAGTTACCATGCTGGTTGTAATGAAAAAGCATGTAGTTACTATGCTTTATGGCTAATGGTCAAGTTAGTGCATGTAAAATGCAAATGGATGTGGCTGCACATTATTTATCATTGTACAAGATATTTACATTAGGTGCCACTGCAGTACCATTTTGAGCATCCATATGTACTCAAGATGTGTCAGCTTGGGGGAAGGCATTGGTGCTTTAATATGATTCTTTTCTAAAGGCAGTCTTAACTGTGGATGTGTTTGCTAAGCACATTGCCTTCATGGATATCGATAAGTTCCAATTGACAAGATTTGCAACTTGGAAATTTTTTAGATTACTTAGAAGTCAACCCAGTATATATATATATATATTTTTTTTTATGAATAGAAAGTTGTATTAAGCGCTTCAATGGGGAGCCAGTGAAAAGGAAATTACAAAGCTAGAAACTCAGTGCGAGTCAGAAAAAAGCTACATCCAAATCCATAGTCCTTAGAAACCCAAAAAGAAAGGGAAGATAACCATTTTGCTTTTAGTTGATCTAAAGAGCTCTCTCTACCCTCAAAAGCCGTAGAATTTTATTCTTGCCAAACTAGTCAAACAATAGCAAAGGAACCAATGCCAAAAGATGTCTCTTCGCCTTATGTGTAGGCAAATACAACCAAGTCCAGATTTTATCCTCAACACTTCCTGCCACCACCCAAGAACTGCCAAGAAAGTCAAGATGATGAATGGACTCGGTCTCAGATTTGCACATAGACTAACTTAAGAGGATATTCCATGCTTTTTTTTTTAGCTAATAGAATGTATGCCAGAGTGTTTGATCTTTCTTTGGAATAATTAATAGAACTCTAAATGTTGTAAGGCCAAATTAATACATCACTTTGACTCCTACCTTGTGTTTTGGGCATTGATGAAAGTCTAAGTATGATTGACTCTTCATTTCGCACCTGATGTGTGGAAAATTGACTGCTTATGGAGAGAGAAGACTGAATATTTGTTTAAAGGAAGTACGATTGGCACTGGCCCTCTTAATTGTGGGGCTTTTTTGAACAGTGCACCCATTATTTGTGTGAACTAGTCCCACCTGCTACTTACCCACCAACACTTTGGCGCACATCTTCACTGACAAAATAAATAAAAAGATGAAAAAAAATGCTTCGACACTTTATGCAACTGGTAATTGCATCCTTGTTGAGTAAATTCCATTTGATATGACTACATAAACAGCCAAGCATGTTTTGCCTAGAAATACACATGGAGGCAGAGCGCACACAGATGCTTGTGTTTATGAGCTTGTGAGACCCTATACTGTTAGATATTTTTCCAAATTGCGAATGCATATTCGATTCTTCCGGAAAAGAGTAAAGAAGATGATGTGTTGCTGAAACAAAAGATTCTTTTCGCTCTCTCGTTTTCTTTTTTTTTTTTAATTTGTTTCAAATATTGAAAGCTCTTCTAACCTTGTGCAGGATGCATTGGTAAAAAGCAATGAGGTGTTTGAATCATTTAAACAAGAAATTGAAAAGGTAGATTTCTATGCTTCACTCTTTGCTCCTCTTCCTTATTTTATAAGATGCGAACCTGTAAACCCCCACCCCGCTATTTCTTCCTGAAAAAAAAAGGTTTTTGGTACTGTAAAAGTCAATTTAATCCTACAAGTTTACTCTGCACCCAAGGAATTTGCTACATGCTTCTCTTTTTTATTTGATACTATACCAACCGATATCCGAAACCATGCTCCGACTAATCCGGTTCAGGACATGCCTCTCTTTGATGGTTAAGTAATTCACTTCTTTTGAATAAATTGCAGATGTCCAAATCAATTAAAGAATTGAAAAGGGAAAATACTTTCTTGAAGGGAAAATGCGAGAAGTCAGACATTACTCTTATAGAACTTGTTGAGGAGGTAAGGTGCTTTCATTTGATTTTATAAGTTTTCTTTTGCCATACTCCTGGTCATCGACAACTAGCTCCCACCAGGTAGACTGGATCCTCCCAGCTTGGCCTATGTTGGTGGTGTTTGAAGAAATAGAAGTTAAGTAGTGATAAATTGAAGTGCTTGAAAAAATAGAGGTTAAGTAATGATAAATTGAGGTGTTCAATGCAAAAAATTATTAATATAATGACAATTTTAGTTCTTTTTACGGAGAAATTTGACTTCTTGCAAAATCTATAATTGCTGCTAAAAATTTTTTACTTTAGTTGACAAATGTTACAAGGGGAATAAGGTAAAATAGAGTTTAGTAGAAGAGAGTAGAGGCGAGTAGAAGTTTACTAAGTGGGGCCATACTGAATGAGAGAAAGGTTAATGAATTGCTGGCTGGGCACCAGCCAATTCTTAATTTTGCATTGAAACGTCAAATACCAACTAACTATTTGATGCAATATAATCTAGATTCTAATATGCAATACAACGTTGTTCTATTCTGGATTCATGCTTTATATTTACTATGGGTATTCAGGAAATCTACAGAAAACCACTTCAGGAGGAAAACTCCATTGATGTAGAAAGTGAGAGGTGTGCTTTCCCTCTCAGGAGCTTTTTATTAAGTTAACAAACACCCCCTTAGGATATAATAAGCCTCTATTTGGAAGTTTGTAAGCCTCTATTTCGGAGTTTTTCTGCCAGACATCTTTTGATGCTACCAATATTTTATCTTGTTACATTTTCAATATCCTTCATATTTGATAATTAACTTGATTACTTAGTCAGCACCTCCGTCAAGATTTCATGTCATTCTAGTTTTATGAAATACCTTGACAAAGCAGTGTACTATGAAGTTAATTCAACATGCTTTCCTGAGCAGCGTGAGCACTTGAAGAAACAGCTAGAGAAAACAAAGAAGCAGAAAGGGAAGCTTGAGTCCTTGTGCCGGTCACTTGAGGCAGAAAGGAAACAAAACCCAGCTGGCAGCCAAAGCTCTGAGTCAGTTGCAAATTGAATAGGTAAGAGATTGGACAAGTAAGAATTGAATGGGTTTCATCAGGTGGTAGCATATTGTATTAGCTGTAGCTTGATATATGCTTATGAAACTCTCGAATAAACTATATGATACGTGCTTATCTTTTGTAGGATACAATACCAATTCTCATTCTTCGCTATGCTATAAGATCTTGTTTAACATCATATATAGACATTGCTTGTATGCATCTTTTCTGTCTTATATTTGAATATCTCTTTAAATCATATTTCTTGATGGAACAAACACATCTGGCTGTCATCTAATTGGCCTTGTGCAGAAGAAATGCATTAAACATTATGGAAATTTTGGTATCTTTAACAGCTCAGTATAGATGGATTACTCGGGAATCTCTTTTTAACTTCCCAATAGGAATAAGGTGGCCATTCCTATTTCTTGTCCTTATGACATCCACCTAAATGGGCTGTGAGTTCTTGTTCTTTGACATTCTACGGGTGTTGTAATAGCTTCTGGTCCATGTGACATGCTTTCAATATAGAGGGTTCTGTACCCAGTGATGAACGAGATTACAATTCATTCGGCTTATGTTGATTATTTTAATTGTTAGTTAAAAAGAAAGAAGCACCCTCAGTTTGAAACTTCTACTATATTTGATTTTCCAAGCAATGGGATAAAAGCACTGCTAAAAGGGTTCTTCTGATGTCACTGATTGAGGATCCTGCAGCAATTCTGTTGTTGCAGATAGTGTGACTTTAGCTTGTGTCTATCTTTATACTGGTTAATATCTTGACCACATTCTTCTTTGAGCTTGCATTTAGTCTCACGTTTAGGTGGACACTGTCTTTGGGACCAGTAAGCGACCTAGGATTACTTAAGTTCATGTATAACCAAACTAGAAAAATGCTGTGAGCTTGTACTAGACCTCTAGTCTGACTGCTTTTAGAATGTATTAAATCAAGTTTGAGCTAGAAATAGGCATCCACCTTTCTGCACTCTGCATTTGAACTTTTGCCGTGCACATTCATGCAATTTAACTTGTTAGGTGACGGGCATTTTTTTTGGGGTAATGCAATACAATATGGTACATGATGGATGCATTCATCTTCTTTTTGTTAATTTTTGCACATTTGAAATGTGACAGGTTGCGAGGAGATGGTGCTGTATGACTAAGGATGCAACAAAACCACATCTGCGCTCACTTTGGGATCTGTGGTACTTCTACCGGCGCTAAATGTTGCTTATAGGTGTCTAAGTAAACAAGGAGGAAAGAGCAGCCCAATAGTGGTTTCCTTGGATGTGATATATATGTTGCATGGTAGACTGGTTCTGTGGACGAACTCTTTGGGTTTTCAATGGATTTTGGATGTGATTAAGAGGTTTTGATCATTTTAAATTCATCTTTTCTTGAAATGCTGCTTGTTACTTGTTAATCAAGATCATAATGCTTTTCTCTGTCCACCTATTTGGAGAGTTGCTATATGCTAAAGCAAGTAATCCCATGTTTTGGATGTTCTATTGAGCAAAAAGGAAATAAACATTTTCTAAAAATGCAGAAACACACAATGACATGCCGTGTCTGCAATAGTGTCTGATTATCTTAGATAAGTAACCCCATGTAAAATATTACTTCTATTTTGTGTTATTCTTTTTTAACCAAGTAAAATTTTTTTTTAGTTAAAATTATTTTTTTTTGGTAATATGAATTTAAATTATCGTTAGATCGATGGTTTTTTATATCGAAAAAGTTAGCCTTAATTATCCTAAATGAGTGTGTGTTGAAATTTCTTATAGGTAGTCACTTGTTAAAACCCTAACCCACCAAGTACCAATTTTATATTGATAATATGAATGTCAAGGCTTCTTGCTTGCCACAAACCATAGGATTTGGATATCACCAACCTAAAGGAGAAAACTTAGATTTAAACAACTTTAGCTGGGACATAACAATGACAAATTGAGTTCTAATCTCAAAACATATCGTAAAAGATTTTTTTTTTAAATATTTTTGAGACCATAGTTTCGATCTTAAATTTAACCTCGAAGGTATATTTTCTTTATCTCTTAATCTCATTGAAACATCAATTTTTTTTCTGCAAATAATTATCACAAACATTTAAAATCTTTTTCTACAAGGTTCATAATTGAACTTCTACTCTCTTTAATGTCTCCCCCACCCCCTCCCCACTTAAAGAAAATACTCGAGAAAATCTTTTTTTATTTCTTTGCTAAGTGAAAAAGGAAAAGAGGAAAATGATAAAAGACGATTCTTTTTCTTTAAATTTGATAAAATTTTAAAGTTAAAACTTATAATTCGTTTTCGATTTGAAAGTTAAATTAAATTATACTTATTTTTTTTTATAAATTATCGATATTTAATAATCATATTGGAATTAACTAAATTCTATTTGAGTCGGATTGTATTTTTAAAAACAAACTCTTTGAACGTTGGTTAAGTTATGTCTATTTAACAAGGTTTTAGTTTATATTCATTTAATAAGATTTTAGTTTTTTTTTTCAGAAAAAATTCATTATAAAATATTTAATTCGAGTAAAATTCGGGGGGTGGAGTTCGCCACATCCAAGTATGTTATGTGGAAAGTGAGTAGAAATTAGCCCTAAATTTGGATTATTCTGGAAATTAAAACTTTTGGGTATAAAAAAATTATTAATATTTGGAGACATGAAAAGGGGAAACCAAAATCATAGCAAGGCCCCCAATGAGGGACACGCACCATCAAGGAGACTCTCCTGTTGCCCTATATAATCTCTCTCTCTCTCTCTCTCTCTCTCTCTACTCTGTTAGTTACCCACACAGAGAGAGACGGTCTGCACAACAAAAAAACCGTTTTCCCTCTCTCTCTCTCTCTCTCTCTCTCTCTCTCTCTCTCTATTCGCTATCTCTTTCTCTCTCAAGAATGGAAGAAAATGGGCACAAGAATCAGAATCAGAATCAGAGCAATAGAAATCAAAGTAGTGGTAGTTCATTTGTCGAAACAAGCAAAGCAGATCGAGCAGTTTGGTTGCTGAAATGCCCTAATGTCGTTTCTCGCACTTTCAAGACTAATCTCAATTCTTCTTCTTCTTCTTCTGATTCTGCTTCGACTCCTCTCGTTGCCAAAGTCATTGTCTCTGTTGATCCTCTTCGCAGCAATGACGATGATGATTCTTCTCCTCAGGTCTCTCTCCCCTCTCTCTCTCTCTCTCTGTCTTTCTCTCGAATTTGTGATTTCTAGGTCTTTTTGGCTGTTTTTTTTATGCATGCATTGATTGTCCTGGAAACTGGAATGCCTTGTAATTGTGTAATGTGTTTGGTCGAGAGGGTTTGGATGATTCAGGCAATTGAATGATACTGAAATGTGACCCCACGAAGATGTTTGTATGTTTTTTTTCATGTGGTTTTGAATTTTGGAAGATTTCTGTGGTGTCCTGTGCTTTTTTTAGGGTTTGGGTTTGGGTGTTATGCAAATTCTTTGATGTTTGTTTTCTATATTTGTTTTTATTTTTCCCCAATTAATGGATGTTTCTTGTAAACCAAATTAAATGCCCTTCACCTTTCATGTCATGTCTAGAAAAAATGTGGGATAAAGATTAACTGTTAAGAAGACATGTTAAGTTCGTACCATTAAGATGAAATTATTGCAACACAGGTCAATTGTTTTCTTGTTCAGTTCAACAACATTAAACATTTTACTGGAGCCAGAATTGGAGGCTAAAGTTTGTGGTTATTTAGTCTTTACTTTCCCAAAGACTTGGATTTGTCTGTAGGCAAGAAAGTTCTTGTTAACTATATCAAAGTTCTACTGCCTGTGGGTGGTTCATGTTCTTATAGCTCTGGTTTTGCATCATTTACTATAATCTTTATTTGCCGGATCATAAGTAATTTATTTATTATTTTTTTTCGAAAAGGCTTTAGTTGTGTATTTTGAAGTAATTAATAAGGGATTGAGAAGGTTTAACTTAGAATAAGTCTCCAAAGTTTACTTCTTGTTAGTGGTGAAAAATGTATCTATGCTTTTTCACCCCCTTCATAGAGCAGAATCTAGGTTGTAATTACAATCAGCAACAGCAGCTGCTGCTGATTGAGTTTTCTGATATTGTCCATTAAACCATTATATGATGCAAAAGTCTTTGTCTAGAGCTGCAGTTTTTGCCTTCTTAATTTAAACATTATAACTTTTATGGTTACAAAATATGCCAAAAGTTTTGTTCTGCAGTACCATGTCGTGCAATCAGCCTCTGAACTGACTTCGATAGTAAGAAGAGTTTGCCGCAGTTATGACTACCTGAAGCAGTCAGACTGCAACAGTACATAAATTTCCCTTAGATATGTATTTTACATGGATTACCTCAAAGATTCCACAATCTAGGGATATATTTCAATGGTTGTCAATTTGCCTCTGTAGGCTATCTTATAGGATATCTAATAAAACGTAGGGATAGATCGCTAAAAATTTGGATGCAAGTTATTCGTAAAGACATGATAGTTAAGGGTTTAGATGAGAAGATGACTTTGGATAGGAATGAGTGGCGTTGAAGAATCCACACAAATTAAACTATTATATTTCAGATATATATATATATCTATATATTTATTTATTTTTATTTTTATTTTTATTTATTTATATATTTATTTACTCATCTATCTTTGCATTTACTTATTTACTTTGATTATTTTCATATTTGTCTCTCAAATGGTTGACCCCAAAGTATTAGGACTAAGGCTCAGCTTTTTGTTTTTGTTGTTGTTGTTGTTGTAGGCTATCTTATTATGAAATTTGTTTGCTCCTAAGTTGATCAGTCCTTATTTCTTCTGTTTCATTTATTTGATGACGGTCTTTTTCTCTTTGTGGTTGTGGTTCTGTCCTTGTTTGCATTTCATTTTGTTTGTCACCTGATGAACAGTTCACCATGGAATTGGCCGGCCACACTTCTGGAGATACTCCCAAGCGCTACTCAATGAATATGTTCAAAGATTTCCTTCCAATGTCAGTCTTTTCTGAGTCATCTCAAGGTGAGCAAAACTGAAAAGTGAGCATGTTTAAATTGTGTATTTAGTGTTTAAATTAAATAATTGGTTTCATTTCTTGCAGTCTGCCACTATTATAATGAGCCATAGTTGCACCCTCTCTTTAAAAGTTGTCTTCTTTTTTATCGTCATCAAAACAATAATGTTTCTTCTGGTTTGTTATCTGAAATTTTCATTACACAAAACAACTCATTTTTCTAGGACTTTTTGAGAGTCAGTTGAGAGAGTTTGGGTTTTATGGTCATGAGATACCAACTATGAAAGTAGTTTTGTCTTTCTTTTGAATATCAAATTGCACAATAGAACATAGCATGACAAAATTTCATTATATAAAACTCCAGCCTGATGTTATTGTCGTGTCAGCATTTTTCCCCCCTAAAGGAAATACATTCAACTGGTTAGTGCCAGTAGAGCTAGATACCGCAAGGAGCTTGATTGAAAATTGTCCAACTCTGTGTTCTTGCACAAAATGGCCCTATCTGAAACAGTCAAAACTACTTTCTGCATATCAGTCCACTGTCCAGAAAAAGCCCTTGCCCATGAAATATCTTAACGTGGATGTTGGTGTAAATCCATTCGAAGTATAAAATATGTATATATATATATAACCATATTTGAGTCAAATTTTCAGTGACATTAATTAGTTTTGTTTTTCTTTTAGAGGTACTAATTTTTCTTTTCTTTTTTTTCAATTTCTCCTTTATTATATCATCCTATCACCAGAGACAGCATAGGCGTACAATATGTTTCTTAAAGATGGAAAAGGTTGTGGATTTTGACGGAGTCTTTGTGTCATTCAACCTGAGTTAGGAATATTTTCGATTTATAGAAGAATGCGGCATGAGAATTGAAGGTAGTGAAATGAGAAGGCTATGAAGTAATTATTATAATGGGCCTCCTCTACATTTTGGTGCAACCTTTTATTCTTTGAAGATAGTTGATGAGTACATCACCACAATGCAGATCAGTAGATGGGTCTATCATGTGCGTGAGCTACTAGGATCTTGGAGGCATGAGCAGTAGGATTAAACATTAAAATCTCCTTATCTGAAAAAAATAGTTATTCAGAGGCATAAAGGTTTGCGAAAATGCTTCCTGTAAATTGTGAACAAGACAGTCTATTGCTCCTCCCACAAAAACAATAAGGTTCAGAGAACATATTTGATGGATACAGGCAGAAAAGTACTGCAATTGAACTGCCCATCACATGAAGAAAAAAAAATCAAAACAAAAAAAGAAAAGAACTTACTCTGAAGGATATCAATGGCAAGGTTTATAGAACTTTAGAACCAGCCAGATTTTTGTGATATTTTGAACTTAAGCTCTTGTTAAATTTTCTGGAAGACAGTTTGAAAAATTTTTGGTTGAATAAGGATTTCAGTTTTGTGCTGAATCTGGACAGGTGTGAGTTTGATTTGCAGGGAAATAGAAGAATCGTTGCAGGAGTTTTAGTGTTGGACCTGAGAATGTATGTTGAGGTCATTGGCACATGCTGTTTCTTTTCTTGCAAGAACTGAACTTGTATAATATGTTATTTTAATAGTTGGTTGGACATTTACTTCTCTTATAGGATTTTAAACTTTGTGGAGCTTAAATAATATGCTTACAATCCTTATGCTTTTCAGGAAAAATAGCTTTGGAGGGGAAGGTACTAAACAAATTTGACATGAAGCCCCATGACGATAATATTGAGAGCTATGGTAAACTTTGCCGCGAGCGGACAAAGAAGTACATGACCAAAAATAGACAGATAAAGGTCATTTAGTTGATTTTATCATTTTTTTTCTATTCATTAGGTTATTATTTCTTCCCATATCTTAATTTTTTGTTTATTCCCTTCCTCAGGTGCTTGATGATGATAAGGGAATAAATATGAGGCCCATGCCAGGAATGTCCAGTTTTATAGTTTCTGGATTTGTGGTACTTACTACTACCCTTCCACTTGTGACTATTTTGGGATTTACCATTTGTTTTCAGCATTTTTTTTGTCTATCCGTCATTGTATATGACGAGAGGTGCTTTTTGTTGAATAGGATAAAAAGAAATTGCCAGTGAAGTCATCTGAAACAAAAAGAACAAGAAGGAACCGTGGAGAAATGGAAGCAATTATGTTTAAGCTTTTTGAAAGGCAGCCATATTGGACCCTGCGGCAGCTGATTCACGAAACTGACCAACCTGAAGTAAGATCCCTTGCAATGAGTAACTCTCCTGCATGGTCCCCCGTATTCAATTTTAGAATTGCTGTTTTGACCAAAATAGTAGGCACTAAAACCTCCATTATGCAACTTGCTGGATTTCATGTCTAATTCCACCAGGTATCATATGCTTTCTTCTTAACATTACTATCGTTTATGTGACTTGACTGGTTAGTTCACGGTGTCATCTGTTGGGCACTTTACTGTACTAAGATTAATTCCTTTAGTTTTGGTCAATGACATAAAATACAGTATGTTGAATTGCCCCCAGTTGCTTAAAATAATGCTTTCACATCACTTCCATTAAGAGCCCAACTGTTGAACATACTTCAACCTCCTCCTTGGTCAGTTTATTCTTAGGTAGCTTATAGTTATCTTGCTTTTGTATTCTAATGACAACCTTCATGAACTTTTCCTATGGGAATTCAACTGATTGTGAATAGTTCCCCCCTCATTGCAACTGGTGGCCCCTGTCAAAGCTTTAAGTGGTCTTTGAAGTTGCGAATGCCTTTAGATGTGCTATATTTCTGATTCTCATGCTATAGATAAAATAATGTAGAAGGGGACACTCTTCTGTAATTAGAGAATACCACCCATTTTGTCCCTTATGTTATGTTATAATTTATTTTTCGGTATATATGTTCATTATGCTCTTACTTGTTTTGTTGATGGATGAATGATGAGATTTTATTCTGATCTTATCTCTTTTCAGCAATTTCTGAAAGATATATTGAAGGACCTATGTGTCTATAACAACAAAGGAGCCAACCAAGGGTCTTATGAGATCAAGCCAGAATACAAGAGAACAAACGAGGACCAGAAGTAATTCCTTAGACATTGGCTCATCGCCACAACTGAGGATTTCCCAGAACTAAAGTTTTACAGATTTTGCTTAGTTGCAGATTTCATTTTTGCAAATACATGGTACAGTTCTTTTAGACAGCCTTGGACATTTTATAGGTTGCCTTAATTGCACAACAGATCGTGCAATATTTTTGCCTTTCATTGAATTAATGCCTATGCTTTCTCACAATTTCTGTTGAATGTTGGTTGACATTGCTATTTTAAAACTAGAGAGCAGAGAAATATGTCTTTTTTCAACTCTACCCGAATGTTTAGTTCTTGAATTTTGTTTGCATTTATTAACCATATTGCTTGATGCCATATTTAAGGCGCTTTAATGAAGAAGTGTCATTATCTATGAAGGATATTTCTAAGTAATTCTCCTTTTTTTTTGGCCTCTCTCTCTCTCTCTCTCTCTCTCTCTCTCTCTCTCTCTCTCTCTCTCTCTCTCTCTCTCTCTCTCTCTCTCCATGCATAACTGAGTGTGATTGCGTCTGCCTGGCTATCTGAGGATGCCGGATATGCCTTTGGGTGTCTTGCTTTTTCATAACCAAGCATAAAAGACATGGTGGTATTTGCAAGGAATCTCTTGAAATGAGGGGTTCTAGTATGGAAACATAAAAGTCAAGGTGGCCATTCAAAGAATTCCTAGAAATTAGGGGTTCAATTATGGATGACTGAAACTTTGGGGATGCCTTTGGATGATTCTCTTCTGGTAAAATGTTGCCACTGGGCATTTTGGACTTTGTGAGAGAGTACGTTGCGGTTGGAATGCAAGCGCGTCGGTCTAAGCCTTGCATTTGTCAAAATGTGAAAAAACTTATTAAATCCAAAGGCAAAAGGCAAGACTATTCAGATTCAAAGCCGGCTGCCTTTGCTTGACTTCCCCATTCCCATTCCAAACGCAATTCTTGTTCCTTTATTGCGTGTGAAAATGAAAAGGTCACATCACGTGTTCTCATGTACCCCAATTTGGAGCCCTCGAGACAATAGTCGGCCCTTATATGGGATGGTTTGAATTCTCATATATCTTCCGAATAACCAATCTAATAGAATAAGATAATAAATTTTTTAATTAAATTTTAAATTTAAAATTAAAAATTTTAAAAATTACATTAATCGAGCCATTCTTTTTAAATAAAACTGTTATAGATATTTAATTTATATTGATCGAAATATAATTTTAGATGTAAAAAAAAAAAAAGAAAAAGGCATATTAGTCATAACTATTAATTGCCATTGAATGTATGAGGCCATCAATAAATATAGCCCATGAGATAAATCAACTCCCCACCCCTCTTCTTGGTTAGATAAGAAATCCGAGTGCAAACGGCATTCCAACTGAGTTGGTCTAAAACCAAACCAAATTGAAACAAACGTTATTTTCTATGCAAGCTTAATATCTTGTTCTGAGTTTGCCCTGAAACCAGTAAAACAACTAAACAAGTTCTAAATCAGTTTATCAACATGACCGTGTCAAGACTCTAAATTAAAATCGGTTTTTTTTTTTTTTTTTTTTTTAATTGTGCTATTGTCCGGCTTATTTACAAATTGAGCTTTGTCATTATCAATTCAATAATAGATCATTTTATACAATATTAAATATTTGAATAAATTAGTAATAATTCGATTAAATATTGACTTTTTTATTAGTATATTTTTATATTTGTAATAATAAATACACGAGTATTGTATAAATATGCTCCCTATGCAATAAGTTTAGATGAAACGATAAATGATTATGGTTTTATATTCTTTTATATTACTTCTGTACTAAAATTTTTTAACCCGATTGATCGATTTATTTTCCTCCCAAATCGCAAATGGCCTAAGAGAATTTGATTAATGGATACCATTTGTGAGCTTGCTTTCAACCTCCTTTTGGGGTGATGTATGTAAATTTTCCCCTTATTTGCCTCGGCAACAAAATCAAAGAAAGAAAAAATTCCAAGCCCTCCTTTCCAAAAAAAGTTTAGACCACCAATTTTACTTGCCTTGTTTTAGGCTATTTTGTGCCGATTTTAATGAGTTCTTTGTCAAAGTCTTCTAAACTTTACTGACAGATAGTTAATCTAGTAGAATGTGACGTTAACTCGTTTAACTAAGTTTTCAAATTCGACTCGCAATTTGGGTATGAAAAAAATCACGTTGGGAGAGTAACTCTCTTGATGGGTCACTGTAAGTTTTTAACTGAATTAATCGAAATATGACTCCGAATACCGATTAATATAGCACTAAAAAAAAGTCTTCTAAACTTTTCTTCAAAAGTTCATTATTAATTTTGTTCGAACAATATAATACCAAATCATAATAGACACAGGTTTGTGAACGAAGTTTAATTCTTTTTTACGTTGTAGGTTAATTTATTTATTAGATAAAATATATAATTCAAATTGAATTCGTCCGTGAAATTAAAGAAATCCTGAAATATTATTTTTTAAAAAAAAAATTTCTTCAAAAGTTTGTAATCAATCTTCTCAAACAATATATTACAAGATTAGAATTATCAAAATAGGTAAATAATCTAGATTTGGGAAAAAAAAAAAGAAAAAAGGAAATTGTTTCTAAATTGTAGACCATTATATAAGTCAGACAAAATATAGTTCAAATTCAATTCATTTAAGACCCAAAAAACCTGGAAAATTTTCTCTTTTAGCTCCATAAACAAGAGGGGCTAGGAGAATAGATAAGAAAAATATTTTTTTTTTTACATAATTTTAAAAACTATAATTCAGAATGTTATTTACCCTGATAAAAATTATAATCCCTGATTTTTAAATTTTTTTCCTAAAATTATAGTTTTTAAATACATGTATTTCGGTCTAATAATTTTTTATTTCTTTTGCCAACAAATACCATAAAAAATAAAAAATGGATTAGAATGATCGAGATGCCTATATCGTTACAATCTATAAATGTTATTCAATAATTCATATTAATATGTTTTAAAATTTTTTATTAAATTTAAAAAAGATATTTTAATAAATTTAAAACTTTGCAATTTTTTTTTTAAAAAAAAAATCTAATATTTTATTGATATTTATTATTATATAAAACTTTTATTTAATTTTTAATCTATTTAATTCAAATAGCATTATTCAAATAATAATGTCAAAAGAAGAAAATGGTAGGAGTTAGGGGTGGGTGGGTGGCTAGCTGGACCGCACCACGTTTGTTTGGAAAACTACAATTCTTTGAAGTTGGTGTTAACCGCGAAAGCCACAGGTCCGAAAAGGCGTGTGGGGAGCACGACCGCGTCTCTCTTCTGTAAAACCTCCTCTCTCTCTCTCTCTCTCTCTCTCTCTCTCTCCCCTTCCGTTGTACCTACTCGGTTCTCTTTGATTCGTTTCATGTATCTCTCCTTTTGTCTCTCTTAATTCTCTTCTCTCTCTACAGAATTGGCGATCATCTGCAAGCAGTTCCGAACCTGGTCTCGCGTCTCCATAAGGTATAATCACATCTGTTTCGGCTTTCAATTTGTTACAATTAACTTGTTAAATTAGTTGTTCAGCTGTGATTTCTTCGATTTTGATTTCATTGAGAATTGTTGTTTTTTGAGGTGTTTGATTTGGTGATCTCTGCACATTGTTTTTTTGATCACATCTGTTTCGGCTTTCAGTCTGTTACAAGAACTTGTTAACTAGTTGTTCGGCTGTATTATCTTTGATTTTGATTTCGTTGACAATTGGGGTTGAGGTTTTCCATTTGGCGATCTTTGTACATTGTTTTTTGTACACATCTATCTCGGCTTTCAATTTGTTTGGAGTTTTCTTTAAAGTTATTAAATTTGTTGTTCAGCTGTAATATCTTCGATTTTGATTTAGTTGAGAATTGGGGTTTTTGATTTGGTGTACACTGTTTCTTCATCTAGTTTTTTATGGGGCTTAGTAGTCAATTTGGGCATTAACCCAGCTCACTCGCATATCTTAATGTAGATCATCAACGTAAAGATCTGATAGTTAAGGTATGATTGAATTCGGAGGACCAAATTCTTTTGAGGGGACAGCATAATAACCTGATCTCATGCATAGAGGTTTGTATTTGCCCTTAGCTAACCCTCTGAGTGCTTGTGAATGTGCTAGAAATGTGAGGAAGTATGTAGCCTTAGATTGCCACACTTATTAGGCAGCCCTAGCTTCTAAGTTATGACAATTAGTCTGGACCAGGAATGAGAGGAAACCTAGAGAGGGAGATCGTAACTGATGAATGAAGGTACAAGTGGTCTAAGTATGTGAATAATGTCAGAAAGCAATGCGAAATGCTGGAGAAACCCACAAGAAAAAACATGGTAAACTGCATTCAGACCTGAGCAAAGGATTAATTTGGCAGGGAAAAGACAAAGTAGCGAAGGGAAGAGGTAAGTTTTCCTAAAAGGCTTGATTGTTTAGTAAGCAAGTCTCGAAAACGCGCACATACCTTAAGCAGCAAAGTATTAATTGCACGGCTGGCTGCAGGAAAATGAAGGGTAAAGAGATAAATTGATTAGCTGGTTTAAGACAGAGAGAGACCTTCATGCTTTTTTTTTCTTTTTTTCTTTTTCATTCGTCACAATTTTCTTGTAGTCCCTTCTTTTTCCTCTCAACCAGCTTGCTCAAGGACAACTTCTACCCCTTCACACACAACCTACCATTGACTGAGCAGCTCCAAGTGTGTGTCATATTTGGATCAATGTGTGGTTTTGTTTATGTGGGAAATGGTCTGATGTGAAGTTGACCTCCATTTGATATTTACAAATATGTGGTTGGATATTCCTGTTTGGTGAATTCAATTCTTTGATATTTTAAAGCTAATACTTGTAGTTGATCATGTAAGTTTATAGGTTTTAGGTCTAGTCCATTAATTTGGTTATCACTTGTTTTGGTGGATTTGGCTGTCACATTCAATTTGCCAAGAAGAATTTTAGAGTTTTTATTTTTCTTTATGGATTTTAATTTTGAATTTTTTTTTTGATTGGACCAAAGACCTAGAGGCCTATATAGTTACAATTGATGTTGCACAAATACTTTTAGTAACGAGCGTGTTCCGACAGACACTTCCTTTGAGCACAACACGAAATGACACTTTACAATTGACGATAGTGTAAAAATAAAAACTTTATCATGTCATTATTTGGTGTCATATGTCGTGTGTCTCATGTTCGTGGCCATGCTTCGCTGGATTCAGTTTTCCTCTAACAAGCAAGAAGAAACATAAATGACGAGGGGATGCTTTATGCTATTGTTGGTGTCTGATCACAGTTTTGTGTATAATTAGTCTAGTGATTGAAATTGAGCATTTAGCTAAGCCTCTTCTGAAGATTTCTAGATTTTGTCTCTGTAGATTTGTGGCTACTTAGTTGACAAGTTCACTTCATGGTATTCAGAATTTACATTGGGAAAAATTAATGTACATGATATGGTTGTTGCATTGTCCCTTCCAAGTCTTTATCTTTTGTAAAACCCCATCTCTGTGAGTGTTGTGTGTGGAGGTACCTGGTTTTTATTTAGACTGCTTTTATGAGGTTGCTGATGGTAACATTTCTTGTCGGTTATCTTTCTTTGTGCAGATCAGGATAGGCTTGCAAGGAAATGGATTTTAACTTCAGCAATTTCCATGGGGCCTCTATGTCCTCTGATAGTCTGCCTTTTCATCCTGATATTCTTAGATGTCCATTCCTGAGGAATATCAATGAGCCCACCAATTTCTCATTCTCATCCTCTGTCACTTTTCCAATGCCTGTGAGTAGATTTTGATGACTTGGTCTTAACTTTGAAGGTTTTGCATTTTGCATTGATGTGCCTTTTCATCTTATGTAGATCTATCTGGGTACCATGCTTGTTAGAAATGTTTTTTGGTATTCTTTGTTGCACATATTGATTAGCAATGGAATAGAGTCCAACGTGTTTGAAGTATTTCATGGAAATATCAAAGCAACGACATGCTGCTTTCATGAGTGACCTGTTTTGACCTTATTCCATAGCATTCTTGTTGTAAGAAAAGCAGTATTTCTTAAATGCTTTTCTTTACTTGTGTTTCCTGCTCAGGTACGTGGAGCCAAGGTTCCAATCTTTGAAGAGGGTCAAGATTTTGACAGGGTGTTCAGGCTATTCCATGGACACAATGGAGTAGTCCCACTTTCTGGAACCTCAAAGTTGCATGTGCAGAATTCTGAAACTGAGACTGCTTCGCCACAGTTTAATCCTTTAGCTGCAAAGGCAGCGACCATCAGTCTTTCTTCCTTTGGACCTGGAGGACCCTTCAGTTTTGATGCATTTTCCAATAAATGGAAGAGTCAGAAAGGCAAATCCAACTCGTCCAAGAAAAAACCATCTTCACAGGTATGTGATTGCCAATTCTAAGTGTATCTTTCTTATTGCACTATGAAGTAGAATTCCAGCTTGGGTTTGGGTATCTGATTTTAAGCAAGTGTCCAGAATACCCTTGAAATGAAATGATTATCCAAATTTCTATATGCTTTCTGAAATTTTTATATAAATACTAAAACTGGTGGAAATTGTTGCACCGAACTCATTTATTCATATACTGGTTTTTCAGGGTGGGCAGAAGAAGCACGAGGCTCTGAGCAATGAGTGGTTAGAAACAGGAAACTGTCCAATTGCTAAGTCATATAGAGCAGTTAGCAATGTCCTACCACTGGTGGCCAAAGCAATTCAGCCTCCTCCTGGCATGAAACTCAAGTGTCCGCCTGCAATTGTAGCAGCTCGGGCAGCCCTGGCACGTACTGCTTTTGCTAAGAATCTCCGCCCCCAACCTTTACCAGCCAAAATCCTTGTGATTGGGGCATTAGGAATGGCAGCAAATGTTCCATTAGGAATATGGAGAGAACATGTGGAAAAATTCTCTCCTCAGTGGTTTGCAGCGGTTCATGCTGCAGTTCCATTCATTGCCATGCTTAGAAAGTCTGTGCTGATGCCTAAGTCAGCTATGGCATTTACCATTGCAGCATCTGTCTTGGGACAAGTGATTGGCTCCAGGGCTGAGCGTTACAGGCTGAAGGCTACTTCTGCAAGAACATTGCCTTCACTAAAAAAGTATGTTGGTAAAACAGGCGAGTTGCAGGTTGTTGGAGCTAAAGGTAGGCATTGTGGTGAGGTCACAGAGTGGGGCTCGGTTGCGTTGCAGGTAGTCAGGCCCTCATCATCTACTGATGTCTGCTGCTAATTTTCATGTCAGTGCCTTACATTGTACTTGATCTAGTCCCATTTATTTATATCCATGTTCGGTACTTGTATACTCTGCTTTTTTCTGCAACATTTCCATTTCCCCATCTTCGGGAGCAATGATTGGAGTAAGGCATTTGTGAGGAAATAAGGGTTAAGAAGTAAGAGGAGTATGATTGTTTCTTCTTCAGATGCTACCAAGCTTTATTTGCATAAATATATGATTCCAAAAATCAGAAATTGGGTTATTTGAGCTTGTAAATCCGCTCCACTATTGGTGAAAAAAGATAGGTTACCATGGCTTCAAATAATTATAGGATCACCCAGGTTTGGCACCTTCCACACTTGTCCTTTTATTCAAGTCAAAAGGTCATAAACCAACCTTTTGGGCCTGAGAAGGTGGAATCCCTTGCGTTTATGCCTGACTACTCATTCAAATTGGTCATAAATTTGCCGATTTTGATTTTAAGTGTAACAGTTGGATGTTGCATTTCCTTAATTGTGGATCTAGGATTCGAATCATGGAAATAGAGAAATAGGATTTGGGAGAGTCGATCTCTCCATAAAGGACCCACAGTGTTTGGCCAGATTAGTCAGATAAAATTCGAATACTAATTGAATCCACTTTATATAAAAAAAATGGTCATAAATTTGGTCTAATATATGGATTGGATATCATATTCTTAACTTTTCAAAATTTCTTCTTTCAACCATCAATTCCACAAAGATCTTGAAACCATTGCTATCCTTGCAAGGATGAAAAAGGTCATACCCAAGTAAATCAACTTTCCAAGGACACATCTCTGACATATATGTACCTAAATAAACTGAAAAAAAAAATATAAATATCTTTGAACCCATTAAGTGAAGAGCGGTTCCTTTTGGTTATGTTTGCAAAATAGAGGTTTAGAACATTGGTGGAGTAAGCCTGAGAGTATTACATCAAAAGAATCCACTGAAGCAAACATTTATCTAAAGCCGGCTAAGGCAATAGGCAACCCCTCCAGATGACATGCCTGAGAAGACACTGCGGCAACTGAAACAACATAGCAGTATAGAAGAGCATCAGATTTGACTACGCTCCAAAATCCTGGCTCAGTGAAGTCTTCCGCTGAAATAGAAAAATATTCGGTAAGATTGCTTTTAGCTTCAAGCAAACAGTTCCAATCTTAGGCCCTTAAAACTAAATTTTAAATAATTTTTTTTGGGGCTCACACAGTGCACAAAGTGCTCTCTGGCTTAGTCATTTTTTGTAAAGAAACTATTTACACGTCTCGAATCCATGATCTCGAGATCATCAAAAGATTAATTCTACCATAACGTTAAGGTTTGCCTTCGCCTTTAAAAAATAATAATAAAAATAAAAGAATTTCAGAGCAGGCACCTAAAGAAGGGCTTGTTATTACCATAATACATGAATTTCAGAGCAGTCATTGCTAAGGGAGCTAAGCTTGTGGAGTTCCCGCTCTGATATTGGCTGCTTCACCTTCTCACATCCCCTGATCTTAGGAGAAAGGAAGCTCCTCCGGGGAAGCCACTCCAGTCCTCAGCACTCCTCTATAACAAGGTGTTGAGGCTTGACATCTAATCAGTAATGCACGGCTCCAGATATACAATCTGATTTGAAATGCTTGGAAACCTGCTTCACCAAAGTGATTTGAAATTTGAAAATGAAAAAAATAATATTGAGAGATCTAACTCCTAAAATGAATTTGAAGCATTTAAACCGAATTAATCAAAATACGATTTCGTATATCAGTTATTATAGCACAAAAAAAAAAACCGTGTAGGGAGGGGTGCATTCAGGTAAGGTTTCTTAAATATCTATTTCCTAATATTCTTCCTTCTTGGACACATAGTTGCTGCTATGCATCATCTTCCACTCTGAAATCGAGTCTTTCTGCCGGAAATAGCCTTTGAGTGACATGGGCAACTCTCCGGACAGAAACTGTTGGACTGAGCTACTCTTAAACTCTTCATGACCACAACCGTTCCTTATTTCATCAGACGGGCATTGCAGCATCGGGAAACGTATAAATGAAGGCCACCCATGAATAAGTTATTTAGAGAGAAATTATTTTACTTGGAGAGGAAAAATATAAATTAAATAATTTTTAGAGAAAGAAAATTAATATTTACTTAATTTTAAAGAGAGAGAAAAACTAAACTTCGTTTTATAGAGAGAGAATATTTAATCAAAAAGTTGGGATTTAATGGCGAGAGCCCTTAGAAAAAGTTATTTTCATTAGAAAAAAAAATAGTAGAATTAGGAGAGAGAAGGTATTTTTTTCAGAGAGATCAATGACGACGACGGTGATGATCATGTCATGATGATGGAATTCTAGCAGAGGAGCTTGAAGAAGTTGTTTTCATGGCAGAAATAAGCATATAATGAGAAAGAAGGGAAGGTGAGGTGGAAAGAAAACATAAAAGACTTTTGTTTTACCATTCAAAATTAGCTCTAACTATGTATAATTCAGGGTTAGTATAAAATGTCACATTTATGTTATATAGAATACCTAGTGATAATTAATGGTCACTATTCTCTCGTCTAATCACGTGATTCAAATTCGAATGTTTGTGTAACAAAAAAAAAAAAAAAATTCCTATTGATATATTTAATAATGATATATATGGGTAGTAAGAGATTGGATTTGTTGAGAGCGTTCGAAAATTTAAAATAGGGAGTGAAATATCTCTTTCCTCCTTATCTTTCGAGAGTGTAACTTTTGTGTGTTGATATCTTACAAAAGTTTATCGATCATTCGTTAATGTAATAGATTGTTGTATCTCTTAATTAAATTCATGATTTCAATTCACAATTTAGACATACAGTCAACTATGTTAAGAGACCTTTATCCTCTAAGAGAGATTTTAGTCCGATCGACTTGAATTAATTGAGGCAAAATTCCAAACACCGAATGATATATCAAGTTTAGGACAAAAAAAAGAAAAGAAAAGAAAAGAAAAGAGATATTTCGTAGAAATCTGAACGTGATATGAAGGAGGATATTGTGATATTGAAACAAACGTCTAAATTTTCTCCTTTTGTTCTTGGAAAAATATTCAAAAAATAAAAAACTCTTATATAAATATTTTTTTTGGGATATAATATTTGAATTTTTATAAACGCGTATATTTTTATGATTTTTAAGATTTCTACGTAACAAAAAAAAATCTCTTTTTATTTCTGTTTGCATATGTGTGGGCATCAAACTTCCTAAATATTACAATACCTGTTTCTATAATTTTGTCCTTTTAACCAAAAAACAAAAAAAAAAAAAAGGAATTTGTAGAGCTATTTACCGCCAGATTTGCTGGGGGTAAACCTTTAACCCAAGAATTTGTAAAAATAATGGTGGTCCTTTTTGATCCTTTATTAGCGTTATCATAGTTGTATAGTTACTCTCAATTGATTGGACTAATTAAATATATATAATTTAAATTAATGTTTCATTATTTATATTTCTTAGTTTTTGTTTTTTTATTTTTATTTTTTAACTTTAATTTGGGATTATTTTAAAGCTTGTATGGTTACTAACTTTGGATTTCATTTGGGGACAGGAAAATAGGTAAAAAGAAAAAGATTAGGAAGAAAAAATTATTGGATTCTTTCGTTTTGGGAGCATGGAAAGAGGCAAAAAGGAAATGATAGATTAGGACAAACCGAAGATTCTTCCAAAAGTTTAAAAACTTTCCTCCTAAAAATGGGAAGAAACGGAGGAAAAGAGTAAAAGTTTTAATATACTAATTTTAATTTTAAATAACTGATACAAAATAAATTTATATCCCATATATCACGTAGATGGTATAAAAGGTTGTGCAATTCATTGCATCTCAAAGTGAAGGTCGCAAAACTTATAGCATTCAGATAGATTCTGTACTCATTATCGTGGAACCATATGAAGTAGAAGAATATTAAGTCGTTCAATTCTTCATCATTTATCAACAAAATTGATGGAATTAATGTCCACGGGAGATATTTTTTTATATATGAAAAATGAGAATAATGGGTAGTCAAAACTCGTTATCCTGCTTTTCATATTCTCCGAATCATAACCGATATGGATCGATACTCTTTCCTTATTGTGGTTATGGGACAATAAAATCAACTTTATGAGAAAAAGGTAAATTAGGAAAAAATCCAGGTGACGGCACACAATTGAAAGTGAACACAGATTTTCCTGAGAGAGAGAAAATACTTTTCTCTGAGAGAGAATTTGAGAAAAATTCTACATAGAGAATTTTTCATGTCATATTCGTCATCTGCTTTTGGATTACGGTGTTATGGTACCGTGGTAATAACTCGATTTTTCATGGTTATTATCCCGACGGTGAGGTCGTTCAAGCAGGACTCGTGATTTCCCGAATTTTCTTGCGATCGGCTCAGTGAGATATACCCAAACAACATAAACTTTTACTATTCCGAAAATTTATCTTCCTTCAGTACGTGTGTGTGTGTGTGTGTACGCGTGCGCATCTAAAATCCAACAGTGGTATCAAAGATTATTGGATTTATTAAATAATTTTTGAAACTTTTTGGGGGTAAAACATATAGGGTCAAAAATTTATGATTCAGATTACGGATGAGTTTTGTGAATTCGAGTATACCATGATATTACTCACATTATGTAGATCACAAATATATTTTTGTTGAAAATTTTGGAGTATGTTTTGACCATTAATTTTAAAACCAAAGTTTTAGACTTTAATGGTGCCCGAAACTTAAAACCCTATATCTGTCTGTGTAGAGAGATAGTTGATCTATAAAAATATAATCTACGTTTTGACATGCATTTTGTGAATTGCCGTTGCTGAAAACTGGGTTTTCCGATAAGGTCACAGAGGACCAAAATTTAGACATTTGATTCGTCGTGTTTAGGGCTTGAATCTCCAAAAAAATTGAGTTTAAAATGGTTTTGGGAAGTCCAAATTTATTTTTTGGGCGAAACTGCAGTAGAAAAATGGTCAAAAATGGGTTTTCTGAAAACCAGGTTAAAAGACTAGGTTGTAGACCCATCGGGCGAGGAAGAAAGCATCCAGACTCGTGAGTGCGACGAACAGCAATGGGCGGGCGCGTGCAATGCATGCGCCATAAAGGCGAGTGAGTCCTCTTGACTGTCCGGGTCAAGTTGGACCCAGACCCACGCCGACCCGATCCGCGACCTAGGTAACGCGGAGCGGGCGGGTGGCAGCGCGTGAACTGCGCGCCACGACTTGGCACCCGTGAACCAAGTCGCGCTAGGTGCGTGACGGCGCGAGTAAGGCATGCCGCGTGTTTAGTTAGTGTGCCTGGCATCTGCCAGTGCGTGGAGGCACATGGCAGCGTGTGTAGAAGTACTGTCGGAGCGAAGGTCCCAGGCGACGCGTCAAATTGTCCGAAATTAAATTTTTTCAATTTCTTAAGGGTCTTATATCTATATTTGTGACTATTTGTGAAATTTTATGTATCGAATATAAGTCCAAATTGTGAGATGCGATCTCGAGTTGTAGTGTATGGTGTCCATTGACCCATACATTCGCTTTGGGGTCAATATTTGAATTATTTTGGATTTGTTGATTCGTAGGGTGCACGAAATTATAATAATAAGTATTGTTAATTACTGGCGTCTCTTTCTTTCTATGTTACAGAGATTATGGTTACGACAAGGGGTATCGTATTTGATCTGGTTAAGGGAGATAAGCTGAACATGAGAACTACGAAATTTGACACCTAAGGTTCAGTTTGTTTATTAGGAACAGGACATAGTGGAGATTTTAAATCACGAGATGTCAAACCCCAGGGTGGGTGATACACCTCAGGTGAAATTAGATGAGGAGACGTATCGTGAATGGAAAATGAAGAATGGTCAAGTTAAGATGATCCTTCTTAGTAGCATACATGATGATTTGATTCGAGTTTATCAGCAGTATCCTACTGTAATGTTGGTTTGGGTTGCTCTGAGAGAGCACCTTGGCTCCCAATCAGTTCCTAAACTGAGAATGCTGACCTATAGGTTTATCACCTATAAGAAAAAACTCAATCATACTATGAGACAATATCTTATGTACATGTCGAGTATGATCGCATCTCTGAAGAACTTAGGAGAGCCGATGTCTAATGAGTTTTGGGTGTTGGGGGTCATCCAGTCTTTACCTGACTCCTGGGATATGCTTATTACCTATCCCAAACACACTCAGAGTATTCGTACTTTCATAGATGTGAGCAGGTATTGTGAACTCAAGGAGGAGCGTCAAAAGGTGGTTAGGTCAGTTTCTGGTCATGTCTATATGGTGGAGTCGAGTAAGGGCTCCAAGGGCGTCAAGCGTAAATGGCGCAAGCATAACAAGAAACCTAGCCAAGATAAGAAAAAGCCATTAGCAAAGATTGAGGACAAAGGGTAGAAGTGTAGGAAGAAGGAACTCGACAAGAGCAAAATCAAATCCTACGTTTGTGGCAAATCTGGCATTTCGCTTGCGAGTGTAGCGAGCGAAAAGTATATCTTTCTTCCTTACATAGTATGAGTTATGTTTCATCCACTATGATACGTATTGACTCCTTTCTTTCGTGGATTGTAGACTCAGGAGTCACCGACCATATAGCTCATGACAAGAATGCGTATGTGGAGTTTCGCCAATTGAGTTCCCATGCGAGGAGATTACATGTGGGGAACGAAGCATTTATAACTGTAAGGGGGATTGGTATATGCAAGCTGATGTTACGAAATTGCCAAGTCCTATATCTATATGATGTATTGTATACTCTCAAGATTCGGCGGAATTTCGTATCTGTTTTTTATTTAGATCGCTTAGGATATTCTGTTCTTTTAAAAAACATGAGTGTTTCGATTTCGTACGATAATTCTCTTTTATATACTGGTTTGGTCCATAATGAACTATATGCGTTGAATATGGTTTCCTATAATAAAATTTCTGATTTATCTTTTATTGCCTATACATCTGATAGCGTAGTTGATGATATTTCTATTTGACACAATAAACTTGGCCTCATAGGGCAAGAGAAAATGAACTGGTTAATTACAAGTGGCCTGTTGGATCCACTAACTCGGGTCGAGTTGCCCCTCTGTAAGTTTTGTTTAGTCGGTGTGCGACGAGAAAACCATTTGGAAGGACAATGAGAGTTGAGATTCCATTGTAACTGATCTACTCCGATATTTGTGGGTCTATAAATATGAGAGTTGGAAACGGAATCATGTATTTCGTTACATTTATAGACGATTACACTTGTTTCGCTTACATCTATCTGATCTCACACAATTTTGAGACATTAGATTGATTCAGCAGATTTATCAGCGATATTGAAAATCAGTTAGATTTGAGAGTTAAGACTTTTAAAATCGATAGAGGACACAAGTATTTGTCTGAGAAATTTAAAGAGCTCTGTTTTGAGAATTGTATTACGAGACAGTTGACCGTTCGCGCTACTCCCTAGCAGAACGGGGTAGTCAAGAGAAAAAATATGACTGTATTAGAGATGATGAGATCTACGATAACGCAGACCAATTTGGTAATCTCCTATTAGGAAGATGCATTGTTGACTGCTGCCTACGTTTTCAATCGTATTCTAACTAAATCCGTAGTCAATATCTCATACCGACTTTAGATAAGGAGGTAGCCTAACCTTAACCATTTGAGGCCATATGGTTGTACTGTATACGTTCACGATTTCTCACACTCACATGGTAAGTTAGGTCCACGAGAAAAGAAGTGTTTTTTCATAAGATACTCTGAACATTTTAAGGGACATGTGTTTCTAGGTGAACGTACGGATAACACGGTTTCTGAGATTGAATCTTGTGATATTACGTTTCTGAAAAATGATTTCTCTAAGAGAGGTGAAATCGATTAAAACTTCACATTTTATGAGATGGGTGAGCGTAACGGCTCAGTTGAGCCTAACGGCGAGACTCAAGAACCTGTTACGGATCTTAGTCCTAATGGTTATCATCCCGACGATGAGGTCGTTCGAGCAAGACTTGTGATTCCCTGAATTTTCTTGCGATCTGCTTATTGAGATATGTCCGAACAACATAAACTTTTACTATTCTGAAAATTTATCTCGATTCCGTATGTGTGTGTACATTTAAAATCTAACAAAAATAATATTTATAAAATTGTGAAAATTACGTATCAAGTCTCATGTTATTTTTTGAATTTAAAAATTAAAACGGGGCAAAGTGAAAATAATATATTTTTAGATATTTTTTCTTATTTTTCTCTGATATATAAATAAAAAAATTTATTTTTTTCTTTTCTTTCTTAAATTCCTAAATAAAATAATACATCTTTTTCACCTATTTTCTTTTCTCACCTGCCTTTCATTTCCTCCCGCTTTCCGAAGACTCCCAAACTAAGCCTAAAATTCTGGTGTGTCGATGGAGTGTTGTAAATTGTGTGGCTGGCCGACCAAAAGGTCATTTTAATCCTCGTAAGATCAGAGAGACAGAGAGAAACCGAAAAAATGTCCAGCACATTCAAACAGGAAGACTCGACGAGTTCGAGCGCCAAGGAGTTTGGTGTACCATGGCCTCACCTGAATGATGGGTTAAACTACTCCGACTTTGTCTCTCCCTCTCATTCATGTACCCTCTCTCCCTCCCTCTCTCTGTGTTCAATTTCCAGAGATTCCCATTTCACTCCAGCCAACCAACTCTTCTTTTTGACAGCTTCCACTTTGATCGACTTCTACTCTACCAATCACGCCAACTCCGCTCCTCTTCAAGGGTATCCTCTCTCTCTCTCTCTCTCTCACACACACACACACACACATAAAATAGGGTTTCTAATTTTTTTTAATGCCCAGATGGTTGCAGCGAATCAAGAACGGACAAGTAATTTTATCTCAAAACTTTTTGCATTTGAATTCCAAATTAAATGTTTACCTAATCGCACTATCAGATTTCATGATTTATGTTTTCCTTACTTTGCTTCTTCAGATATCTGTTGATGGTACAATTACTGCTAATCCTAATGCACTTCTAAGGTATTCTCTTTGTTTTCCTTTTCCCTTATTTGTTTTTGTTGCATGTTTTTTCATTCAATTATATACTAAAATATTATCATAAGATTGGCCTTGTAGTCCTGAAGATGGTTGCACATTTGGTTCAGGTTCAGGTTCGCATTTATTTTTGTTATTGGCACGACATATTGTGGTATCGGAACATTTTTGACATTATGTTCTGGGTACAATTCATATAAAAATTATAATGATACGTTCAAAATACACAAATTCCAATTCAAAAAATCTAAAGATGAATTAATTTCAGACTATGCCATACAAACACAATATCAAGTATCTAAAAATACATTTTAAAAGTAAAACACGTGCAAATGGTGAAGACGACTCTAACTTAAACTAATTCAAATTGCCAAGATAGGATATTTAGGATCTGGGATGGAACAGATCAATGAAACAAGGAACATCTCCATTGAAATTTGGCTGAGAAATCCGAAATACCTGAGATGCTGAGGGTGATGTATTTGTTTCACTTTGTATTCTTTTTAAATTGGTATGAGATATTTATTACAATTTGTTCCGTTTTGTATGTTGAGCAAGATGTTTCTGAATAGACAAACTTGGTCCTAAAAGAGTGTGCTTTTCATTTGACCAATAAAATCATGCCAAATTAATTTTGTCAACTGGGTAATTGACTTTTCAGTCTAATCGTACTTGGTGCAATATTATTAGTCAGGTAAAGTTAAAAGGATTCCATCATGTACTTTTAAATGTCCAACAAACTCAAGTTACATTGGATTTTGTTATTTTCTTCCTCGAGTTTTTTCAGTCCTAACAGCATTACTTCTGCTTGGATGATAAACTCTTTATTGGTTTATGGTTTTTATGATTATGTTGAATTCTTTTAGGGATGGTTCTCAATTAGTCTATCATCGTCAACCTTGGACTGAGCCTGATGTGCCCTACCTGCTCAAGATATTGTATGAAGATGATGACATGGTAGTTAATGTAATTTGTGACATTACTGTTTCTTAATTTATTGCATGGATTATTAGTCATAATTCTTGGCCTGTTTGGAATCTAAAATGGTTTTATTTTGATCCTTTATGTAATTTACATGTCAATATGTTGTAAATTGTTTAATTACAAATTGTATGTTCAATAAAATTCATAATTGTAGAATTTTGGAATGAAACCATTTTCTCTGTCGTTGCATATATAGAAATATTTACTCATAATTAATTTAAATGGCTTCAAGAAAGAAAATAATTTCATCTCTCATGAATTTTAATTGCAAACACATATTATTTTGTTTAACAATCAAATAGACTCCTGGTCTTTTCCTACCTTGTAGTGATAAGTTATTGTCCATGCAAGCTAATTACTCGGGGGGGGGGGGGTTTGGGTCGGGGTTAGATTGCTCTGGATAAGCCTTCAGGTCTGCAAGTTTTACCTGGAGGACTTTTTCAGCAAAGGACTGTCTTAATGCAGCTACAATGGTGGGCAAATAAGCAGAGCTCTTCATCAGTGCTCCAAGTGCCAGCTCCTGTTCCTGTGCATCGCTTGGGAAGGGGTACATCAGGTTAGCCTTAACAATTTCTTGTTTATTGTGACCTAAACTCTAAACTAATCGAATAGGAAAATATTGACTTGTTGGTGAACCAAATTAAAATGAATAAGGTTCCATGGTTGTTCTTAAAGGAGAATGTGAAAGTTGTAGTTGAGGCATGTGGAATTTGGATATATTTACTCTTACAGTTTTTTATCAATTGCAGGATTGACTCTTGTATAAAAAAGAAAAGGGAATGTTTATGAAATGACAAACTTTTCGGTTTTTTTTCCCCCCAATGAAAAAGCACATTTGTGATTCTTGAGAAACATCTTTTTCCGGTTCAATATTGTAACTCACAATTTTCTACTGATATGATATCAACCAATAAGACCCATTTGCAACAATTAATTAGACAGCAAGATGTTGAATTTACAGTCCTTGAATATTGTCCTGGAGTTTATCTTATTTAGGAAATAGGCCAGAAAAATTTTGTGACAAGAAATCTTGAAAATCATTATCTTGGCAGTTATTTATTTTAAAATAAATAGAAAACATCCACAGAAATGAGAACATATTTTGATGGTAATTGGTGTTCCAATGGTTTCGTAAACTTCATCATAGCATCGGAAAGTTTTAACCAATCTAAGTGATATACATCATATACCACTGATTTGACCAGGAGTCTAACTTGAGCATGTTTTGCTTGCATTTCGATGTGGTAAAATTTGATTGATTAGCTAGTTGTGTTTTATATAAAATACCATTTTGTCTTTCCTTTCTTTTTTTTTTTTTGTTTTTTACACTCATAGTCCTCAGTCCATGATTTAAGGACACACAATTCAACCTATATGGCACAGCGCAGCATCACAGTGCGATTCATTTCAAGTGGCATTCCAGGACTGAAAACTTCACCAAGCTGTTATTGCTACCTCTGATGCCATGTCTTTTGCCTGAATAGCATGGCCCATATTCTGTATGAAGAATTGTTTTTGATGGATGAATTCATCTTCTACTAAACAAAATAACATGATTTTGACTTTCTAAAGCCCATGTTTCTAGTTACTCAACAACGTATTACAAATCAATGTTGGCTACAGTAGCTCTTAGGTTCTACCCACCCTCTACCACATGGCATTCCCTTACCTTAAGGAACAATTATAAGGCACATTAGGCCTTATTTTCTTGACAATGTGAATTTTAGGAGGTTCACTGGCTGTCCTGGTTATTGTTGCCAGTTAAGTTCTGCAATAATTTGTCTTACTATATTTCTGATTGGATTGTAGGTATACTACTTTGTGCCAAGACAAAGGTTGCCAAAACTCGCTTGGCAGCATATTTTGCTGATGGCACATCAAAAATTCTGAACAAGAGGTAAAGGCAATGACATCTTATTTTGGTGCCTCTTTTGCATCATTATGTAATGCTATTCTTTTTGTCATGGCCATGATCAATGGTAAATAATTGAATACTCCCTCTCTCTCTTGCACTCTCTCTTAAGTTTGGTAGTTGAAGCATCCATGATTAACATGCACAGGGACATCAACAAGGGGATCAATTTGAATAGAAAAATTTCGAAAGTATACCGGGCACTTGTGACTGGGATAATTCAAGAGGATGAGGTAAACAAATTAGACCTTCTTTGAAAGTAAAGGAGAAGAAAAGATCTTTTCTTACTTTGTGCTTCTGTGTTTTATGCAATCAAATTTGGCTTCAGTCAATCTTATTTTGTATTTTTCCAGTTCAATAATTTGTCTTTCTTAAGAATTAAAAGTTCAACAAAATCTGAGGCAAGAGAGCTTGAGGGATTCTATTAATATATAGAGAGGAACTAGCTTATATATATATATATATATATAGAGAGAGAGAGAGAGAGAGAGAGGTGAAAAGATGCGATTCCTTGAATGAGATTTTACAACAAACTGAGTCAGCAAATTTGTTGCTAAAAAATGTAACGGGTATAGCAGCACAAATTAACTTCAGACAAGGACCATGCCAATTCAAAGATCTGTAGTGGTGCCATGGTATAAGGGCTTTAGACCTCTAGTAATGGGGAATGCGGGAAGGATAAGCCGTGTTGAGAGAGGAACTCACAGGACATGTTATGCAGCATGATCTTTCCTGGTTTTACTAATCAGCTGAAGTTAAGAGGTCCCCTCTCATGTCAGGAAAGATGTTTGCTTGTGAGCATTTAAGAGGGGTGCATATGCGTGCATGGGAACCAATTAATGTGGTAATTATATCTTAATATGCCGCCTAGTGGTTGGTAGAGGTGATTTGATTCTCTGAGGTTTTGATCTGTCAACTGATTGGATTTGAGGAAGTTTCATTATTGAAATGGTCATATGCTGATATTTAACTCTTCATAGTAGAGTAGAAAAACTAACTCAAGACCAATTCTGATTAATAATTGAAATGAAGTATCAGTTTTGATTGTGAATCTTTGGGGTTTCTTTTAGTTTTTAGAGTACTAAGGCAACGAAAAATAATTAGAATTCTGTCTATAGCACTTATACGAATCCCTTTAATTATGGTGAATAAAAATAATGAAGTTCAATAAAAGTGCTAGTTTCTGATTGACCCCACGTGTCAAGTGTGACATTTCCCAAGTTGCTTGTCAAAGTCTGGGTAGTTTTTTTCCTTGGCTGCTTAAACCTTCAGAATGTTTTGGATTTTCAGACAAGTTAAAATTTCAGATACATCTTCTGATAATTTGACTATTTACACTCTGCAGGTTGTCATAGAGCAGCCAATTGGCATGATCCAATATCCTGGGGTAGCTAAAGGCCTTTATGTTGCTTCTCCCACTGGTTTCTATTATTGTTCTTTTCTTCCTGAAGTTATTTTCCATCTTTATTTCCTGTATTACTATGAAGAATGCTGTACCAAAAATCATCAATTCCCTGGTTAGATTCCTCCCTGGCCCCACTATTCCCTTTCTCTCTATGGAATAGAGAGCAGGAAAAGGGCCTCAAAATTTTGAAATCGAGCTATTTGCCCTTTTCAATTGTCGAATCATATTATAGCTCACAATCCTTTCTTATACTTCATTCATCTAGCATTGCCTCACTTCATGCTTATAGGTTAGTTTAATTGTTGTCATTTGGAGAGAATGGTAAGATCTGTTGAGTTCAACCTTGCATTTTACAGTTCCTTCCGAGTCTTGAATTCTGAAAAATATAAAATAGGCCAGCTTTCCCTGGCAAGGGTGTAGTTCTTCAATTATTCTTTTATAATGTAGTTTTTCTTTCCTCTGTTTGCCCTTGGCCAACCTTCTTGTGTAAATAATGCTTATTTATCAACTTCCTGATTTCCCCCTCTTTTATTTTTCAGATGCACAATTTTTTTAACTGTCTTGTATTTTTTTGATTCCCCTTTCTTAATTTTCAGGGAAACCAGCTTTGAGCAAAGTGATTGTTCTTGAGAGAGATGTGAAAGGAAATTGCACATTTGTCCAGGTACCCAATATTAAATTTTATAGTTCATGAATATGGTTTAATCAAATTGGCCCTAAGGACCAATCAGTTTATTCACTAACCCCTTGATGGAGCATTTTGTGCAGAGGTAGAAACTTGCAATGTCTGGAACTTTATAATTTTGATGATATTAGGTTTAATTAGGTGCTCATAGATTGGAGGAAAGGACCAATTGGTCTAAGGAAAGTGAAGGTCGTGATTCCAGGTTGGAGCTATATGGCGCTAGTGTCATGTACAATTTTTTGAGAGGGGTGTGATGCCACCATGTCTGATGCCCGAGGAGCATTTTGATCGATATTTTGGATTGTTTTATAAATATTTTAAGGATCTATTCCTTTTTTAAGGCTCTATCTTTTTCTTTTGCTTTCCTTTTTTGAAGGTGGATGTACATGAATAGGCCTGGTATTTTTGTAATAATCAGGCTTGTCTGAACAAATAGTACATCAAATATTTGAGAATTGTTCAATCAGTCCCTCTCTCCCTCTCTCTCATCTATTATAGGTTCGTTCTTTCTATTTCACCTCTTCTCATGTTCTTATCTACATCTCTTAGATACCTCCTCTATCTTCAGGTGTATCAATTGAGGACACAAATTCATGTTTGATTGAGAATTTAGGATTTCTCTAGAAAATTTGGGGTTGGATTATTTCTGAAGGTTGCTTATGTCCCTTTCTTGGATTAGGATGCACCCTCTGCCTAAATTTATGGTAATAATCAGGCTTATAAGAATGATTTTGTATACATGTTGACAACTTAAATAATCACTTTGTTTTTCTCCCTCATGTTGATTTTATTTTTTAAATGCAATAGCTTTGGCTTTCTATTCTTGACATAGGGAGACTAAATCGTGCACTCATGGACAAGGTTGCTATCTTCATGTTCAATAGGTTCAGATACAGTCGGGGAGGCCGCATCAAATCCGCATTCATCTTGCTACCATAGGTCATCCACTTCTAGGTAAACTTTTTGTTGTTAACCAATCAAAAACATATAAGTCCTTCATATCTCATGGAAATCTGACTGTATTATTTTCATTGCTGTGGTTAGGGATAGAAGTTGTATAAATTTTTCTTTTCTGTTAATGAATTTTCTCAATTTTCTCTTAACTTTTGAATTTAGTTATGTAATTACCTTTTTTCTCATTGTCTCCTTTAGTCTTGTCTTGTGACAGAGTTGCAAACCTGACACTTCTTCATAATCTTCTTCTTACTCAAAAAGGGAAGTTAAGTCTAGGTCTTAGTAGTTTTCTTACTTAAATGAACTTGAGGTGTATGGCTTGGGATTATCATCGGACACTGTTAGGCCACACCTATAGTGGTGAAACAACATTTATGAACAATTACAAACTGGTTAAGTTTTTAACCTAGGGGTTTGAAGTGATACCTTCTCAATCATATTGGGCTTCACCAAGGTTTGGCATTAAGTCCCCTCCTTTATGCAATAGTGATGGGTGAAATAAAGAAGAGTATTGAAGATGAAGTACCATGGTATATGCTTTGTGCAAATGATATAGTGCTAGTCGATGAAACTAGGGAGGGTATTAGCCTCCCCTTGTTTGGAAGAGGAAAATTGATACTTCCCTTGTTGAAGTGAATCAATTTTGGTGGGAAGAGAAAATTCTCTCCATTTCCTTTTACCACCATTTTCTCGCATATCTTAAACAATGGAAAAGTGCTTTGGCTGCCTTGGTATGCTGGATTTCCATTTAATGCAAAGTATTTGAATATCTAGTGGGGAATGATGTGTTGCAGAAAGGTAAATAATAGAAGCAAGATTGAAAAAGAAATCTACTGGATACTAAATATGTCTTTGTCTGATTTATGTTACAAATAATGTTGTTGCTCTAGGAAAAGTGTTGATACTGAGTGAATAGGTTATTGGTCATGTATGTAGACAGATTCTATGCAGTGTCTACTGCTATCTTCAACGAATCTACTTCCTTTCATAAGATCATCTAGGATTTACCAAGGTTGTCATGTATGTATGGAGATTCTGTGCTGCATTAATTTTTGGTTTAATTGTCAACTGGCTGCTCCATGCACATGAAATCTAGAGAATACACTATTCATTTTTGGTGTCTTATGGTTGTGATATATGACTTTGTTTCTATTTCTTAAAATCTGTGTGTGTGTGTGTGTTGTGTGTGTGTGTGATAAATTAATTATACAAAATAAAGTGGAAAAATGTTGTCTTCTCAGTCAATGGTAGTTCATCTACAAATCCTCATGGCGAATTATGATTCTGTGGTTGGATGCAGACCTGATAGACTTTGGGGTTTTTCTTTCATAAGGAGTCATATTTGTGCATAATAGCTAGAAATACTACTTCTGTTGTAACATTGTGGAACCCATTTATCCAGTCAGATTTACAAGAGATTTAATGCAATGGATTAGCTAGCAATGCTACTTCTGTTGTAACAATATAGAACCCATTTATCTAGTCAGATTTACAAGAGATTTAATGCAATGGATGGGTTTGGGTCAGAGAAGTGGTATTGATCCCACCATTTTGCAGCCAAACTAATGTAGCAAAGATCAGAACAGTCTATTCAAAATCTTCTATAGGTCATTTTGGCAGAAAAGTCCTACCTAATTGGAATTTTACTTGATATAGTTCATTACAGAAGCAGTGAAATTCTGATCTGCAGAATATGTATTTTTGAATCGCATTCTTTTATCAATTATTATTTCTATCCTAGTATGACGGTTTTCCCCTTGACAGGTGATCCTCTGTATGTCTCCGGTGGACAACCAAAATGTCTTGATTCTGATCCAGTGGATGATAGTTTTGCACAAGATGGGTATTAACTTAATTTCCCCTGGTTTTTTCCCCCTCAAAAGTTAAAGAGCATTTTGGATATTTGTTTGAATGCAAATTGCAGATCTTTCTAATTGTATAAATTGACAAGGATATGGCTTTCTTTTTGTGACATTTTGCTCTTCATACACCCTGCATTGAAGTAGAAACAATTTTAGGTACAGATACAGAGCTTGGTGTATGTTCCAATTATCTTTACATTGCTAATCAGACCGCATTTTCCTTCTCTGTGTGTACATCTTTTAATTCGTATCTCCATGAGTTGAATATGTGTTGGCTAGAATTGTTTTTTGCCCCTAGCCTTTCTCAACGAGGAAATTTGAGCAGGTTTCAATAAAGTTCATCAAAAATAACCTTATGGATGAAAATCAACACCATGCGTTGGTATTCTTAAACCTAGAGTGTCCTCTTGCAGAATTGCTGCCTATTCTTTTTTTTTTTAATTAAAAAAATTCTTTAAATAGAAACTTTTGTTGAGTCAACCCTAGTGAAATCTTTTGCTGAATTTTCTTATATGTTTATGCTGGTGCTTTCTTGTTATCTTCCTTTTCTTCATCTAATCAAAAAGGCTCCTTATTTCTCAGTTTAGATTGATATCACTTTGCATTTTGTAGAGGTTATCCGCGGCCTATGAAGCCTCTTCCGGGAGATTGTGGTTACCACTTGCACGCACATCAGTTGGTTCTTCTCCACCCAGCTACTAATGAGGTAACTGGGAGCACCATCTGCACAAGTGTTGCATGAAGTTGCTTACATTGCTTGGTAGTGGTACTTATTTGATGCCCCTGCTCTGCCAGTAATCTTACTGCATCATGGGCGAAATTTCATTTGCTTGTTTGGCTTGATGTGAGCTGGTTCTATGACTAGGCAATCCTTAAAAAATGCCCGTGCCAGTTGTCCCACTATATACCCCAATTGTCCTCTATATGGAACATAATCTGTAGGATTCATGACAATATGGCCTGACCTCCAGCTACACCTCTGCTTCCATCTAGTTTCTGCACTTATCTCTCGTTGAGATGCTCAGCACGAGGAACTGCTTATTTTTTTGCATGGTGTATCATCTACTTAGGGGAATTCAGGTGGGTATGATGAACTAGATTGGCACCATTTTGGGTTGTTTATCTCTATTAAAGTAATTGTATGTCAAGCATGACATATATGAGAGTGCACTTGCCGAGGGGCAGGTATTTGTGCTACAGATGCCCCTTTCCTCTTTGGCATTGGCTTTCGTTAGTGTCCCGTTTTGATTGTGGTAGATACTATCAAACTTCGTTTATGTTTCATAGATGTTTCTGCAGGTAATTGAAATTACTGCGCCCGTACCTTCTGCCCTTCAAACACCACAAGAGAGGCAACGTAAAACTGCACACTTCTTGAGCAGCATTGTGCAAGACTCCAATAAGATGAATTAGTCCTCGTCTTCCTTCAAGACGCATTTCGTCATTCACAGCTATTCTGTTTTGGCAGTACGATTCTAACTGGAAGTAGGCTGAGAATAATAAGGCTATAGCCTTCAAAGGCCCAAGTACTGTATGCATGATTTTGTTGGAGGTATAAAATTTTCTAGGTTTTGGTTCTAATACTAGTAGAATCTCTGTATTTGAATTTACATCCTTACCTTTTGGAAGGATATTTTAGCAACAGGATTCAAATGTAAAATATTTTTTGAAACTCAAAATAATAGATGACAATCTCATCATGATTGTTTAGTGGTCATAATCCTCCTCCCCAATCCTGAGATCCAGTGTTTGAATCGTTGTGTAACCAAAAAAAAAAGGTTACCATGGACCACGTCACTTCAAACAAGGCCTGCCCATCATTACGGCAGGCTTTACAAGCCCATCTGGGCCCGTGTAGGCTCTTATGGGCAGGGTCTGGGCCTAACCATGCAATTCAGGTCATAGGCCATATGTATGCTCAGGTATGAATCAACCCGAACATATGCACCGAAAAAAAAAAAAGAATGAACCCGAGCAACCCGACACTACGTTTTCTGTTGGCTCCAACCGAATCTAGCTCGCTCAAAGAATTAAGCATACATTCACCAAAAAAAAAAAAAGAATTAAGCATACAAACCATTACTCCCAAGCCCCATGAATGGAGCCGATGTACAGCCCAATAAATTGCTATTGATACCAAACCCGACCCGCTTTGCATGGGTCCAATTTGATTCAAATGATAACCATAAAAATCTGATGACCGACACTTGTTGACGTAGGTTGAATGGACACTTTCGTCCCTTAACTAGGTCGAAAGTACAACCCCCCGAATATGAAAAAAACAATATTGAGAAACCCACCCTCCAAAATTAGTCTCATAGCGAACGATTCAAATTAATCGGGATAAAAATCGAGATATTTAATAATGGCCAAACCAAACGAGATATTTAATAATGGCCAAACCAAAGTATCAAAAAAAAACAAAGAAAGATCGAGTGCAAAATATTTGAGTGTGACAAAAATTGTGTGACGCAAAAAACATTCTTGGCATGAAGCCCCAACACCAAACTTCTATAGATATAACAATTTGAGTTTTACACCCTCTTAATCATATGATCTCAAATTCAAGTCATAAGAATAAATATGATTTTAAAAAACCAACCCCACAAAAAAAATTCTCACTATACTCGAATCAGATTGGTTAGGGAAAATCCAAATATCCAAATATTAAATCCCCGACTAATATAAGACAACAGTAGCAGGCAGGACAAGATGATGGGAGGGGAGAGGCCAGATATACCGGCTGAGAGAACCAATGGCTTAGAATCCTCACTCCCACCCAAACTACCATAGATTTTTTCTTTTTCTGTATTTTCTGCCATCAAATACAACAAATACAAAGCCTGCTGCAATATTACAAGCACCTAAATAAAATTAACCAAAAAGGCCAAAAAAAAAAAAACGATTTCCCAAATGCAACTATCATTCCCAACCGAAGTTACAAAAACTATAATACAAAGGCGGCAAAAAAAGATCCGCCACCAAAGGACCTCCATTTTTCATCAGATGGGCCCTCTAAGCACCTTCTACTACCTGCTGCCTAAGTCTGTCTTACCTCTCCATGTTTCATTTTCTAGGATGATGCCCCCAGCTTGTCCTCCAATTTGGTCAGCTTTGGCAAAATGCATTTTTATGGCTGCAACGGGGTCGGAAATGCCATTGCATGCCCCATTTACGAGTACTCCCCTACCAACTAGGTTATTTCCGACAATTGACCTTGCTTGTTGCAGACCTGGAACGGAGTCAAACCCATTTCGTCTCTGCATCTCTGCAAATATGTCCTGCCTCTGCTTCACATCAGCTGTGAATGGCGGCACCTTCGTCGTACCTTCTTGTCTCCTGTACATCTGACATTCTGCCAATCCTCCGTTGATACTTGTTAGGTCCCTTGTAGGGAAAACTGAAACACCATTCAAACTACCATCGTTAGTCTTTACAACTGCCTGCAAAGGCTGCTGCTCCATTTTAGAAGATGGAGGATAGTTCATGAATGCAGCTGGGTACTTTGCAAGCAAAATGGCCGAATCTGGCATGGATGAAAGCCCAGTCTGTATGCGATTTCCATCCCAGAATCCATAACTTCTCACTGGGACATTTTCAAGCCCTAGATGATTATTGCGATCAAACTTCTGATAAGCTTCTGCACTTGGATCAATATTTGGATTACCATTGAATTTCAAGGTAAAAGAGTTGCTGGTTAACTTGGGAGAATGCACACCCTTGTCATTCTCCCGACTACTGGAAGATGACTTCTGCTGAGACGATGTATTGGTAAGTATCTGACCAAACAGCTTGACATCACCATTCCTGGATGGAGTCTGTATGTCTGAAAGACTCCGTGTGTGTGAGTGTCTTGGTTGTTCAGTGGCCGGCTCTAGATGCTGGGACAGAAGGGGCAATTCAGTAACTAAGCCCTGAGGTTTCATCCCATTGCACTTCTGAACGTATGGCTCCTGTGTGAAGTACTGACCAGATTGGGAATGTCTTTCCAATTTTGGCAAGCTCAGCACAGCAGCCGACAGCTTACATTCATTTCCTCCATTCATCTCTTTCTTTGTTGACATTTGCAAAGGATAACCCCGGAAAATCGGGGACTCAACATGGGTCAACTTGGGAAGAACCACACTATTTGGCAAAAATTCACTTTCACCAGCAGACTTGTGCGGCTTAACCACACACTTATCAAGATTTTTGCCAGCATGGATCAAGCAACTGGCACCAACATGACAGCAGTTTGGCTGCAGGGAGATGCTTTGCGGCTCAACAGAACCCACCTCAAGAATATTCTTACTCTGGTTTGAATAAGTAAAACTCACTGAGCAAGGACTTGAACTTGCAGTAGCATGGGTCTCAACTCTGACAGCATTCGACTCCGATAATGAACTGTTCAAGTCACTCTCCACACCTTTATTTCTGTCAATTTTATCATCTGCCTCATCATTGGCAGAACTTTTTGGCATAGAATCCAATCGAAACACATCTATTCTGGCAGTGATCCCTACCTCAGACTGATCATCTGCTCCCACCACAGCACTCAAACAGGATGGGCCATTGTCCATTTCTTCACCCACAGATGCAGACGCCTCTAAAGGCTTGCTCCCAAGAGTTTTACCTCCATTTTCATTCTCAGCAGACATATTAGCATCACTCTCAATCTTCACACCATCAGCCTGATTTCCATCACCACCTAGACCTTCAGCCGGACAATCACTAGAAACTAAATCATCAGACCGAGCATCGGCATCTGGTGCTTCTGTACCACTATCTTCCTCAGATCTGTTCAGGTCGGTTTTCAAGTTAATGGTACCCACAGGTTCAGAATCATGATTGCTCATTTTCATAACAGATAGAGGCAAGTTATCATCTGTTTTTGAGCCAGATTTATTGCTCCCATCAGCCAAGCATGTCTCCACTACACAAGCATCTTCAGTGTCACTACCACCTTCATTAGTATCATCACTTGCGGGTGTTCCTCGATTGCCAGGCCCAAGGCTGATGATATCAAGCCCAAGACACCTTTTTGCCTTGCTAAAAAATGCCTTGCACTGATCCCTTGATTTAGTCCGCACCATCCGTGAGATCACTGTGAAATCCTTGCCATAGGATGATACCGCCCGAACAAAGTCGGACTTCTCCTCCATTGTCCAATGAGCAGGATCCATCTCTCCACAACTCTCATCTGAACAAGTATCATCATCAACATTCTGCATGACCTCAGGTGTCAAGGGCCACCATCTTACACTACCCACATTTTGGCACTTCCAATCCTGAAAACCTTCTCCAGGATCAACTGAACTCGTGATGCAAGAACTCATGGCCTCTGAGGATAAGGAACCACTTATACCAGCCAAAACATCAGCAGCAACTGTTTCTCTTTCACTCCCAAGTACATCAAAACTACTTGACCTCTCCAAAAATCCATCATCAGCATGTTGAACTTTATGGTCACTGTACTCTCCCAGCAAAATCCTTCCAGAACCTGTCTTCTGATTTCCCCGACTGTCATCTGCACAAGAAGCAATCAGTGACGCAGTGCCCAGGACATCAAGCGAGGCAGCATTCATCTCACGGTTCCATTTCTTCCCTGACGTCACTAAATATGGGTAAGAAGATAAGGACTTCACTTGCTTTCCAAACTCTGGCTTCTTCTTTGTTTTCTCAAAGCCATCAGATTTATGGTTCTTGTAGTAGAACTCAATGCAATCTGCAGTTGTCTTGTGATCCAAGAAAGAAGCAATCTTCCGGAAATCCTTCCCGTACATGGACAGCTTATCTATGAAAATTTCCTTCTCTTCTGATGTCCAAGGGTTGATCATTACTCTCTCCTTCTCCACAGCACAAGGATCTTGAACCAATCCATTAGTGGATATAAACCTGATTGATGTCTTCTCTTTCTTGTCCAGGATCAAAGCTGGCATCTTCAAAGTGCTCCTGCAAATCCTAACCTGGGAATCTGCAAGGAGCTTGCTAGCATAATTTACAATCTCCGTGGTAGGAACCAAGCTCAAACTCCCAGCTGCAAGAAAATGAAAAAAGTTATATATACAGTTTGAATGAAAGCACAGCATGGAAGTGAGCTTGAGTGCACATAATCCAAAGTGACAAGCCAAACGGCAAAAGAAACTGCAACACTAACTTATTGACAAAAACAAATTTATAAAATACTTCAATAAAGGATGTCCGCCGTTGACCCTAAGAAGACACAATGCACTATATCATAGCTAACAAAGAGAAAGCTCCAGAATGGACATTAAACTTCAGGTTCAAATTTCATAACTTTAGTACATTACTGTGCAAGATGCTAGAAAACAGAAACAAATTTCTTAATGCCTTGGAGTTCTGATGAAGGCTCAAGAGAGTCCAAGTTTATTGCTAATCCAAATATCTGTATATTCAGAACCCAAGGAAAATAATGAGATGGATAAATAACAGTAGGAAACTGACATCCTTAGCACCCAAACTATCCAGTCCAGATGCCAATAAGCCAGCAAATATATCTAATATTCAGAAAGGCCATGACTTACAGCTTACAACAGTCAACCTTTAGTTCCAACCCTAATTTATATGATCAAGGACAAAGAACCATGGCACATACTTGACAAGATGGAATAAAACTTAAAACATGCAACAATGGCTTTGAGTTCAATCTTTCTGCAATGAATCAGCAGTCACCATTTTATCTTCAAGGATTCACTAACTTCACAAAAAGAATTCAATATCAGGAGACATAAGAAAAACATGCAGCCACAAAATGCAAATTTTTAAAGACTCCAAGCAACAACCATATTGCCCTGAAAGAAAACTGGATCACAATAATTATCTCTGTTCTCTCCACGTCTAACCTTTGAATTATAAAAACTTTCTTGAGACATTATAAGATGAGCACTCCCGATAATCCATATTTTCTCAAATTTCTAGAAAAGCAAGCCATAAACTCTCATAGAATAGGTTCTCTCCAATTAACACAAATAGATATAGTCTTTCGCAGACTTGGGCGTTTGGTTCGCATTCAGGAATCATAATTAGATTCAGAATCAAAGACCTTGGTATAAGTTTCACAAAATCTTGGTTTGCATTCAGGAATCATAATTAGATTCAGAATCAAAGACCTTGGTATGAGTTTCACAAACCCCTTATTTTTCTTTTTTTTTTTGGGGGGGGGGGGTTTCATTCCCAAACCTCCAGTCCCACTCCATTAATCCAAACAACTCATGCGTTTGAATTCGACTCTTGATTCTCATTCCCTTTAGCCAAACACCCCTCAAAAATCCAAGGGAAGAGGATTGACTCTCGGATAAAGCCCAACAAACAAGAGCATAGAATATCCATCAGCATTATGATGCAAATGTGATATGCTGCCCCCATGAATAATCACCTTTGATGGATTTCATTTATCAAAATGTTAAAAACGATTTGATAATCCATTCCAAGACTTCAATATGTTAAGCACACACTTGTTTGCATCGGTCTGCTGCAGAACACAAACATGTATCCTAATGCTAAAGTTGCACTTTGCCAAAATTCCATCAGCAGTAGGCTGTGTAAAAGAATTCCATATATTTTCAGGAAAGGAAATATCTCTCAATAATTTCCACAATTATCGTGTATCACAGTTAATGGAGCCTTTGCTGTAAAATGGAGCATGTCAACCTGTGTATTGAAATAATCTCATCCGCTCAATATAGGAGGACGAGTAACCATCTGCTTCAGCCCATTGGCCACTAATGTAAAGTGCCTAGAACTCAGAACCAGAACAAATTACATATCTCAAAAGGCAAAAAATTTGAGCAAGCATGTTAATAGAAAATTGATGGCCCCAGCACTAAACAATATTTGGTGGCCCAGATTACCAGACGAGACAAATTGCCTGAAACCACTACAAAGTTCACACAAGAGAATGCTCAGTTTGAAACGAATGTGGCCCAGATTAGGATAAGAGATGCCTACAGTACAACCAATTAGAAGTACTACAAATTTCACAAGACAGGATGCTCCATAGATATAAACATGGTCTAGATAAGAACAAGAAATGTACACCACATATATCCAATTATAGGATCTAGATAAATTAGAATGGGCATCATAGAACAGGCGGGCAACCCACTTCCCACAAATTCCTCGTACCAAGACAAAAGGCTAATCCCATTTGGGCAGTTACCAAGATCTTTGAGGTTCCTAATAGAATCAATTTAGAGGTGACACGGCAAGTAGCATGAAGCCATTCTGAAGTCCATTTGGAAGATGGGTACCCAACATAAAGTGCATTCTTTGCTTATGTGGTATCTCAACTTCAAATTACAATTAAGAACAAGAAACAATTATCCTCAAATTCTCTGAAAGTGAGAAAGAATGAATGTTGTTATTCAAAGGACGGGGTTGGCATAGTCATAGCAGATAGGTTTTTCCAATGTTCCCTGGTGACTGCAAAATTAGTCAAGGATGATTCAAAAGCTTGAAGCAACTCAGGTCAAGGTATGTCTAAAGGAAAGCATCAATTGTCATAAAGGGAACAAAATAGGGTATTTTTGAGTGGTGAAGACTGGAGAGATGACTCCTATGCTGCTTTTTATGTGAAATTTTTCATCAATTGCTATAAATGGATAACCTACCATTTCAAACATACAAATCATTTTTTATTTGATCATTCAGTACACAATCTTATATGCATATAAATGGGAACCCCATGCGCTCTTAGTCAGAATATATTTTTTTCCTAACAACTTCTAAAACCCTCTCTACATAAGACAAGAGACATCCTCTCTAGACCTTTTGAATCAACCAACATTTGACAAATCTGAGATATAGAAGACTTGGATGTAATAGTTCTTTCAAAAATAGTAACATAGATTTGAACTCCTAATGACACAAGCATTGCTGGGAGCAAAATTAACAAAAGAATTGATTGAGTTGAAATGGATCCTTCAAATTATTTATAAATGAAGAAATTCAATTGATTAACAAGAGCTATTACATGGGCCCAGCCCACAAATTCTATATGAGTTCAAGTCAATATTCCTTCAATTATACAGCCATCACACCCCCATATATTTCAAAGAGCTTTTTTCATCAAGTTATAATTGAATTCCACAAACCCTTCACGACTTAGAATTTAACACCACAATTTATGTGATTCATTTGAAAAGAGTTCTTTCTAACTCCCTATGCTTAGATGAAACTCATGTTTTGGTTCATCGTTCAACCAATACTTTCATTGTCCTAGACCACACATGCAGTGTACTCAAGAAAGTTAAAGAAATTTTACTTACCAGGAGAAGCAAATCGAGAGCGAATTGAAGACCGATGTTTCTGAGAGGCCGGAACTCGCAAGCTTGATTCAAACTTCTTCTGACATTTAGATCGATATTTCCTGATAGAAAGTAGGCGTATATCCTCCTTCCAGAGATGCTGAAAGGCTCTAAACTTCAGGAAAATCACTCTTTCCTTAAACCTTAAAAACCTTTGCCTCATTATAAATTTTTGTTTAACATTATCATTCTGCCAATATTGAGCATTAGTACCTCCCACTATGGTAAGCTGGCTCCGATCACCTGGCAATAGATTGTTAAATACTTCAGCTGCTCTACTTGCTAACTCTCTATTAGAAGCCAATATAATCTTATACAGTTCACCTTCCACATTGCTTTGTGAATGCACATTACTAGAAACAGGAGCACCACTGTTGCTTTCCACCATCTTCCTATCTTGATCACAAATAAAAGAGCCAAGGACCCTTTCCCTATCACAACTGGACCATGACTGCAATTCCAAACCTCTATCAAAATCCCTACCGCATCCATTATCCTTCACCATATCAGCTGGAAGATCTCCCTTCGCAATCGAAGTTTGCTTAACATATTTAGATGTAGCACTACCAGGACTATCAATATCCTCATCCTTAACATCAATATGGACTCCTTCTGACGCACCACTGGAAACTCGGCTTTTCTCAATCAGCATATTCCCAGGAGAGTTGAATTGCAAGAGGGCAGATCCAGAAATCAAAGAGTCTGTATCTCTACTTTCACAAGTTATGGCTCTTTCCTTCCCCAGCAGAGAACCAGAGGGAGGAAAACTGCCACAAGCTTCAGATTTCAAGGTTTTGAGTTCGCTCTCAAGAAGATCAATTTCAGATTCAGTCAACTCCAATTTCTTTGAAATTTCACCTTTCAAAACCAACAACTTGCTCATTGCAGTAGATTTTACAAAGTTGGTGTCTGCTGAGCTGGGATCATCAGACTTAACCAATTCAGCAAGCAGAGAACTCAGGTTCGTCATATTTAGCTCTCTATTCTCTAAATTAAAAGAAAGCATTTGGATGGAATTTTGAGTCACAGGTCCTGGTGAACCACTTAAATTACTTAACTCACTATCAACATCTCCTGCCTTGGCAAAGGGTTTATCTTCCATTCCTAGAACAATACAAAAGGCAGGAGTCAGCAGATAAAAAGCGAGAAAAATTTGCATCACTTAATGCTAAATTACCGAAAGGTGATTAACAAACACTTCGGCAGCAATTTTATTACAAAAATCATAACGGCTCATTTTGCAACCAGAAGACTAAGACTTGTTACAACTTTCATCTGGTAAGCATGCGTAAGATGCACAATACAAAATTTTGCGAGCAAATGAATAGATCATCCAACTAAAGGCAATCACCCAAAATGATGGCAAATAGGAAAGTTGAACGTAGATAAAGAGGGGACAATCTCCTCTTTTTAGTTTGGAACAAACACCAATGCCGAGTAGAAAAGGGAAAGCTGCAATTACTAACAACCAAGAATAACAGAATTAAGTAAGTCCAATAAATGTTAGAAGTACTAGTTTGACACAGCATAAAAAGTATATAAAGTACAAGTCAATCAAGGCTGATTCACAGTACACAGAAAATTTGAGAAGTATCCTGGTACTCACCAAAAGTAAAGTTTTGGCAAGTAGAAATTAAATTTCCTCATTTAAATGACTTAAATAACAATTATATGAATAATTTTTTACATTAAAAACTCCACCTAACGTCAACTCTCCCAAACGGTCATGTCTAAATTACAAACTGCTACAAATTCCAAAACAACATATCATGTACATCAAGAAGCTTTCATTTATTGGTCCTCAAAAAAAAAAAATCCGCAACACTACAGACTACTCATGCAACTCGAGACCATCAATAAAATTCAACCCTTGGGAAAATAGATGGTGTCACAGGTAACCACAGATGCAACCAAACAGAAACAAGGAACAACAAAAGTAGCACTCACACTTCTGGGAACGAGTGTGTCCATGTCCAATCCATGTTAGATGCATATCAACACTTTCACTTTCAATAAAGTAATTTTTTTATAACTTTGTCATATAACAGTGTTAGTGTCTACGTTTATCATAATGTGTCATGTCTCCATGTCAGTACTTCAAAGGGAGCAACTATGCCAAAACCTGTAAAAAGATTTTAGCATGCAAAGTTTATAGGTTTGTACAGAAATGGTGTAAGAAATTGGAAAAAAAAAAGAAAAAAAAAAAGAAAGGACAAGATGAAAAGAAGAATTATAAGATAGACAATATCAAAGTCACAAAATTAGAAACAAAAATGCTTGATTCAAATCATCGATGATGCATAAATAGCTCAAAATTTATCCATTAGACCCAATTTTCCACATTTTCTATATAACAAGTGATTCCAATAAAGGGGAATGATCTCGTTTCATGGATGGGTTTTCCTCTTTTTAACCGGAAGACAAAATCAAAACACAATAACATCGTGAGGCTTCCCATATTAATGTGCACAAGGCATTAGGGCATTTAATATGCTTAAAACATGAGTAAAGAATCTCATGGACAAAAAGGGAAAGCAGTTAAGACAAATTGAGCAATATCCTGCCTTGACATTGAAAACACAAACAATAGATCCGGTAAGCCATATATTAAAACCCGACAAAAACATTCACAAAACTCCACAAAATAATATAATTGGTTACCATGTAAATGAAATCAACATCCCATGCAAAGCGCAAACCTAAGTTCACAGAAAAAAGGGCGGCCAAGAAATGTAGAAACAGTGGATTTTGTACTTGTTTTTGACACGAGAAAAAGCTAAATCACTGTCTCAAATTAGCCAAGTCAAATCAAAATTCACCACAGACTACAGAGGTATATCTATGTTTTATATTGTAATATAGCACCAAGTGCCTCAACAGAATGATAATCCAACCTTGGGAAGCACATCGATTTACTAGGATTAACACAAGAAACAGCCAAATAGCAAAAGAAACGAAATAGAATGAGATTACTACCTGGAGAAGAGCTACAGGCCACCGAGGAGGGAGTCGCAGGAGATGCACAATCTGAGAATCCTGCCACTCGTGGGCTTTTATCCGATAAGTTCGAGATGACACTTGGCAAGGGCTCTAAACTACTGGCACTTACGGTAAGTCCATTGTTCCCTGAAGTTTCATTAGGACCTTCCACTTTCCTTTTCTCATACTTTGCCAGTCCCTCGCCCCAACCAAGGCGAGGCTTCTTCCCGGCCCTTGTCTCTTCCATGGGTGCTGCCACTGATGTCACACTAGCGGCCACTTCTGCTCGCGGGGATTGAACTGGTGTTGCACTCTTTGGCTGCTTCTCCACCTTGGATTCAACAGAATCAACCCCAAGACTCTTGGAGCTGCTGGAATGGCTAAAACCTGAACCCCGCGAAGACAAGCTTCCTGTACGAGCCCATTTAAGAGGTTTCCAATCAATAACCCCAAATGAATTATCCCTCTCATGTCTAGGACCCGTGCCTAGTCCATGGCCATTTTCCAACTCCATGTGCGAATGAGTAGAATAAATATCATCAACAGACCTTGGATTCTCATAGCTCAAATCAGTTAATCGACCAGAAGCACTAGGAGAAGCACTGGTGGACTCTCTAGGGTGATTTTTCCACTCTCTTGAGCCGAAAGACCCACGATTATCCCTATTGCTCCTTCCATACTTCCCATCTGCCCGAAAAACAAATGATCTTCCGCTTTCATCTTCAAGGATCTTCTCACCAGGCCTATTCGGCCCAAACCCATGAGGAGAATCTTCAGGATACATGTGCCAAGCACCCTGCTTACCATGACCTTCAATCACAAGCATGTAAACACCAAAACAAACAAAAATCCACCAAAATCAAGAACAAGAACAGCATCTTCCTTGAAAAACATAATTAAAAGAAGCAGATATACATATTCTTCCTCAAAACACACAAACGCAAGGGGCACATACTTTGCCCACATAAATAAACACGAACACCCCACATAAATCCCGGATCTGTGAAATAATCCCTAAAAAGACCCAATCCCAAGACAGAATTACAACACCCAGATATCAGATCTGGCGAAGAGAAAGAAAACAGATTACCCCAGAAAACAATTATCTCACTACCAAGACCAAATAAACTCAAATATCAGAAAAACAATTCTCCCACTGAGCAAAACGCAAATTATATCCATACCCCAACCCTTGCCCTAACCCTAACCCTAGAAAATCATCGCTGCCAATAACAAACAAAGAGGCAAATTCCAATCAGCTGAAAATTTTTAGAGAGAGAGAGAGAGACTAACCTGTAGGGCGGCGAAAATCGCGAGATCCATGATGAGAGTCTCTCCATCTAGAGAAAGAACCTCCTAAAGAAGAAGAAGAATCGGACCGGTCGTTCTTCCTCTCCTTGAACAAATCTCTACGATCCCAACTCGATGGTTCCGGCGGCATGAAATTCCTTCTCCAGCAATAATCAATAGCATCGGCAAAACAACAACAAAATCGCCCTCAACGACGCCCAAGAACCTATGGCTTCAAGCGCTCCCAATCACCAAATGAAGAACCAATCTAAGAATATACACACATTAAATAAACAAAACACCGATCAAACGTCAAATTAGCTTCCTCCCTTGCCCTAATTCTTTCCGGGCGGCGAGATTTCGCCCTAATTCAAGGTCTTCTTCCTGCCGCTTCTGATCCTCTCCTCTCTCCTCGTCCTCCTCCTCACTGCAACCGCCCCTCTCTCTCTCTGGTTTTTCTCTCCCTACTGGTTTTTCGTTCTCTCTCTAAAAAGTGAGAACGTGAGACGATAAGAGGACAGAGGGGAGCCCTATTGACCGGATGAAGCCACAATGGTATCTCTCTATCTAACGGCGTTATTTAACCATATTTCAATCTTCTCTCGCGTCCGCGAAATTTTTTAATTTATTTTTCTTTTCTCTTTCTTTTTCTCAATTCTTTTTTCGACTTTTTTTTTCTTTCGAAAATACCCTTGACTTCGATCGAGATTTACGGGGAAGAGTAGATTGCGTCATCTCACGCGCCGTTCAGAGCCTCCGTTGTTCTCTCGAAATGACCGGTTTGACCTTGTGATTTTGGCAAAATTTCTTTCTTGCATTTTATCAGGGTTTTTGAATTTGAGATTTTGGTTACTTGTGCTCTCAAATATTTTAGGAGGGTTTTGAATCTTGAAGAGAGAGAAAGAATGTAAGCCAGAGATAATTAGGCTTCGTTTGAGAATAGAGAAACGAGTACTAAGAAAATGATTTTAAAGGAAAAGTTATTAAATTTTTTCGATGAAGATCAAAGGAGAACAGAAAAATAGAATACAATACATTTAAAAATATTTTTTTAAAAATGGAAAGAAGCGAAGAAAAAAACTTATGGTCGGAAATAAAAATTTTAATACACTAACTTTACTTTGATATATCATATAGATGTTATAAAATGTTGTCTAACTTATATATATCTTAAAGTGATTACAAAACTCACAGTATTCAAATAATTTCAATATTCATCATCGTGAAACTATTAGAAGTTTGCTTTCGAGTCAAATGCTGGTTGTAAGCTTCCAAAGAGGAAAGGAGCGGTGGCATTGTTCACCATGGAAGCTCTTGGGTAACACATCTGCTCATTGTAAGGACAAGCCTTACCACCCTTTCATTAACTAAGAAGAGATCCTCAAATTGTCCTTAATCAAACCGAGGTGGGGACTAATGCTTTACCATCTTGCTATGTTACACGAAAATTTTCGAGAATGAGTATGTTCGTGTTGATGCTTTATCATCTCTTTTGTTTGGTGTTCTCTATTCGCTGCATAATCTTCTTCGATTTGATTTGGAAAACCTTTGTGCTCTCTTTTATGTTTTGGAGGGGCTAGGAATGGAGTTGTATTGCTTTGAAGCTCTCATGGGGCTAGGAAGAATTGGGCTAATGCATGGGGTGAGTCTTTTCTTTGTTCTCTGTGCCTCAAGCCTCTTTTGCACCCATTTTTTCTTCTTCTGTTAAGTATTTGACCACTAGTGTACCGGAAACTCAATTAATGCAACGAGAGCAATTGTGAGACCCAATTTATGAGATAACTCTTTCATATATATTTTTTTTAATTTTTAAAACTTGAATTTAAAATTTTAATTAGAAAATTTTAATATTTTATCATTAAACTTATAAATAGTTGAGCTCTCTTGCAATGAAAGAACACAGTGTTGATTCCTCTGAAAAAAAAAAAAGTTAGAACATTGTCAATCTTCAAGCTTTTAGAAAAGAAAAAAAAAATCAAAATGGGAAAATTTTCTCCTAAAAGACTCCATGGTCGAACTTCAAACAGATGTGGTAGAACACACAAATCATATCTCAAAAACGATTTGCACAAACAGCACAAGCCATTTGTGGTCCGAGTGACAGTGAGAACTTTGTATCTTCTAATAAAAGCTAAAGGTGTCCAAAGAATGGATATGGGGACCCTAATTCCTCTTGGCATCTTTGAAAATCATGTCGGGGATAGTGACAACTGAGAAAAACATTGAAGACAAGAGATGAGAAACATCAAAATGGCATAGGAAGGGGGAAATAGGTGAATGGATGATATCATTGCTGTTTAGTGGCTTTGACCTTTTGTCCTATGGATATGAAATTTTTTTGCTATCACCTCCTCTAGCGCAGAGGAAATGCGCATTAGCCCTTCAAACACTAAATACAGATTTTAGACTTCGGCATGGGTCTGATTGGATCCAAAACCTAATGAGCAGACCTAACATCACAACTCCGACACACTAGCAAGAGCACCATCACAATTACTGTGGATCTAAGATTTTCAACGACAAATGAATCAAGGACGCTATTACACTTTTTTTAATTAAAAATTTAAATTCGATTTATGAGAATGAAAAAAAGAATAAGTATCGAGAGAATCGAATGCTAATCAGACTTACAATTACTTTAATCAGATTAGTCAGGTTCTTGAATATCGGTGGTCAAATAAAAAAAAATAGCAACAAATAAAATCATGCTTTAGTACAATTTCTTATGCTGAAAACTTGTGAATTTGCACACATATATTAAAAGATTTACATCAAATTAAATCTTTGTTTTTCAATATTTTAGAGCCTGATCTTAATAATTTAAAATGTTTGTTAAAAACCATGAGTAATCTCTTAACCTCAAGAGCAAAAGTTTTTTTTTGTTACATTAGGATTTGAACCCAAAATTATCGAATTGAGGACTGGGATTGTGATCACTAAACTGTCCCCTTGGGTACATCAAGAGCAAAAGTTGAACGATGGTGGCGTTCGAAAAATCTCAATTTCTCTTATTTCATTTTTTATTTTATTTGTTATATTTTTTAATTAAAACAAAAAAAATTATAGAAAATATAGAATTTTACAAAAGTCCTTTTTTTTTTTATAAAAATGGATTAAAATTATTATTATACCAATAATATTTCATATTGAACATCTCTCTAATTTTAGTTGATTTCCCTAAATCAAACCTCTTGCCAAATGAATAATACTCCTGTCTTAATAATAATCACGATAAAACCATTAATTGCACCCAATAAAATTTTTTAAAAATAAATTTATATATGTAATTTTAAAAATTATAATTTCAAATATTATTTATCTATAATCCGGCTGTTGAAATTATACATAGTCTACTCTCATATAAACTCCTTAATTTGATATTTGATCCCTTGGGTCTTAGGGCGGTCCATGAGTGCGCATTTGAGGGGGAGGGCATATTGCCGGAGTGGGGCAGTTGGGGCCATGAAAGTCTTTACCGGGGTTAAAAGTTAGCCTGACACGTAGACTAGCCCAAACTCGGGTCATATTACTCGCCATGAATATGGGCTAAACAGATGGTCCTTGGCTACCCTTATAATTAGCAAAGTATTTAGAGGATGTTTGGAATTACTCGTAAATTGATCGAATCAATTTATAAATTAAAATTATAATTATAATTGTTTGATAATTAAAATTATTCAAAAATATTTATAAATTCAAAAAATGTTTTAAGCCAAAAAAATTAACTATTCCCTCAACTTTTTCATTTTGATATTTTTAAACACAATTAAAAAAAGTTATTTTGATAAAAAATATTGAATTTATATGCACACACATGTGGAAACGTGACAAATTTTTGAAATAGTAAAAACTTATGTTTTCCGGCATATCTCAATGAGTAGATCATAAAAAATCCGAGAAACCATGAGTCTTGATCGAACGATCTCACCGTCGGGATGGTAGTCATGAAAATCGAACTATCACCATACTACCACAACATCGTAATCTAAATTTGGTGACGAATACGACACGAAAGATGATGTGCCGTCACAACAATGATGTGCAATTCTGTTATGTTCTTTAGGATTTTTGCCCTAGGTGTCCTTTTGTTATTCGTAACTACAAAAAGGAAGGAATTACATCGGTTATGTTTTGAAGAACAAGAAAAATGAGATTATTCTCATTTTTCATATATAGAAAAATACTCTACGTGAGTATTAATTCCATAAAAAAATACATTTTTATACTTTTATATTTGGTAAAAATTATAACTGTACTATATGTTTCACATTCTAATTAGTTAGGTAAAAGAATTTTATGTTCATCATGATCTTTTTATTATTTTATATGATTTATAAATACTTATTTTATTGAACAGTTAATTATTTTTAAGTAATATTTATTTAAATCAATAATAACTTATTTTTTGAAAAAATTAAAATGAATTTATAAACTAAAAGGTTGATTATAAGCATTAAGTGCTTATAAGCAATATTTTTTAAGCAATCTCAAATACTTTTTTAATCCATAAATAGACGGTTAATCTAATGAATCAAGGTATTAAATCTATTAACTAAATCTAGTATTTAAAACTTGGAAGAAGAAAAAACTATATTATGAGAGCTCTCTTAAATTGGATCTGACAATATTCAGAGCGAATTAATCGAAATATTATTTCGAATACGGATCGGTTATATTAAAGTGGGTTTGATCGTAGATAAACAATACATTTTTTATGTTAGCAATAGTGTCGCTATATGTACGATGCTAATATTTGCAATATCTTTTTTTTTTTTTAATTTCTTTGCTTGGCAATGGCAACGAGAATACACAGTAAAACATTATAGCCAAGGGTTTTGAGTTATTGATGATTTGCAACAATAAAAGATGCGCTTTCTTTTATTTTAAATATTACTTCTGAGTAATATATTTTATTTATATATATATTTTTAAAATGAATTCATCCTTTATAAAAATTAAAAAAAAAAAAGAAAAGAAAATTCGGTCTTATCTTCCGCATGTTGCCGGACTAGAAGGGAAAATCTCTTTCTGAGACGTTGAAAGGATCGAAAGAGATGGGATCTTTTTTTTTTTTTTTTTTTGAAACTTCCTTTTTCTCTCCTTTCTCATTAAATTATAATTTATTTTCCTATTTTTTAATTGAAATATATATACTTTTAATTTTTCACAATTAAAGTAGAATCATCTACTTTAATTAAATTATAATTTATTCATTTAGGGTAAAGTGATCTACGTATTGAGAGATTAATTTTGTTTTGATAAGGTACCACACCACGACAACTTTTACAATTGAAATATCGAGTCATTTCATTGCTGTAAGATTCATAAAATTTTTTAGATAAATTATTAATATCTGATAATTATATTATTCCAACGAAATTTGATTCAAATTGATTTGAATTCGGATTTTAATATATATATATATATATATATATATATATATATATATATATATATATATATATATATGTATAAAACTCGAATTTTGTAATTAAAAGGGCTTTTGTGTAAAAAATCATTTGATTTTCCCGCCCCGCCCAAATCCCTTTCAGTTTCATTGATCCATACAGTCAAACCCAAATGAAAGATGAGAACCTGACAAAGCCTCCACGTCATCGACCCCCAACCAAGCACGTGCGCCACCAACCGCGTAGCGGACCGACTTTTTCTTCTCCCTCCTTGTTCTGTTTAGGGCTTACGTGGCGGATCTTTTATGGGCATCTTTTTTTGTTCCCCATTTATGCCTCCCACCTTTTTTAATAATTTTTAAAAAATTCGGTCAATTTTTATTGGATTTTGTAAGGTAAAAGTCATTATTTTTTATTTATTCCGGACTGAAAATTTATTTAATTAAAATTTTGAAATATTTTGTAAAAAATTAATTTGTTATAAATAAATATATGCATTTATACAAATTACACTAAAATTATCTAATCTTTTCCGACATTTAAAAATTATGTTGTTAATATTTTTCTCTTTATGATATTTCCTCGCTAAAAATATCCAAAACGTCGTGAAAAGTTATTAACACATAAAAATGAGTGGTGACGGGAAGTTTTGACATTAGTTTAACAACACAAGTCGGTAAAAATTTTAAACTCTTATGATATTTTTTCCTTAAATGTAGACAAAATATGTAACTTTGTCGATATTTTGCCGAAATGTTGGACGTTTTTGTTGATGTGCTATTAAATGTTGCGAAAGGATTGAGAGAGACCAGAGAGTGAGAGGAAATCTTATTGATATATTTCTAAAAATATATATATATAGAAAAAAGAATTCCAAAAAGATATGTTTGAGAAAGAATCTTACCAAATTGCATGCAAATCGACTAGATGAATGGCTAGTCACCTTTCTCCTCCCTTTTGTTACCCTATTTTGTCGGGTGTACTCCTTTTGATTCAAATTATCTTATTACTATAATTATATCATATTTTTCTGATAAAAAGGTAATTTTCGATTAATTAGGAAATAAATCTCACGATATCATCGAAGAAAAATAGGAAACATAACACACAAAACTTAATGTAAAACTAAAAAAATGAAAAAAGTTGATAAGGATAATCAAGCAATCTCACTAAATAAATTCCGGTAAACCAATTAGACATAAAGTAATTAATGAATTAACTTGGATTATTTTTTATAATGTCCGAGTTTGAGAGGTTAGATAAAACTAGATATTGTCCGAGATATAATTTTAAATCATAATTAAATTAAAATCAAGATATATAAAATCGAATGAAAATCGTGAAAATAATCGTGATTCACTTTTGAAAGTAGATTTGTCAAGTTAGACATTTAGTTTTTGACTCTTGAATTTTAGAGCACAACGAAAACTTTTAAAGAACTATGAATGGGAATCAATGAACCAAGCCGTGAAGAAACCTTAAAAATGGTGAGAATTAATCGTCAAAAGCTCAAAAGTTCAATGTAAAATCATGAAAACCTAAAAGTAAATAAAAATTGTCTGATTTCGACTCTTGTTATTTTTTGTGCTAAATTGGAATTATTCGGTTTGGCTTGTTATCTTGAACATACCTAAATAATAACAATAAATTAAGATTTAATTTTAAATTTTAAAATCAATCGTTTGAAATCAATATAAAAGAGAAAAAAATAAAATAAATAATAAAAAAAAGTAAAAATAAACTATCAAAAAAGTTAATAATAATAATAATAATAATAATAATAATAATAAAGTGTATTAATTCAACTAATTAGAATTTTTTTAATATCACTCATTTCTATTTAAAATCATTTACTCAACTAAATATTTGACAATCATATACATAAAGATAATTTACATTCTTATTTTCAATGATCTATCTCAATATTTTATTAAATTTTCTACATTTAAGATCTTACTCTTCCTAATTTGTGAGTTTTTGGATTTTCGTTATACATATTCAAACCACTTTAAGCAATATTTTTTTCATCTTATCCACAATTAAATTTATTTCCAACTTAGTAAATATTTTTTTTATTTATAATTATATCTTTTCTAGTTTTACTATACGTCTATTTGAGTATATTCATTTCAATTTAATCATTTTATACTTTTAATGTTATTTAATTGTTCAATACTCGATTTCATGCAATAATGTTAATTTTACTATGATTCTATAAAATCTCACCTTTAGCTGCAATGATATCGTGTGATCGCAGACAACTTCAGATACTCTTCTCAATTTTATCTCATCTGCTTGAATCTTAACATTCTTATCTATATTATTATCATTTTAAATAATGGATTTAAAATATCTAAAATGTTCACTATTTGATATATTCTATTCCCTTAATATAATCATTTTTTTTATTATACTGATAACTATCACTAAATATAAATCTCAAATACATAGTTTTTAATATATTCAACCTAAATCATCTGAATTTTTAGTGTGTTTCTCTATAACTTTAATTTATCACTAATTCTCTCTCTAATTCTATCGATCGGTACTATATTATCGATAAAAAATATATATCATCATAAAAAGTGATGATGAGAACATTTGGACTCACATCGAGGAGAGAAATCTTGTAATAGGGCATTGGACCAACTTGACTATTTTAATCTCTCATAAATTCTAGTATATCTCTTGATAACTTCAATTTAACACTAATCATCTCTCTAATTTAACCAATTAATACTATATCATAAACAAAAAATATACACCATTATAAAAAGTGCTAATGAGAAGATTTGAACCCATGCAGGGGGAGAGATCTTATTACGGGGCATTAAACCCACTTAACTATCTCTATCTCTCGTGATATTGATAAAACTTTTACACTACTTCTCAATCTGCCACAAGTAACGTAACATAGAGTAACTATTGCTCAGGATCGAACCGGGAACTTTTAGTGTATAAGACTAATATGATAACCACTACACTACAGTAACCCTATTGTTTTAACATATCTAAATACAACATAAAAAATCAAAACAATGAGTATTAGCTATTCTTAATTTCATTTTTTTAAGGATAGTTATATTGTTCTAAAAAAAAAAAAAATAAGCCAAAATTATTTATAATGTGAGTTCTTTAAAAAAAAAATTAAAAATGATGATCACAACTAAGCCAATTTTAACATTTTTCTTTTTTTGTTTTAAAAGTTGTATTCGATTGCACAATGAAAGCGATTGCAAGATTTAGAAGCCATATTCATCATGGTAATAAGAATGGTTGATGCATTAAGATTTTTGATTTTATAGGCATCTTTAATATAACAATTATCACGTGGAAATAAAGAAAAATAATAAAATTAACATTTTCTTGTTATTTAATTTTAATAGCTTGAGCACAAAGAATAATTTAATTTTTAGTAGTGAATTGAGCCCTTTTCTTGTTCATGAAAATTTACTTTTTAATTAGGTTTCTTTATTTGTTAAGATTTAATTATGAATAGTTTAATTTTATTTATTCCTTATTTTAATTTGAGTTACATTTTTAATTAAAAGAAAATTAAAGTCAAATTATTAAATTACTAGATATTACGTGATAAGATGGGACGAAACAACAAAATCAATCTCCAACGAGGATGAAAAGGTCTCAAAAAGCTATAGACAGTTAGTTTAATGAAAATAATATTAATTTTTTAATTAAAAATTCGAGTTTGAGATTTGAAAACAGAGAAAAGTATGTTGATAGATCTTCCCTGAAAGGGGAACCAATAGCAAATTAGATTAAATTAGTCGATGGATAAAATCCCTTTACACCAAAAAAAAAAAAATGAAAAGGGCTCAAAAGGGGAGAAAGGTTAGTCTAGCATATATCTCATGATTTCTTTCAATGAATAGTAATTTTAGTTTATGTTGTATGGTAGAGAATTATTTTCATTATGTTGTTTGATTTTGAACCTCCTAATAAATCAAAAACAGAGGGAAGGATTAAAATTTTGAAATTTGAGTTGTTTTCTCTCTCCCTTGCCAAGTAAGAAATAAAATAAATAAATATTGTACTTGTCTTTTGCATTATTTTTTTCTTTTGGATGATAGTTTGGTGGGAATTAGGAATGGCAGATCCATATGTGCTCATCGAGTTTCATCGTAACTATGACATAAGTTAAATTTACACGTAATCACGCCAAGCAAATAAACTGAAAATACCCCATAATACAAGCCGTAAAATCTAGTTTAATTAATAAGAGTACATCCTTTTTTTTTTTATACTATATCTTGAATATCGCTCGAAATTCAGATTTTGTTCTGATTAATTCGGATCGATAGTTGTAATAGTTCCTTTCGGAGGACGGATCTTCCAATGGAGAATACTCCATATACATGAGAATCCGATACTTCCAACGAGAGTCGAATGTCAATCATATTTAAGAATATTCAATCCAACGTCCCTTTTTTGGACTATTCGAGATTTAACCTAAATTATACTATAAAGATTTTGAAATTTTATAGAAAATTTGTCAAAATATATTTAACTTCGGGTAAAGGTTTAAAACTCAATTCATATATTCCATAAACTTACCAATAAAAAAAGAAAAATGAAATTTTTTATGGAACTTGGCTTTCAAAATTCATTAAAATAAGACAATAAACTTAGGTGCCCACATGGGCGCCGAGGTTGGGGAAGTGCACCGCAGTTCATCTTACCATGGCGTTGACCTGTGTTTTGTAGCTTAGTAATGTTTTAGTAAGGGTAAAGAGTCATGTCAATCAACATTAAAAGTTCATAATTAAGAATTTACTAATATAACCTTTGCCGACAGCTTTGGTTAACTCATAAACAAGATTTTTGCAAATTCTGACAATAAAATTGGATCCGGTTTTCATAAAAAAGAGAGAACCATGATTTTTATTTTATTTTTTTTGATACTTGACCATTAGTATTCAAAAATTTAATTAATTTGATTCGAGCAACTATAGTCCCAATTTATGGATTGATTCTCTCGACACTTATTTTTTATTTTTTAAATTTAAATTTAAAATTTTAGTTAAAGGAGTTTAAGTGTATTATCACTAGACTCACCAAGAGCAATGATTTCATGATATAACAATATAGAGGAAAAATGTCCTCAAAGGGACAGTTTAGTGGTCACAATTCCCCTTCCCCAATTTGATGATCCCGAATTCAAATCCCAATAAAACAAAAAAAAATATCGAGAAAAAATGTGACATTCTTGAAATAATAGTGTTGGAGGAGTTTTTTTTTCCATTTAATCGACTAATATTCAATAATCAATTATTGATTCTAATTAATTTGATTCAAGTTAATTATCAGATCTGTTAAGTGATGAGTTCTCTTATTTTTTTTATTATGAAAATTTGATTCAAAGAATTTGATATATTTGCCACTAAAACAACAATTGGTTGATATTGGGCAGAGAATTTCGAACCCATAGAAGCCATAATTAGAAAAAAAAAGAAAGACAAAGGAGTTTTGAACGTTTTTCTCAAAAGGGAAATCAAAATGGAACCAACTGTTTGGTTGTAAGAGTGCTGATACCCTCTAATTATATCTAGGTTTGACTCGGCATGAAAATAAAAAAAATCATGTTTGGAGATTTTCCTTGAAAGTGGGTTTGATAGTAGATCGGTTCAGATTAATTGGAATAAAGTCTCAGATATTGGACGGTGGTCAAACCCGAGATCAAAAAAAAAATGAAGAAGAACTAGGGTGGGCCTCAATGTTGCCCCGTCCTTCAATATGTTACCTCGAGATAAATTGGGCTAGAATTGGGCCTTCTAAAGAAGCTCTATGATAAAAGTAGTCAAGCCCAAGGATATCTGGCCTACAGTCTCTAGCTATCTTCCATTAGACTAGGCACCCGACCCAAGCCTTTCCAATACAACCTTCTTCTTCTTTTTTTTTTTTTTTTTTTTTTTTTTTTTTTATGGTCCCTCGCTTGGTCATCACCAAGTATTCAAGATTTTATCCCGATTAATTGAACTGATCAGTTGTCAAGTCCATTTTCGGGGGTGATCTCTCAACGTGATTTTTTCTGTTCCCATACCGAGTTGAATCCGGGCATGGTTAAAGGGTTTCAGTACCCTTCTCACTGAGCCAACCAAATGTTGGTTCTAATACAACTTAAAGCCTTAAACTACACACACAATAACAAGTCTCAAGGTTAGCAACGGACAATTGATACAGTGGGTAGATTGTTGTGTTTTTTAATCAAAATTATTAATTTGACTCGTGACTTAAATATGGAGTTGACAACGTTGGGAGATATCTAACCTCTAAGAGAGATCATAGTCAGGTCAATCTAAATTAGTTTAGGTGAAACTATAAATACTAGGTGATGGACTGAGTCTAACGTCACAAAAAAAACAAGTTTCAAGGCGTCATTTTTTTTTTTGGGATAAAAGAGAACAAGAAAACAAGAATAGAAACAAGCCTGATGGGTCTAACAACTTCTATCATCTGAGTAGAGGAAGACCATTAGTATCCTCGTGGAATTTGCACGATGATTATTAATGGACAATCAATCTAATGAAATAGGATGTTAAATATTTTAATTATATCTTTTGTTTAAAACTTGGTAATAAAAAAGTTAACGCTGGGAGAACGGCACCCTAAATAGCACTTATATAGGCGTTCGAATCAAATTAATCGAAATATAATTTCGGATACTAATGGTGAAAAAAAAAGGAATTTGCTTGATTCCCGATGGAGGTGAATGAAACTCATACACCCCGAGAGAGAAGGTGCCCCATGTTTGTGAGTAAATCAGTCCCTCAGTTACCAAACCATGCTTCAGTCTCAAGGGGTCATGCTCTTTTTGATTACTAGATATGGAAGTTCCTCATTCTATTTTTAATCACCAAATTGGGCTCTCTTCCTTCGACCATTTTCATTCTAAAAAATGCTCACGATATGGATATGGGCCATCTATAATCATATAAATGATTTTGTTAGAGTAGTAGTTGCATGTGTGTGGATTAACATGAATGATGTTGCCCACGTCCAATTCATGTCAACCATTTCGTTCCCACCAAAGAATTTTGATACTTGCATTGGACAAACAAATATCCTAATTAAGGCTTTTAAAATTACAAAATATCAAAATTGAATATACGAATCACATTTTTTTTTTGAATAAATATTGGGAACAGAAGATAATAATTCTATGAAATTTATAAAAATATTTTATATGTGAAACAACAATATAAAAAGTATGAATTTTAGATGAACATTTATCATTTAGATGACTCATGAAAGGAGGTTAATCAATACTTTTAATCATATTTAATTAATAATTTGGTTTTAAATACAATCTCAAAATATGAATCTCAATTGGTGATAAAATATAATTTAAAAATGGAGAAATATAAGATTTTAGAATTTTTTGCTGATTCTAACTAAGTCCGATTCGAGACAGATTAAACTCTTAAGAGACAGTTCTCTCCCAACGTATGTTTTCTTTATACATAAAACTTGAATTTCACATCTTAGTTAAAGAGTATCAGTTTTTGATCACTGATTCAACTTGGTATAATGTCTCAGAATTGTCCTCTCTAGATATGAAAGTAAATTAAAATAGAAGTTTTGAATGATTGGTCATAAATAGCAAATCCTTGTACGCTAGTGTGGTTGCATTACTTATGAATTCAGTGTTCCATGTTCCATGCTCCTAAAATCAGGAAATACTACTTCTTGCAAACATCCAAAATTTTCAATAATTTTACTTTTGCCCCTAATTATTATTCTGGTTTTTTTATTTCCCCTTTTATATTGTTTGGAGATGCCAAAAAAGAAAGAAAGTAATATCACTTTTTCAAAGATTTTTTTACGACTTCCAATTTCAAAATATTTGTTTTTTCTTTTACTTTTTTACTATATTATTATTAAACAATTTCTAAATATTATTATTATTTTTCATATAGTTGGACTTACTTGTCGATTTTTTTTTTAAAATTCAAATCCCATGAGTTAATGTATTCAGAATGAAGTTAATGAGGAAAATATAATAAAAAAAAAGATTAAATGTGATAAAGAATCGAAAGAATTTGAATTGAGATATATTTAGTCTGGTTTTGATGTCCCATTCAAACTTTTACATAATTAATCTTGTTTTTTTTTTTGTTTTGAATATTTAATACGTTTAGAAACAATTTAGGGTGATAATTATATAGTTTAATGGTACTTTGATGATTGAGAGCCTATATAAATTCCCTCCTTGTCTATTGAGTCTCTAAGTCTAAATTTCTAAATTTCATACCATCTATTAGTGAAATTAAGAGTTTAGAAATATTGTGCATGTTCTAAAAATCATTTTGATAATATCACAATCATCGAAATTTGATATTAAAATTTAAGATATAAGTATATATATCGATACCTAGATCATATATTGTTAAAATAGTGCAAACTAGGAGCGGAGTGAAAACCAAAAGATTTATACTAAAATAGCGAAATACAACACGTATTTCAAATTATAATTTTAAGGATTGAGTGTTATAATTTTTAGGGTGTAATCGAATTTTGATATTATACATTATATAATTTTTTATAAAAAAAGAATTTAGGGGTAGCTAATGTGCACCAATGACAAAAAATGAAAGTAACAAGAAAGAAATTTGTGTAATCCAATTTATAAGTTTTGGGAAATTTTATGATTTTTAGGGTTGTTCATTGTTATGGAACGGTGACTATTGGATTATCATCCGACGGTTATCAATCATTTTATTTTTAAATATTTTAAGAAACAATAACCATTGAATAGTAAATAATTGTCGCAAAATTTATGAATATTATAGAAAACAAAAATTTACAAGGTCCGAAGAATTACGGATGAAAAGAAAATCATGACTTTACCCTAAAACTTTCATTTTTCGCAACGAAAAATGATATTGCACACTTTAGAAAGGAAATCATTATAGCCCATTTTAGAAAAATTATGATAAAATATATTAATGAATTAAGATTACAGAAAATTTTAATCGGCGGTTAAATTTCTAAATTAAATTTAAATTTAACATTTGTATAATTTTTCTCCGACTACTAAATCTACTAAAATCATATTTTTTTATGTGTTAAATCAGTGTACAAGTTGAATTAAGCTATAATTATAAATATGTTTTGTGAATAATTTTCTCATTGATATTTGGTTTCTTTTAATTGGTTGTACAAGTTGCATTGAGCTACACAAACTGTTTGATTCATGGGCAATGGGGAGAGAGAGAGAGAGAGAGAGAGAGAGAGAGAGAGAGAGAGAGAGAGAGAGAGAGAGAGAGAGAGAGAGTCCAAGATAGGTGGGTCCAATCCAAAACTTTGAATGCAACCCAATGACACATGCAGGTTGTAATCATATGGTTCTACCGGATAAAAGGGACCCATATTAGCTTAAAAGGAAAGGACCCACAATAAACCAACCCAAAAAACAATAACTTATTAAAGAGAGAGACAGAGAAAAATTAAAAAAAAAAGAAGAAATAGTTCTGAGTCCTAACCACCTTATCCGAAAGCACCATAGTTAGGAACAACAACTCCTACTTTACACACTGAATATTAAAAAAAGACAAAACTATGGGGAAAAATTAAAAAGAATTAAGTTCAATCCTCCTAGAAAAAAATTCTCCAAATTTACTCATTAAAATTTATTTAAAAAGTTTAAGTTTACATAAAAAAATTTGTTCAATCGTGTTGCGGATGCATAATTCGTAAATTATTATCTATATTTAACAAATCTATTATTTAAAAAATCGAAGTTGAGATTTTTATTACTGGTCGACTATTTTATAAAATAAAGAGAGAGAGAGAGAAAGAAAGAAAAACTTAAAGTAATCCCTTAAATCGTTGGATTATCCTCCATTAATTGGATTGTGAATTATACTTAGACATACTCTATTGATTAAGCTATGAATGATACATAATCACACAATATGTAATTGCTTTTTTATTTTGTGTACTATGAGATTTTATGTGCTAAAAAAGTAAAATTAAAAAAAATTAAAACTAATATAATTTTATTGATTAAAAAATTATATCGAATTAAATTCATTTTTAATCTTTTAATATGTATATATTTTAATTCTCAAAATGTTACTTGAAATACATGGGGTGGATCAACATTGCAATTGTTGAGATTTTACATAGTTTATATATATGAATATATAAGTATTCATATCTAAAGCTCTAAAATAAATGTACCAAAGGAATGGAAGAAAAGAGTTTGAGAAGAAATAAAAGTTTAGGGTTCCTCCTAAATTTGGCCAACATTTTGCTTTATCTTGTTAGACTCTCCTCCAAATCAAACTAAAGAACCCTTCACAAGGGTCCCATCACATTTTTGAGTCCTGCCATCTTCCCCGGGACCACAAACGTTATTCAGATTTATATTCCAACGAATTTAATTCAAACGTTTGTGAGAATCCTATTCAGATATAAATTATATGTTCTAATCACAACAACAATAATAATAACAATCTGACTTTTAATCCCAATAATTAAAATCGACCATTTAAGAGACAAATATATAAAAAAAAAATTTGGTTTAATTTGTACGGATTCTTTTACGTCACTTATTTCTATTTAGAACTATCTTCTCATCTGAGTTTTTAATATCATGTCTTTACGGATAACTTACATTCAAATTTTCAATGGTCTAATTCTACGTTTTACTAAATTTTTGATATTTAAATTCTCGATATTTTTAATCGGTACGTTTTTAAATCTTTTTTATATATACCCAGATCACATCAATCAACACTTTCATATTTTATCTATAATTGAATTAATTTTCAACTTATTACCAATACATTCGTTTCTAATTTTATCTTTTCTAGTTTAATTACATATCTATCTAAATATTTTCATTTTTACTATAACAATTTTTTGCTCTTGTTGTTTAATACTCCAATATTTAGTGTCATATAATAATGCAAATTTTACTATAGTTTTATAGAATTTTTTCTTCAAATACAACAATATTGTGCGATCGTAAAGAATTCTAGATTTTATTTTCCATTGCATCCAACCTGCTTAAATTTTATAATTCATATCTCTATTTATACTATTATTATTTTGAATGATGGAATCAAAATATTTAAAATATTTATTTTTTTGTATATCTTTTCTTTCTAAATTAATCGTCTCTTTATTATTCTGCTGATTGTCGTTAAATCTGCATTTCATATACTTAGTTTTCAACCTGTTTAATTTAAATTCTCTGGATTTCAATGTAATCTCCTATAACTCTCATTTAGCACAAATACCGTTTTTAGTTTTATCATTCAATACTATATCAATTGCAAAAGGCATACATTATAATATTTTATTTTAAATATTTTTTAAAATTTCATTTATTACTATTATAAAAAGAATAAAATTTAATGTTGAATCTTGATGGATCCAATATTAATAAAAAAATTATCACTCATACCCCCCCACAAACTTCTTACACTGATTATACTTTCCTCATATATATTTATAATAAAGTTAACGTATTTGAAGAAAATCTCTTTTTTTATCGACATTCATCACAATATATTTTAAAAATTCTATCATATATTTTTTCTATATCAATAATATCATTAGGTTTTTTTTTATATATACATTTGCAAAAGTCATATATCATGATATTTCATTTTGAATATTTTTTTTAAATTTCATCTATCATTATTGTAAAAAAAATAAAATTTAATGTTGAATTTTAATGAAATCCAATATTAATAGAAAAATTATCACTCATACCCCCACAAGTTTTTACACTGATTATACCTTCCTCGTATATATTTATAATAAACTTAATGTATTTTAAGAAAAACTCTTTTTTTATCGGTATCTATTACAATATATTTTAAAAATTCTATCATATATTTTTTCTATATCAATAATATCATTAGGTTTTTTTATATATTTTATATATTTTTATTAAATATTTTAATAAATAGATTGTTTCTGACGTTATTATTATTATTATTCTTATTTTTTTTTGCCATAAATCTAAATCAGACAAAAAGGGTCAAAGACCCAAAAATAATAAAACAAAAATCCCAGCTTTATTCCTTCATCTATCTAATCTATCAATAAATTACAATATTCAGGAAAGCCTTACCTCACATGGTGTCATCGGACACTGAAATGCTCGTAGAAAGGTCTGTAAAGGCATCACCCTTTTACATTTGTTTTTTGTTTTTTCAACAAATTCAGCACAAAAAGATGGAAGACAAGTTGAACGTATCGTTATTGTGTTGTGATTGTGACCTTTGGAGATTGGAATCGAAAAGAACAATAAAACTCAAATGATAATCGTTATAAATATAAAAATAAATAAAATTAATTATTTTTAAAATTAAATTAATAATTAATTTAATTTTAATACATAATATATGACAATAAAATCAAGTATTCTTGTAATATTTAATATTTTTTAATATTTTATTGATAAGTGTATATTAATATAATGACACGTGGATACTAACGTGATTGAATATATGAAATTGATCGTAAGATACGTGTGATGATCGGACAATTTGTGACCAATAAGAGGAGATGTGATAGAACTTGAAAGACAATAGTAAAAAATCAAAACAATGTTATAGACACGTCATCTTAAGTTTATTAAAAAATATTTACATATAATTCTAATACTGTATTAAAGATGAGAAATAATATTAAAATATATTAGATTTATATAAAAAATTTATTATTATAAATATAAAAATAATTATTATAAAAATAAAAATAAATAAAGTCAATTAATTTAATTTTTATATGTAATATATTTAAATAAAATTAAATATTTTTGTAATATATGATATCATTATCCTAAGTGACACGCAAGATACCTGGCTGGCGTCTAAGAAACCGAGACCCATGTGCTATGGTCCCCTACCTGTTCCGTCGAATGCCTCGTCGAAACAGAACATTGGCAAACGAATACGACTATTTTATCCAATGATTCCTCAAATATATATATATTTATTTATTCATTGACTATTATTTTACTGGGTATCGATGCATACAATGTACCATGGTTTGCAAATTACAGATAAAGTCATTTATGAGGTATGCAAGAAGAAATTCACACAATGCAGCAGGTTTGGTTAAAACATTAAAAAAAAAAATGATTTGTAAGAAAGGGAAGTTCACACGAATCACACCTCATCAACAACTATGATGAGATGGAAAATTTTAGATGGCAAAAAGAAATCTTCTTAAATGTCAACCGACATAATTCCTTCTCTCTCTTCTGTATAAGAAGATGTGCTGAGAAGTTGTCGTAGGACTGTGTGAATAGATTTTTTTGGGAACCCAGATCAACCCGAGTGGTATTTTGGGATCTGGGTTTCCTGGGTTTTTGTTTTTTAGTTGAAAATTTTCATTGATTGAATAATGGGTACTTCTCTATCCAATGTTTTCTTGTGTTGCTTTTTCTTTCTTTTATTGGGTCATTGCTGTTTTTGTGTTTCGCAACATGAGAGGGATAAGATTACTGAATTGCCCGGACAACCACCAAATGTGCTATTCAATCAGTATTCTGGTTATGTGACTGTTAATAAGGAATCTGGGAGGGCTTTGTTTTATTGGTTGGTTGAGTCTCCGCCGAGCCGTGGACCGGAGAATAGACCACTTGTGTTGTGGCTTAATGGAGGTCCTGGTTGTTCTTCAATTGCTTATGGAGCTGCTGAAGAGATTGGTCCTTTCCGGATAAACCCAGATGGCAAAACTCTTTACTTCAATAAATATGCTTGGAACAATTGTATACTATTTGATCTCTTTGCTATGTAATGGTAGAATTTGGTTTGTATCTGTTGGCTGACTTGGGTTATCTTTTGCAGTGGCAAATTTGCTGTTCCTCGAATCACCAGCTGGTGTTGGATTTTCATACACAAACACAACATCTGACTTGTATACGTTTGGTGATCAGAGAACAGGTAAATTATATATTGTATATATTTTGTGAATTTTGCATGTGCTGTTCTAAGTTTAATGAATTTTGGAATCTGGGTTCTGAATTTGTAGCTGAAGATGCGTATGCATTTCTGATCAATTGGTTTAAGAGGTTCCCACAGTACAAGCATAGAGAATTCTACATTGCCGGGGAAAGTTATGCAGGTCTTGAGAAATTTCCGAACTTCTGCGTTGTTTGATTTCTGCAATTAAATGATTAGCAAATGAAGCTATTAGTTAATCTATTTCAGGTCATTATGTTCCTCAATTATCTCAACTTGTTTATGAAAGAAACAAGGGAATCCAGAATCCAATTATGAATTTCAAGGGTTTCTTGGTATGAGTTAGCTTAGGTTTGATCACTTTCCAATTTCCAACCTTGGAATGATTGCTATAAGGCCATTTTCTAACTTCCTTTTTCGATGCTTTTCTATAATTCTAGGTGGGCAATGGTGTTATGGATGACTACCATGATTACATTGGAACATTTGAGTACTGGTGGACCCATGCTTTGATATCTGATTCCACCTATAGGTTGCTCCGAAATTCTTGTGACAATGGCTCCTCCCAACACCCATCAACCAACTGCATAAGGGCTCTCAGTATTGCAGTGGCGGAGCAAGGCAACATTGACCCATATAGCATCTTCACACGCCCTTGCAATGATACATCCTCACTAAGGCACAACTTAAGGGGTCATTATGTAAGCTTCTAATACCCTTAATCCTGTCAACTTCTGATTCTTGAGTAAATGGTTCTCATGTCAACTCATTATATGCAACTAGACTAGGCTTGATACTAGTCATGAATTGGTCACTAACTGAATAGGGCACAGTATTGAAATTCCCTGAGTAACAGACCAGTTAGTGGGTTCTGCAAATCATTTTCCTAGGCACCGCTTTTAGAATTAACAATAAACATGGTTGTTAACTATAGACCTAAATCTTAGAAGTTGATTCCAAAGTTTATGTCCACGTTCACCTGCTCACGCTAATGTCCCTTTTGCCTATTCTTCTTTTACTTTCCTTTCTGTCTCTCCTCTCCTCAACATGCCTTTAGTGACCAAAAGTTAATGGGAACAATAACCTGGTCCCAGCCATTACTGTTAAACCCCTAAAGGTTGCAGCTATAATCACAAACTATTGGTATGTGTTTTTCTTGCCCCCTCCTTTTTTCAGTTGGGGAAAAGTTCTCATTAACTGAGAGCTTTATGTTTCATAAGCAGTCACATTGCTATTGGAGTCACAAAAAGAGATAACAAACTTCGGGTTAGTTTTGATTGTTGGGTACTACAAATACACCTTTTGTTTGTTAAACATTTTGAACCTTGCCATAGTCGTTAAGCAAGCTTTTCTTGGACTTCCAATTCCTGCTAGTTACTTATACTTATCAGCATAGATAATTTACAACTGGCCATTTTATAATTAAGTTTTATTTGTTTTAACTGCTTTCTTACATTTCTTACTGCTGCTTTGATTGAACAACTTTCTTTGTTCATTCTTAGCCATGGATGTCCAGAGCATATGATCCCTGCACTGAGAGATACTCAAACATGTACTTCAATCTCCCAGAAGTTCAGAAAGCCCTCCATGCCAATGTAACTGGGATTCCTTATCCCTGGAAAACATGCAGGTTAGTTATACAGTTTGGGTCATGAAATTTGAGGGTCAGTCACATGATTGCAACATTTGGAGCACCTTTAATTGACTTTACTTCCTTTGCAGTGATATTGTTGGGGAATATTGGGCAGATTCTCCTCTATCCATGCTTCCTATATATCAAGAACTTATAGCTGCTGGTTTCAAGATATGGGTATTCAGGTACTTCCTCTACTGCATTGATTATCTTTCTGGTGAAACATTCTTTAAGCTGAAAAGATAGGCCTCATCAGTCTCGAGCATTTGCACCTGCTTTTCCTTTTGATGTTAGTTGCTCATTTGGAGTTCAAAAACAAGAAAGCAAGAATATCTAAGCATTTTGGCCTACATAAATGCCTTCGTGTGGTTCTGGTCTAGCAATTGGAAGGGTGGGTTAGGCTAACTTGTAGCCTTTTTTTCTGGCAATGGCAGAAAATGAACTATTAAATAGTTGAACTTGCAACTTGCACTTGCTATATGTTAAAAACAAATAGATAAAAAGGTGACAATTGAATATTGTGCGTCACATCTGACGATGAAAATGTCTGAGATGCCTTCTTGGTACAACTTGTTGAAAGAATGAGGAACAACATGACTTGGAGGCCATGTTTTTCCTCCTGTTGTAAACAGGTTGATCAGCGGCCTCTGTTAGCTCAATTGTTTTATGATATTTACAGCATGATGCTCATTGAATGTTCATTCTACAAGATTTTTGTGTCCAGTATTTATTGAACTCTTTATTCAGTGGGGACACTGACTCGGTGGTTCCTGTGACTGCGACCCGCTATTCTGTTGATGCCTTGAAGCTTCCAACGGTCATTAACTGGTACCCATGGTATGACAACGGAAAGGTCAGTACAAATTCCCATGTTTTGAAGCATTTAAAACTCTTTGAGGTACTTTTTAATCATGTGATTCTTCTTGAAAATCTCTTCTAGCTGCAATGCTCCCAGGCTTCCAGAATTCCATTATAGCAATATATACAAGAATTTTAGTCAGACTTCCGTGTACCTTTTATCTTTCTCCATGTTCGGTCCCCTTTATTTGAACTTTGCGCATGATCGGTAATACCCAGATGCATACTATGGTGAATAAAGAGGTCAAAAATGGATTTCTATATTTGAGTTCCCTTCTCAGGTGATCTTGGCCAATTATTCTAAAATCGTTTACTTGTCTGCTAGGGATATTTGTAAATAATCTTCTCTTTAACAACGCCAAGGTCATATACTTGTCCTTTTACAAGCATACCTTGTTTTTTCTTCAAGATAACAGCAGCACTAAGAAACCAAATGAGCACATGCAATAGCTCACAAACCATGTACACTTAGCAAGCTTACTAGACAAGCCCTCCATATGGGCTCAAAACTTCCTTAGCACAATTTTCAAGGATTGAATCTTGGATCTGGTGTATGGATCAGTGCATCTCTTATCTGTTGAGCTGGGATTGGATGTACTCACAAGCATACTAGTAAAACTCCCAGTCCTGCTCGCAGTCTTCGGGAGAACTTCAATTTTATCCTAAGATTATATTCTCAAAGCGCTTAGGTTGAATTCTGATTCTAACAGCCTCGCTGAAGTTACTCTTTTATACAGGTTGGTGGGTGGAGCCAAGAATACAAAGGATTGACACTAGTGACAGTAACCGGAGCTGGACATGAGGTTCCACTTCATCGCCCTCGGCAAGCATACATTCTTTTCAGATCATTCTTAGAGAACAAACCAATGCCAAGATGAAACCATTGAATGAGATACACTGGATCCACATCAAAAATCACCATAGAAGTATAGGGAAAGAAGCTCTCATTCTTGGGGCCGGAAAGAAGGGATAAAAATAAGCTCCATGTATAATATATCTCCATTCTTGTCTCTATAGCAGCATCCGATATTAGTCTCTTATAGATGATTGCTTTGGAGATCAACTTCAGAGAAAATTTATTCTTTGTAAGGTCCCAAGTATTGGGAAAATGCTCATTTCCATCAATAATGCAGATAGCTTTATAGTGTTTTTTGATTGCCAAAAGAATTTCTACATCCAGTCTCTTACTGGGAATTACAATATACAATGACGTATCAACATTCGTTGGTGCAATTGGTCAAGGGAGCTGCGTCCCGCCCTCCATGCCCAGGTTCGACTTCGCATGGGAGCGAGAAAAAACCAATGTTGGGAGACCCACCCCACAAAGCCGTTCTACAGCGGTCGGTCCGATTTAGTCGGGGTAAAGTCTCGGATATTAGGTGGTGGTCAAACCAAAATACATAAAAAAAAAACAATACACAATGACGTTAAAAAATTTCCAATAGGATCTAATGTGGAACAAAAATGCAAGCATCTAGAGCTAGGGTTAATGTTTGAGAATTAGGTTTAGGGAATTGCAAGTAGCCTTGTTTTTCCAATTTCTTTATCGGGTATCCCCGCAAATTCGGGTACTTGTACTCTTCCATTACGTATGAGCAGGTAAGGAAATAAAGTGAAACTGAGTATGATTTAAGGGCATTGCAGCTGATTTGCAGATCAACTTGGTGGATGGAGGGTGATGTTTGATTAATTACTAACTTTATGTTGACTATACGTACCAAATCAAGTTGTTGGAAAATGGATACCGGGTCGCCATGAGGGCTTGACCAATGACAAAGATAGAGAAGGAGGGAGTAGTTTCGCTCAAGAAACCAAATCTCAACTCCCAATGGTCTTTTGGGTGTGTTTAATGAAATTAAAATGAACGTAAGAGGCTGTTTCTTTGGTCATGGGTGAAGAACAACAAAACCAAAAACACACTGTTTTTTGAGGGCTTAAAAAAGTGAAGCATTTTGTTATCATTTGGAAAGATCGTACCACCTCAAGGGAACAGTTTAATAGTCATAAATTTCTTCTCCAATCTGATAATCTCATATTCGAATTTCTGTGTAATAAAAAAAAGATCATACTACATTTTAAAGCATTTGTATTGTGGAAATTAAAAACTACACCTTGTGTGACAGTTTTTGGACTAATACATTAAAGATGGTTAGTGAATCAATCTTATTACTTGAGAATTTTGATTGTGATATTTTTGGGTATAAAAAATCTTCGCAAGTCATATGCTAATGTCACTCTTATGAAACTTGAAGGAGTTGGGCCAAAATTTATTTCCACAACCATAACCTAACACAATGTCTTTGATAATTGTCCACCTAAAACACATTGCAATGTGATAATGTCTCAAGTCAAAAGTAACCCAAAGTTTGAACCTCCTCTCTCTCTCTCTCTCTCTCTCTCTCTATATATATATATATATATATATGCATGCGTAAATTGTCCAACTATATTTTCCATGACAAAAGTTCAAAGTCATAGGTAGGTAAGTGTTCAAAAAAGTTTTACTGTAATAAAATTAATGAATTAAAGAGGACTATGCTTGAGTTTAGTTAATCCAGTTAATGAATTCAAAATTAAATTTGGGATCGACTATTTCAGAGTTTGTTTAACAGATCTCAACTTAAGGTTATTTTATTTGTAATACTTTTTAATTAAGATAAAAAAAAATTTACTAAAAGTGTAGAATTTTATGAGTTTTTGACTGGTTGATCCAAGAGTTGAGTTAAAGATGATAAGAGTGCTTGGACGGAATGGAAAGATGGATGTGAGTTGTGTTCGAATCTTGGAAATATAAAGATAGGCACTGAAAGAGCTGATCCTTTAATAAATCCCATAGTGTTGGGTGAATTAATTGAGTTAAATTTAGATATCTGACAAATATCCATTAAAAAAATACACGATGATGGCCGGCTCTCGTTGAGACATGAGTAATTAGGTCCGGTCCAAGAGGAGAAAATGATTAGGGCTAACAAATCAGTTGGCCCATATTAAGGTCCAATGGGCGAAGCCCCTACCAACCCCCAACAGTCTGATATCCCAAAAAGAAGGGCACCAAATGGGGCGGATAATCGGGTGGTGCATAGCTCATGGTACAAGCATGTGGTTGTGGCATGTCAAAGGGATAGAAAATGAACCAGTTGACATTTTCAAGTGTATGGATTTGGAGGATCAAGGATGGCCCCAATTTTGTTGTAGTGAAGCATCTCTCACGCCATCATAAATGCAATCAAAAGGTCAAAAAGCAATCAAGAGTTCTTAAAAAGGTTAATGATCTCATTGTGGTTGATCCTCCTTGATTTTAGATTCATTTTTAGGTCAACCCATTTGCACCTCCATGATTTGGACATGTTTGACTTTAATTTGAGAAACCCACCTCATACCCTTGTGAATTTGGTTTTCTCAAGTGATTATATTAATTTGATGATCGATGAAGATGTAATGGTAAATAAATTTATTAGATAAGTTTTAATAGATAAGATATTGTAATAATAATGTGCACTCGTGTGGATTCAACTCGTCGGTGTAAATCGTCAATTTTGATATTAAATCGTCAATTTTAATATTAAATTTTAAGAAGCGATTCCGTATGAGTAAGACAATTTTGATATTAAATTTCTCGATACGGTCAAAATAAGTTATTTTATTTTGATGATTTGATTAAGACGTAACGCCTTGATAAATTTATTAAATGAATTTAGAAAAATAAGTTATTCCTAAGGGAAAAAGAAGGTCCCACTTGTATGGATCCAACTCGTTGGTACAGACCATTTGCCACAAAAGCAAGCTAACCAAAATAATTAATTAGACTAAATTCAAAACCCTATTATGCATCGATTAAGTCTATTTTGAGATTAATCGGATTTAAGTCGTAAGATTTATTTTGTGATAAAAATTTTCAATATATTAATTTGGAATGAAAATAGCAATTATCAGTAATTACAAAAATGATTGACATATGAACGGTAGTAGTCGGGATAAATCTTAAACATCTATTTTTTTTTTAATTTTCTTAATAATAAAATTATTGGTAATCATGATAACCTTAGTTTGATACTAGATGGTAGAAAAAATATATGACGGAAACACAACTATTTTTTTTCCCCATTTAAGTGATCAATCTCGTTTTCAAAGAAACAGTTTAGTGGTATAAACTCCCTCAATTTGATAATTTCAGATTTAAATTCTTGTACAATTAAAAAAAATTAAATGATCAATCTCTTTTCCTCTTGTTCATTTAGCTAGTGCAAAACCATTTATCAAAATGGTCTGTCATGTCTTTTGTAGTGTCTCGTATTATAACCCTTTTCAAGGCTAGTAGAACATTTTCTTAATTCTGTTAATTTATACTGTCTACTTTTTTTTTTAATTTATCGTCGGTATCCAAAATTCTATTCTGATTAATTTAATTTGAGTATCTGTAGAATCTCTATTTAGAGAGTAATTTTCTTAGTATAATATTTTTTATTTTTAAATTTTTAAACCGAAACTTAATTATAAGATTTAATCTTACATTTTACTATATGGACCGCCATTGGTCTTTTTCTTCGTCTCTTCTCCTCTTCGCATGTGCAGATTTCTGATCCAAATGCATTATTAATCTCTCGACGTAGAATGTCAACTATTGGGAGTCTCAAATCACACTGTTACATGAAACCTCTATCTCTCTCTCTCTCTCGCTCTCGCTCTTCCACGCACATTATTTTAAGATGTGTCATTTTCTAATTAAATGAATCATTACCCAGAAATACCCAAAAGCTAATGTTTGAAAAATGCAGCTACCCACCTTACCCAAGACGAAACAAACCATTCAATAAACATTAAATATACAATCGACACAATAATTTATTATGATCTTTCATTCTATCCCCTCCGAATTTTCTAAGCATTTAAACGTCACATGCATTGCACATCTACTTGAAAAGTCCACACAAGCAAATGAGACCTCCAATTAACACACTTCTAACTAAGCTTTTCTCTCACTCTTCCAAAAACCCTCCAAAGTCCACAACAAAAGCCAGATTTTTAAGAGTCCCTAAGTATGGAATACCATTACAAAGCCTCTTCTTCCTTTCTACTCATCTGTCTAATTGAGATTATCTTGCTTTCTTCTATAGTAGTTTCTGGTGATCCGACCGCGGAGCGAGAGAGAGACCGGATCATCAGGCTACCGGGCCAGCCCGCAAATGTGGACTTTGCTCAATACTCCGGCTATGTAACTGTAGATGCACAGGCCGGTCGGGCCCTATTTTATTGGTTGATTGAGGCACCCGCGGGTCGTGGGCCCAGTTCGAAGCCTTTGGTTTTGTGGCTCAATGGTGGGCCGGGCTGCTCCTCGGTGGGTTATGGGGCCTTCCAGGAGGTGGGTCCGTTTCGTATACTTCCAGATGGGAAGACCCTCTCTTTGAGCCCGTATGCTTGGAACATAGGTAATCATGTAATTTTGTCTTGGCTTGATTTAATTTCCGTAGTCTTTTCGGTAGATTTGGATTTGGAAAGGAATTAATTGGAATTTATGATTTGAATTCTGCAGTGGCAAATTTGCTTTTTCTCGAGTCCCCAGCTGGCGTTGGTTTCTCATATTCAAATTCCTCGTCTGACATCCTTACGGTTGGAGATCGAAAAACAGGTCTCTCTCTAATTATTAATATTATTATTATTATTTTATAAATCATTATAATTATGTTAAATTCGATTAAATTTGATTTGAGTTGAATTGAGTTTTTTAAAATTAAAATTCTCCCAAATTTTAGAATCAAATTTGAACCTTACTTAAGGGTAACGGTGCTGGCCATTGGACTACGTAGACGTTGTTCTTCCTCTCTTATTATAACACTGACCTTTTATTTTATTTAATTTTATTTATTTGGAATTGCAGCTAAAGATGCATACGCATTTCTTATAAATTGGTTCGAAAGATTTCCACAGTACAAGCACAGGCCTTTTTATCTTGCTGGAGAAAGCTATGCAGGTTCCTTTACTACACAAAACACTAAACATGAAACCTTAAACTTATTCCTCGTACATATGCGATTTAATAAATTTTTTCTTCGTTAATGATTTCATTTCTTCATTTTCAGGTCATTACATCCCCCAATTATCTCAAGTTATAGTTCGACGCAACAAAGGAATAACAAATCCAATCATAAATTTTCAAGGTTTCTTGGTGAGTCAAAGATCCAAAACCCAAGTGCTTGAAATGATTATTCCTTTAAATTTGTTTCTACATAATTAATTTTTCATTTTCTCTCAGTTGGGAGATCCTCTGATCGACAATTACCATGACTATGTTGGTACCCACGAGTATTGGTGGACACATGGCTTGATCTCAGACACAACCTACGAAGAATTAAGAAAATACTGTCCAAAGGATTCATTCTTATTTCCCAAAAACAATTGTAACAATGCTATGATCCAAGCTTTTGGTGAGATGGGAAACATTGATCCATATGATATTTACAACACTCCTTGCACCAAAAATGGTACCCTTTTGCCTCACACAAGGCTTCCATTGGTAATAATTTCCCTTTATGAGAATTTTGTTTCCTTAATTTGGTTTTAGTACTTTATTTGAATGTTTTTGTATGGAATTCAGGCATGGGTGTTCAAAGGGTATGATGAATGTGCATCTTTATATGCATCTGTTTACTTGAATCGTCCTGAGGTACAAAAAGCTCTTCATGCAAATCTCACTCGGATTTCCTATCCCTGGGCAAGTTGCAGGTGAGAAATACAAGTCCTAATCTTGAATTTCTGATTTTGGTTTCTTTTAAAAATTATATTTTACGTAATTATTTAGCTCATTAGTCTTATTTTCGTCCATAAACATACCGTTCTGCGTAACTTTTGGGCACAACTTCTACAAATATGATCTACTTGGGCAAGGATGGAGCATAAGTACTCATAAAGAAAGAGGCTAAATGCATAAATATGTTTGTGTGCAGTTTTTCTATTAGGACCAATTGGAGTGATTCTCCAAATTCAGTCCTTCCTATCTTCGAAGAGCTCATAGCATCTGGTGTTAGAATTTGGGTATACAGGTATAAATCTTTTCTCCATTAATACCTACTGATTGAAATTAAGAAAAGGAAATTAGGTTAAATACATGACAATTTCATTTACGTGAACAGTGGTGATACCGACGCCATTTTGCCTCTAACTGCGACCAGAAGATCCATTGGAACTCTAAACCTTACCACCATAGCCAGTTGGTATGCTTGGTATGATGATAAACAACAGGTAACCATCTTTCTTTCTTTTTTTTTTTTAATTTCTAATTTGTTTCATTTTAGAAAATTACTTATGATTTTTTGTTTTCGTGACCCATTTTAGGTTGGTGGTTGGAGCCAAATCTACGAGGGTCTTACCTATGTCACGGTGAGAGGAGCAGGGCATGAGGTTCCCTTGGGCCGTCCACGACTTGCCCTAATATTATTTGAACATTTTTTGAAAAATGCACGTATGCCAGGACCTAAACTCTAGAGATTTTAAAAAAAAATAAGTTTTGGGGCTATTTTGAAGGTTGAAATAATAGGAAAGGTGCCATTGATTGTATGATTGTTCTCTTGCCCTTATGCTTTGCCGGGAAAAGGATGGAAATATAGTCTCAAAATTTTCAATGATCTACTGCTTGGTTCCATACTTTCCTATGCATCTACATTCGAACCGACTAAATTTGAGTAATTTTTTAAATTAGTAAAAATAGGATATTGTGTCAGATTTTTAAATAGAAATGATGCTTAGTTCAAATCAATAGGGAAGTTAAATTGAAATTAGTAATTAATATATTAAGTTAAGATAAGAGATTTATGACTGAATTTAGGATTAGAAATTATTATTATTATTATTTTTTATAAATTACTGATAATTATGTTAGATCTGATCGAATATGATTTGAAGGGTTGGGATTAGAAATTATTGCGAAGCCAAGATCTGTGCAATTATGTAAAAAGGTGATCAATTTGAATTACTATTTTTTAGTTTGCAGCAAAGTAGGGTTATATATGACATTTAACTGTAGTATGAACCAGACCGGGCAATGAAGGTAAGACAAAAATTATGGGAGAGGCGAAAAAAGATTTGAGAGAGTCAACTCCTAAAATGTACCTCACAATATTCAAATCGAATTAATCAAATAAAATCAAAATATTGACGATGAGAATAAAAAAAAAAGAAAACAAAAATCATGGGTCTAAGCTTGGCCTAACTTAGTGCTCGAACCGGGCGGAGGGGATTATTTGTGCAAATTACCAGCCCAATGGTTGTAATGATTGGGCCTCCCAATTCAAATTTTTTAACAGAATCAAATAGTATCTGAATTTATAATTTGACTGATTTAATTTGATCTGTTGTTGGATTCTTTTAATAAGATTTGAATCTGAATTTTAATTAAAGAATTCGATCATCTTCCTATTAAACAAATTGTCTTGGACCAATTGTCGATTGGTCAAGGGTCTTCCAATTCACCTAGTTTTGGACCCCCACCGGTTCTTCCCCAAAATTAGGGCACGAAACGGTGATACAAAATGGAAATGTGGTTTGAGTTTCCTCCGTTCAAACTCCAAAACTAAAAATCCTAATTCAAGAAAATTGATAGAGAAAACCAAGACCCCAAATAGCGAGTATTTATATTCCCCACCTCTAACCAATTAAAACGGAAAAAAAAAACACATAATAAAGGAAAATAGCACTAAAATAAAAACCTGTATCTCCCTCTGTTGCGGTGCAGATCTGAGTGAGAGACGCGGGTCTGCAATTCTATACTAATTTCGACAAGTGGTTACACCTCATCTATAAGGAGTTTAGTTTTGAGTTCCAAGTCCCGAAACTCGGGACCCCAAGAATCCGTGACGTCTAACAAACCCATTCTTAACCTTTGAAGCAGCTTTACAAAAGTTCTCTAACTAACAAGTTATATTGTTATATACAATCAAATGATGCTCATGTGATTGTTTGCATCTGTTTGCTTTATTTAGTGTGCAATTGTGTACATATAAATGCACTGCACAACATAATTGGTTTCACAGTATTTGGTCGGATAATGCCCTTAGGTGGTGTGTCCAAGTGCATGCCGCTTGTGTTTAGATCGAAGAAAAATGAGGTTCGTGTTAACGCAGCACCAAGATTGGTGCGCTACGGTGCAACTCTCGGTCAAGGTCACGCCACAATATCAACTTTGGTGCACAGCGATACAACACTCGGCGGGGCACAACTTGTTCTCTAGCCGAGTCTTTGTTTCCGTGATCCTTTTGCTCCCCTTTCGCATATTCGTTAATTTCTTCTGCTTGTCCAACTAGTCCTTGAATCCCTCGTCTATTTATTCTTTTTTTTTTATCGATCGATATCTAAAATCATATTCTAATTAATTCGGTTTGTATATTTGTTGGATTATTTTATGGGACAACTCTCATAACATAATTTTTTTATTTCTAAATTTTAAATTCAAAATTTGATTAAATAATTTAATATTTTTATTATCAGAACAACGGTCCGTTAACCCTTTTGTATATGTTCTACACCAAAATGGAATATGATCATGTGACCTTGTCTCAGAGGCCACTTTGGCCCTTCGAGCACAAGGAATGGATCAAACGTCACCTTAAATGCCATCAAAAGGTCAAAAAGCAATTAAAGTCGAAAGATTCATCTCAACTTCATTCTTCCTGCATAAAAAAGTAATTTTTGTTGTGGATGGAAAACAAACTTGCTTTCATTTTCGATGCCATTTAAATTCGTTCTTCTTCGATGGATAAGGATCATTTCATCCATTTCTTTCTTTCCCTCTCTTTCTCTCTCAAGAGAGTTTTTTGGTATGCTTTTTGAGCGAGTTCCTCACTTGGGAAAAAAGAATTCAGTGATAATATTGCACAAAATTTGAAATTGGTTTAAATAATTTTTAAGTTAAAAACATAAATAATAAATCCTAGATCATTGCATTCTATTGGCAATTTATGCTCAATTGCTCTGAGTAGGTGGCATGGTGGGAAGAAGCCTTGTCATTGTCACATTCTCCAAATCTCAGCAAGTACCATACCAACAGTGCAGTTCTTTACGAGGATATCTTTTTTTTTTTTTTCATTTCAAATAATGAAACTAAAAAAAATCTTCATTTCTACAAGTCACTTGTACTCTCTCTCTCTCTCTCTCTTTCTCTCTCTCCGAGATTGAAGTCATTGATGATGTTGACTAGATCAAGATGTGAAAATGCAGCAACTCTGCTGTCCAAATTTTAATGGCAAAACATCTCACATGCATTAGACATCTAGTATATTTGTCATTTAAGTTTCTCAGACTTCAAGAAACTCCACTAAACCGAAAGCTAGACTGTGAAGAACTCTAATTATGGAACACAAGTGCAAAACCTCTTATTGCTCTCATTGATCTCTCTCTTATGCATAGAGATCATTTTGTTGTTGTTGCTAGCAACAAGGGGTGAAAGATTCGGAGACTGTATTGTTGGGCTAGCAGGCCAGCCCGCAAATGTGAGCTCAGCCCATTACTTGCGTTTTTTTTTTAAATAAATTATTGATATTTGATAGTTATGTTATACTCGATTAAATTCGATTTGAATTAAATTAGATATTTAAATGACAAATCTCTTTTTGTGCTTGTTTTTGTCATATACAAGAATCAAATCTTAGATTTTACTTAAAATGTATTATTATTCAATCATTAAACCTATAGCATTGGATCAGTGGGCTAGACACTTGTTATTTTGTTAATGGCATGAGTCACCAACGTCTAGTTGGTCTAGTAACTAAATAGTAGTATTTTTTAAATAAATTTTTGAATTCAAATCTTATATAAAAAATAAATTTTTGAGACACCCGTTGGCCGTGGGCCTTGGGACTTAGCCCTAATTCAAAGCTACTTGTCATGTGGCTCATTGGTGGGCTTGAAATAAATTAAGGGTTTCTTTTTTTTTTGGTTTGCTGTGGTTTTTTTTTATGCCAATAATAATAATTGGTGGGATTATGCTTCACAAGAAAAAGGACCAATTAAATGGTAAAATCAGAATTGTAATATATGATATTATCCTATTCGACATATTAATTAGATCAAAATTTGGTGTTTTAACAATTTGTGCTCAATCTGGCTAAGTTTGATCATGCCCAAAATTTAGTAAAAAAACACAGCCAAACTTCTACAAATGGTAGGACAGGCTGAGTGAGTTAGAGAAGTAGTTCAGTCCATACCCAAATCTATTTGGCTTCGTAGATAAAGGTTAAAATTAAAAAAAAATTCAAAATAGTTTAATAAAATTGCAAGATATAATATAATTTTACCTGGTTTTTTCTTTTAATCTGACTAAAAGATCAAAAGATTTAACCTTTTTTTCCTTCCTTTCCTGCATAAAATTAGTGGGTATAATGGTGAAGCCTCAAAGAGAATCAAAAGGAATAAATTAAGCAAAGCCGAAGAGAAGATAAGAATGAACTCCAAGTATTCTATTCTAATACATCCACTAGAAATTAGAATATAATCTAATTCTCTTGCTGCCAAAAAGGAAGGTCTAAAGGGTTGGGGGAGGGGTCCCATTCTAATTTTCCAAATACCAACCTCATTTAGCCCCCATTTTGTAAGATTACCATAGTGTCCCTTATTCTTTGCTTGCCTTGGAACCCTTTAGGAATTTGATACCTTGTTGTGCAATGATGTTTGAGTGTTTATGTTGGCCAGTAACGAGAGCAATTTTACCAACGTGTGTTAACTCAATTAGATGTGGGGTTTAATATTTTTAAATATGACCGAGATTTGATTTTCACTAAGAGTTTCGGGTTCTCATATGTATGGAGCGTTCCCCGTTTGGAGACTCGTCCTTCGAAAGGAGCCACTGCAGCGGTCGGTCTGGATTAGTCGGGACAAAATCCCAGATATCAGGCGATGTCCAAGACATTGTAAAAAAAAAATAAGAGCAATTTTATCTTAATAATGTATGTCTAGCCATATTTTTTTGAATTTCTTTATAGTTTAGAGATACTTTTGATTAATAGATGACATTTCGAGTCTTTTCCTTTTATTTTCGCTCATCATAAAAATTAAAATCAGTTAAATAAACTTAATCAATTGGAAAAGAAGAAAGAAATAATTACGTCAAAAATAGCATTTAAGAAAATCTTCAAATCCCCAAGGGAGATTATACCTTCAAGATTTCCTTTATTAAATGGTGGTGCCATATACCATATAGAGCAATAGAATGAAATTACAAGAAGGAATGGACCGAAAATATCCTTGCACTTTTTGATGAGGGCACTATGGTAATTTTGTAATTTCCAAAATGTTCTTCCTTAAGGACTAAGGAGGGTAATGCAGTCATTACGTTATACTCCAACCAATGTTTCCTCGATGAACATGCCAGAAAAGTGAAGAGAAAACAAGCGAAGTGTGTGTAGACATTTTGAATTCTTTAGGCTTTAGAGGAAGAAAAGCAGAGACACCCATTTAAAGAGAGAGAGAAAGGAAGCTAAAGACATTTCGCAAAGTGAGATAGAGAGAGAGAGAGAGAGCAACAAGAGAAACATGTACAGGTTTAGCAACACGGTTATAGGTTTCTTGAACCTCTTCAGCCTCTTAGCTTCCATACCAATCATCGGTGCCGGATTATGGATGGCAAGGAGTAGCACAACATGTGAAAACTTCCTCCAAACACCATTACTGGTGATTGGATTCGTAGTCCTCATAGTGTCTCTTGCAGGCTTCATTGGAGCTTGCTTTCATGTTGCATGGGCACTTTGGGTTTATCTTGTGGTTATGTTACTCTTGATAGCAACTTTGTTGTGTTTTACTATATTTGGATTTGTAGTGACAAGTCAAGGAGGAGGAAGAGCAGTGTCCGCTGATAGGATATACAAGGAGTATAGGCTTGAGGACTATTCACCTTGGTTGAGGAATAGGATTAAGGATCCTCAGTATTGGAAGACCATTAAGGCTTGTATAATAGGGTCTAAGACTTGTGCTAACATTGCATCTTGGACTCCTATCGATTATCTTCAAAAGGACTTGACTCCCATACAGGTAAGTTCACTAGCTTCCATTTTTTTTTGTGCCATAAAATACTTTTCCACAAACCGTTATCTAGACGGTCAAACTCCTTTTCAGTGTGTGTTTTCTTAATATAGTTATTTTTATTTTCAAAATTTAAAATCAAGTGTTTTTTAATGGATTTAACATTTTTTCTATTAAACTAATTATCCGTTGGTTCACTGGCTTTCATTTTACTATTAGCATAGAATTAAATATTTGCATGTAAAAGCCTAAAAGTTGAATGCTTATGCTCCAAATTCTGGGATAATTAGCATTTTCGTTGTTTATTTCATGGGTTTTCGTTGGTTTCTTTCTTTAGTAATTTAACTAATCAGTTTCATTAGCAAATTAAGAAAAAGGGTCTGAATGCTTCGAGGTTTTGGAATTTAAGATTTAGATGTTCATTCCAGGGAAGGAGATACTAATAAAAAATACAGGCTTTTCTAAATCTCTTCAAGATCATTTTAAAGACTCCTTTTGTACGGTCCAATTCTAATATCAAATTTCAATTTTAAATCATTGTACATCTGAATAGAAAAAGTAGTCATATAGTTTAATTTAAAATTTTAAATAGTATTTGAGATGAATCATAAGATTTTACCCTTTTTTCTTTTAATTTTTTGCTAAGGTTTCTTTTCTCTTTTACTTTTGTTGGCAATCTAAGTAGTTCCAAATTGATTAAAGTATATAAATTTGAAACTTGCCAATGGTCACGTTGGTGTTCTATGTACGGATTAGGGCAAAATAAAATTTCTAAAAAATTTTTAACAGTTATTATTTATGTAGGTATTGATACCGAAAAGAAAATAGAAAATTTCACAACTTTAAATTGATTGAAATTCACTTGGAAAACGTTGCAGTCTGGATGTTGCAAGCCACCAACATCATGCAACTACGCAACAAGTGTGGCACAAGACGCAGATTGCTACCGGTGGAACAACGCACCAAGTGTGTTGTGCTACGACTGCGATTCATGCAAGGCTGGAGTGCTTGAAGATGTGAGAATTGATTGGCACAAGATCTCCGTCCTCAATGTTGTGATGCTTGTTCTTCTCATATGCATCTACTCCATAGGATGTTGTGCTTTTCGCAATACGAGAAGGGCCGAAACAGACTATCCCTACGGCGAAAATCGGATGACTAAAATCCGACCTAGATGGGACTTTCACTGGTAAGTCATAAAAGATTCAATTTTTTACACAAAATGCGTAGGGTTGTGGAGCAACAAAATTGATCTAGTAAAGGCAAAAAACAATTATTCAGGCCTAAGTTTTCATTAGGTAGGAGAAAATTATAATAATAGAACACTGTGACGTAATTCAATCAATTATATATATAGATGAGTGATTTACTTACTTTGATATAAATCGAATTAGAATTATAGCAAATCTGAGCCAACCCTCTTGTAGAGGGATAGAGACTCAAATTTAAGTACATAAATAAAATCGAAAAATCTCTCTCTCTCTCTCTCTCTCCCTCTCTCTCTTTCTGGCTCTCAAATGGCTTTTGGTTTATTCTTTCTAGGTGGAGATGGATGCATGACAGAAGACACCTTCTTTATTAGCAAAAGAAGCTACTTTTTTCTGTACAATATTTCTGGGACTTGTGTTTATTTCTCTTAAAACGAGGGACCAAGCTGGTTTGTAACTTCGTGGGATGTAATGTATGTAACAAAATGCTTCAAAGGGCCTTCCTTTTACACAGAATTAATGGTTGCTTTTTCTTTTTTTCTTTCTTTCTTTCTTTTTTTTTTGTTTTTTGGGTACAAAAAAGAAAGATACAACTTTATCTTGCAAGATCTTCTATTTAGACTAGTGTGGTCTTCTACTTAGACTAGTGGGTTCTTTTCTTTTTCTAACTTTACTGCCTTTTGAAATTGGTGGAGGGAATTTGTTTATTTATTTATTATACATAAAAAAAGAATTTGAAAATGTAAGGTTTGGAATCCAAGCTAAACTAGAGGCATACATTTACTAGGCAAAATTTCATTAACTGGATGAAAGGACCATTTTTGTCTCTCCAATTACGAATACTCTACGAATTTATTTTTAAGTTAACAATTTTTCGAGGATATGAAATGACCATTTTTTTTAAAAAAATCTCTTTCTCTCTTTTGATTGGGCAAAAATATTCACTATTATTCTCTATTTCTCTCTTCTTTGGTCGCTACGTACTTTCTTCCCTCTTTGTTTCTTCCTCTCTCTCTCTCTCTCTCATTCTCTCTCTTTTCTCTTATATCTTCTTTCCTCTCTCTCTCTCTCTCACAAATTGTTGATTGATCGCACATTGTAGATCGAGGGGGGTTTGGGGGGAGAGGAGTTTTCCGCTCATAATTTTCTTCTTAGAAAGAAACATTGACCAAAGAAAAAAAGAAGAAAGTCCATAGTCGTTGAATGGACAACGGGAGGAGAAAGAGAGATAAGGAAGAGAAAGGAAACATCATCAACAAAGAGAAAAGAAGAGAAGAGAGAGAAAGAGAAACAAGGAAGGATTGAGAAAAGGTATCTCGAAGAATAATCGATATCTGATAGTTTAGTTGGTTCGAGAATTGACATCTCTTAATCATGGTTGAGAGTTCGATCCCCATGAGAACTGAAAAATCAATGTTGGGAGATCTACTCTCTCAATTGGGCCCTGTAAGCGGTCAATTCAGATTAATCGGAGAGAAATCTCGGATACTGGGTTGGTGGTCTAATTATGGTAAAAAAAAAAAAGAGATAAAGATATAGAGGGTAAAATGGTTTTTTCCCATGCATGAAAATTTGAAATCGAAATAAAAAAACAAAAAATTAATTTTCTAGCATTAGTCAATGAAATTTCTTCTTCGATATTCAACTTTTTAACATTCATGACATCAATATCAAAGATAAATAAATCCGTAAGATGGGCTTGTGGTTACAGATGGTGACGAGTAGGTTTGGCATGGAAAAAAATATTTTCATTCCAAAACCTAATTATTTACTTTTATGAAATTCATTCCAAAGTCCTGATAAATTTGAATGAGTAATTTTAAACTTGTCTCCTTGTTAAAGAAGAAATACATAACCTGATTAACCTTCATGTTGTTAATTAATGATAATAAAATTAGAATATATTTATTTCATAAATACGAACACTACAAAAAACCTCAAAAAGACCAATAATTAGAGTTCATAAAAAACGAATGTAAATATGAGAAAAATTATAGAATTACGAGTTATATTTTAATACTTTCAAGTATAAATGAGTGGGTTTGGATTCACAAAACTAATTCCTAAACCCATCCCAAATCCCTTTATTCATGATCTTAAACTCATCCTAATGGATTGTATAAAATTTTGTGGATCGAACAATCATATATCATTTGACTCACGATTTGGGTATGAAGTAAATTACGTTGGAAGAGTAACCTTTTAAATGACTTATTATAAGTTCTGAATCAAATTAATCAAAATATAATTTCTGATATAGTACAAAATAAAAACCCTGTCGCAACCATCCTCAACTCCCCTATAACTTGGACAAGGGTCAGGTGATTTGCCGGGCCCGAATGCTTTTTAGGGTCGGTATTTCAAATTTTATTTTTTTATTATATTTGATATTAAATGAAAAATATAATTAATTCATATGATATGAAGTGAATTATGAAATTCATTTGTAAATAATTTTTCTATTTTAAAGTTAATTAAGCTAAATTTATAAATGAGAAGTAAAGTAAGTGAAGTTCACAAACATTTGAAAAGTTCATTTATAAATTTTATATATTTTTATTAATTTAAATATTTATAATTTTTATGGAACTAGAAATTAAAAGCGTGTTTAGTTGTGTAAAATGTTCTTCAATTTTTTTTTATCTATAATTTTTTTATATTTTTTATCTTAAAAAAAGTAGAAAATTTTGAAAATTTTGAAAAATACGAATTTCATTTATAATGAAAAACAGTAAAAAAAAAATTCTAAAATTGTTTTCTGTTTCTCTTTATAAATTTGATAAATCGTGTTTTTTAATTTTCATTTTTTTAAAATATTAAAAAGTGGAGTATTTAAATATAATTTCATTTTCTTAGAAAATATTTTCCAAATAATATCCTTTTTTTCACAATTAAACACATCCTAAAATTCTTTTTTATTTTTTTGGAAACATTATAATTTATTTGGCTTTTGATTTCAAGCAGGGCGCTAAAAGTCAGACTCGCAAGTTCACCGCTCCAATGACACACGTCAGTTATCCGTTCAAGACACCCTTCACAAGAACTAGCGACCAATGTGGTCGCAAAAAATCCCTTGTCCTTAACCGCTCTTTCCCCCTTTTCATATTTCCTATATCGCTAGCTTGTTTCACCTTCGAACACGCCCATGCGAACTCAAGTAATAAAGAGAAGGCTGTCATTTTACTTCATGAACCAACGTACCTCTCTCTCTCTCTCTCTCTCGATTCTTCTAATTGTTGCTTTTATCTTTTCCGAGTCCCAATTTTGTTGATTTACTTTCTTCTTTCTTCTTCATATTTGTATACAGTAATTGCATAAATTGTGGTTGATGTGAAAGCTATTGTGTCAAGTGAAGAATGCCCATTTTTCTGTTTGACAATTGTCCGCTTAGAAATTCAACTTGAATCGAAACCCGCATTCCACCTGGGGACTGGGATTCGGATATTTTTCTTTCAACTGTTATTTTGAATTCAAATTATGATTACCTTAGAGTGATTATCGAATCGACACCATTGGGTTTGAACACAAATGAGGAATTTGTACCACTACCTTGAATTCAAGAATACTGTTCCGTGTTCTTTTTAATGTAGTGTCTTTGCAGACTAGAAGGAAAAAAAGAAAGCCCAGTTTGATTTCAGTCTTTTAGGAATTTTTTGAGCTTTTTCGTAGGTGGTAGATTCCCATGGTTTGATAATCTAGCAAATAATAATAATAAAAAAATAAAAGACATAAAAGCTGTATTGCTTGGTCTTTTTTTTTTTTCCCTCTTTGTTACTGGTATTCGTTTCAACTGCAGCATCTTACTTGATCTCTATGGACTTGTAGCAATTGATTCATGCTGCGACTTGGATGCGATGCATGCCTCTTCCTCGCTTGCTGAGCTTACAATACTTCTACCAACTCCAATTCCTCTGGGGATTCTCCCTTTCCCTTTCAGTTTTAAGTTATCGTCAACACTTGCTGACACTGCAATCATCTCGTACGAAAGCTTGCCTCTCCTGGCATGGCAAAACTTGCTATTAGTCATGCACAAACAGCAAACTTCACGCCACTTGTTCCAACAACTTCACTCTCAATTGCTTATCACTGGGCTTGCAAGCACAGGTTCATTACTACTTTGGAATGCCTTACTCTGCCACTCTGCCACTCTGCCACTCTGCGCTACGCATCTTCCCTGAAGATGCCCTCGACCTTTACAAGTTTGCATATATTCCATAGTCTTCCTTTTGCTCCTGATGGCTTCACCTACAATTTCCTTCTCAAAGCCTGTGCCAATTTGCAGCATATGTTTGAAGGGATACAGGTTCATGCTCTAACTGTCAAAGATGGATTTGATTCTCATGTATCTGTGCAGGCGGCTTTATTGAACATGAATGCAGGACATCGGTTCTTGGTTGAAGCTGAAAAGGTCTTCAACAGTTTGCCGGTTTGCAACTCGGTCACTTGGAATGCCAATGATAACTGGTTTAAAAAAATGGGGTCAGCTAAGCCTTACTAGATCTCTCTTTAATGAGATGCCGATTGTTGCTAGGACTGTGGTGTCATGAACGGGCATTGTTGATGGATATACTCGCATGAATCAACCTACTTAGGCTATGTCTCTGTTCCAGAAAATGACCTCAATCCGAGGGATAAAACCTACTGAAATCACAATTTTAGCCATCATCCCAGCCATTTCAAATCTTGATGATCTAAAGAATTGTCAATGCATTCACACCTATTCAGAGAAAAATGGATACAAGGAAATTAATATCTGCATTGCAAATTCTCTTGTAGATGCACGCGCCAAGTGTGGCTGCATTGAGAGTGCATTCAATTTTTTTGATGAGATACCATCTGAGAGTAGAACTTTGGTGTCACGGACTACAATTTTCTTAAGTTTGGCAACGCATGGGATGGCTGAAGAAGCAGTAGAGAACTTTGAAACAATGGAGAAGGAATGTTTCAGCCCAAATTCAGTGTGATTTTTGAGCATTTTAAATGCTTATAATCCGGTCGTTTGGTTGATGTTGGGCTCAAAATTTTCAACAAGATGGTCAATGACAGTCAAATTTTACCTGATGCCAAGCATTACGGGTGTTTATTTGATATGTTTGGAAGAGCTGGTAGGCTGGAAGAAGCTGAGATGTTGGTTTTGGGGATTCCAAGTGGGATTTCTAACAATGTGATTCAGAGAACTCTCTTGGGTGCTTGTAGCTTTCATGGGGACATTGAAATGGGCAAGAGAGCAACTATGAAAATACTAGAGATCCAAAAGGGATATGGTGGGGACTATATGCTTTATCTGACATTTTTGCCAGTGCTGGAAGGTTCGGAGATGTTGAAAGTGTTCCGAGATTGATGGATATGAACAATACATCAAAAGTTCCAGGCCATAGTTTGGTGTGACCTACCGAAGAATAGAATAGATACTACAATCAGATGCTGTTATTGTACATCATGGCATTTGTTTAACACTTTTCTAAGTTTAACTTAAAAAATTCTTTGGAAAGAGATTCTAGATTAAGCAAGATAACCCCAGTACTGGCGTAAGTTTGCAGTGTCTGTCTGAAGACTGAAAGCCTATTACCAGTTAAAGCTTGGTTTAGAGAAACTCTTACGGTCTGGAGGAGACCTGGAAAAGGAGAAAACAGAGCAAATATTAAGATGCTGACTGTTTATTAAGTCATGATACATTGACTTGTGTACAAATATTCAAGGCCCATATACCATATGGCCTTTGTATCTCAGACCTATGAAGCACAGAAATGGGGACATGACATACAGAAACATAACAATGCCCATATGCTATCTGGGATTGAATTATATAGCTGAGAACCTAGGAAGCACAAATATGGACGCGAGACATAAAACATCACATACATGGCATGGTTATAAAGTATTGTAGTTTATGTGTCGGTAAAAATGTCCGGGGCATTTTAGCAAAAGTAAAAATTTAAATTTAAATGAAATTGAGATAACGAAATAACTCTCGTTATCCCCTTAACACCCTATCTCCCTTAAAAACTAGCATCTCTCTGTCGGATGGAACAACCTCTCTGAAACGTGAGTTTTTTGTGAAAACCTAAGCAATTGAGAATTGCTTGAGGCTGTGTTCATCATTTGTGTGACAAAAACAGCGAGAGAAAAAAAAAATGGAGGGAGAGAGAAGTTTTCAAGTAGGAAAATTTCTTTCATTATATTAGATTTTTATTTGAGATGTCATAGTATAATGGTGATAGGTCGATTTTGTGATCATTATGCTGATCGAGCGATCCGTACGAAAGAATTTATACCTAACGTGTTTTTTCAAAAATCTTGACTTTTTGATTTACACGTTTCTGCATAAATCTAACATTATGTTTCAAACCCTATGAGTGTCAGTACAATATAGTTTTAGAAGAGTTGGTGAATCCGTTCTAATCTTTTGAAACAAATATTATCAGCTAGCGCATTTATCTTCACAAATGTCTATTCACATTATTCTTTTTAGTTCTGTACGCAATTTTCATAATGGATAGAACTTCCCCATGATTCAGAATTAAAAAAAAAAAAAAAAATTGTGGAGCCATGCTTTGAAAAATATGAGATGGCTTGTAGCTGGATATAAGAATGAGCAGCCAAGTTGTTGCCTGATTTTTCTTTTGGAATAAACCACCGCTATCACTGTTTGATAGATATATTGGATCCGATTAAATTTAATTTGAGTAGATTATACTTTTAAAAGTTAAAATTTTTCTGACATCTATTTTATTTATATATTAGATTCGAAATTGAGATTTTATTTAAAAAATATCACTAAGTCATTAAATCAATTAAATGGAGTTTTTATGGGTTGATTTGTGTGTGGTCTACATTCAATGTTCTCTTCATCTCTTTGCTTTGTCAAATAATGTTCTGGCTTATTAATCATGGAGATCGATTGAGTTTAGGTCTACCCACCCAAGATCAAGAGTGGGTTCCATTCAAGATTCGTTGTTTATCCCTTTCCTGATCATTTGAAACATGCTGGAACCTTCTCTTCTTTAGCATCTCTAACTCTTTTATTTTGGAAAAGTATATTTTTATTCTCACTATCTCTCAATGCTATGGTAATAACATTGGGTTTTTGTGAAAAACCATAATGTTAGCATAGCCAAATAGTTTCAATACTTTTAATAACTATAAAGTTTTTTACGCGTACTTTAACTATGAGTTCAATAATACTGAATTATACTTAAGAAATACTAAAACTATAAATCACTTGGCACCGCTACAACAACCCCAATTTTTGAGAATATAAGTAAAATTAGTTTATGACTTTAAAAAATTAAAGAATATTAGAAAAATTCGGAAATGGGATTTTGAAAATTTGGGCAAAATAAACCCTAAAGATCAAAATGTTGGGCACACAAGAGTGGGTGGCTAAGAGATGAACCGGTGGATCCAAAATCTCTTGTTTACTTACCATTCTCATAAATCTCTCTCTTTCTTGTTTAAAAAAGAAAAAAAAAAAAAGGCTTTCAATTGAAGAAAAATATAATATTTTGAAACTTAGCTACAAGTTGACATACATGTTTCAATCCTTCCATCTAATCCTATTTTGAGACACAAAATTTTTGAATTGATATATTTATATTTATTATACTTTTAATTTATATATTTATAAATCAACACATACACTTCACCTCTAATATATATATATATATATATATATATATATATATATATTGTTTTACAAGTAAATACAATTAAGTATGATCGAAGCAAAAAAAAAATGAAAATAAGGAGACTTTCCTGGTTGAACTGTTCTCGAGGACTTTAATAACTTTCTCTATGCCAACAGAGTGATCAGCAGCTTGCTCTCAGAGTTGGCACTTTTCTTTGGATGGGAGTCTGGCATACCATTTTCAAAACCCACATCTATCGTTATGTGCTCTTGGTTCCAGACCAGATCAACCAAGCTCCAAACCCCCCCCCCCCAAAAAAAAAGTGACAAAAACAAAAAAGAATGAAGAACTTTTATTTCTATTTGGCCAAATTTTTTTTGATTTTGTAATTCAATATACTAATACATCTTTTTTATATAATAATATAATCAATTTGAGTGCACTACATTAAAATCAAGAGAAAATCAAGAAAAAAAAAAGATTTACAATGAAAAATCAATCAAAAAAATAAAAACACAAAATAAAACAAGATAAAAGGATCCAAATGGATGAGTTGGGAAAATGAAAAGTTGCTTGTTGGGAATACTTGGGGAATAACTTGAAAGATGGGCTTATTTTCTGAAAAAATATGAGTGGAAACTTGAGTTGAAGATCACCTTTTTCTCACTCTTTTCTTTCCCTTTCCCTTCTGTGAAGCCACGCTGTGTTGAATTGAATGAGAAGACATCCATTTCCCACGATCAAAGCTAGCCTATCATCTTACCTGCTTTGAATTGAATGATCAGATACTCTATTTCTTTAATCAGATTTAAATATTGAGAATAATAAAAAAAGATTTAAAAGAGTTAACCCTTAAAATGTCCCAACAATACTAAAATCAGATTAATCAGATAAATCTCAAATACCAATAACAAAACCCCCCCAAAAAAAAAAACCTATTTACATTATGGAAAGATGACTATACAAATATCTCTCTCAATAAGGGACTTGGTCTAAGAGAAATCTCTATTTAATTTAATTTATTTCGTGTTGTTGCTATTTTATCTTAATTTATTTATAATATTTTTAATTACAAAAAATTTATAAAAAATTTTGAAGTTTTATGGATAAGAAAACCAAAACTATAAGCATTCTTAGCCTAACTTCTTTTTATATTAAAAGATTTTATCATTGTTAGGATGAAAAATAATAATTTTAAAATTTAACTAAAAAAATGTTTGTTAATTTTAGTTAAAAAAGTTTTTTCTTAAATAAATTATATAACAAAACAACTAATATAAATTTTAATTATAAATAAAATTATAATAAAGGACAACTGATATTAAAATTTCGTATTAATATATAAAATAAATAGTTTCATAAATAATTCTAAAATATTTATAAATTAAAAAAAATATTTAAAACTTAAACAATTTTTAAATGATAGTTAAATTAAACATATCCATGACAAAAATATTTTTTTGGTTTACTTAAACTATTTTTTAAAATATTTATAAATATTTAAATATCTTAAAATTTTATTATTTTAATTATTATTTAAAAAAAAGACTCTACTTCTCTATAGTTAAAAATATTAAAATTAAATAAAATAAAAAATGAAAAAATGAGTTGATGTTTTTCTAAAATATATAAACAGCTCATTGGTAATTGATTTTTGGAAAGAATTGGATGTTTTAATTGTGATGTTTTAATTGTGGAATTTATGAATAAATTATTATACTAAATATATATATATATATATATATATTTAAAAGGAAAAAAACGAAGGCCAAAACTGAGAAGCAAATCTCTCTCTCTTTCTCTCTCTCTCTCACAATCAGTGCGGAAGAATCTGAAGTTTCATTGCAATCTGTGTTAATCGATCGATTGATTAAATGGAGGTTCGACACAATCCTGCGATTGATAACTCATCAATCGGTCATCAACATCATCCTTCTACACCTGTCATCGCCGCGGCTTCACCCAATCCCAAACAGCCCAAACCCTCTTCCAACACTGTCGATTCCAATTCCGTCTCTCAACGGTACTCTCTGTCTGTCTCTCTCTCACCATCTCTACCGTTCTCTCTCTTCTGTTATTAATTTGGTTTTGGGTTCTTTTTTTCTTTGTGATATTTGCAGGCTTCACAAGGAATTGATGTCTCTAATGGTATGTTTTTAAAAAAAATATCTGTCCCTAATTGGGTCTTTCTTGATGATAATTACGTTTTCTTGAATTTTGATTTCGTAACTGTTGGGAAAAGGTTTATATTGATGGGTATTCAGAATTTTGATGATTGTTATCTTGCTACTTGTTTTAGTTTAATTATGGGTTGTTTTTTGGTTATGATGATAAGTTGCATTTTTCATGATGTGGGTTTTGTGAACTTTGTTTGTTTTTGATGTAATTAATGGTCCAATTTTGATTTTCTGGCTGTTGGAAGATTATGTCTTTACCTGGTTTTCTTGAATTTGATTTTGATGAATGTGAAAGCTTTTATTGGATTTTGGATAAATGGGTTTTTCTGTTTTAGTTTAATTGCTAGTTGATGAGTGATTTTGGTGATGCGTTGCGTTGATAGTCCGGTTTTGTGAAATTTTGTTGCTTTTAGAAGAATGAGTGGTCAATCAAAAGATTGGATCATTGACTGAGAGGTTGGTTAGATAATGTCTTTTGTGTGGTTTTAAATGTTACTTGTTTGCTTTTGTTCTAATGTTAATAACTTATGAATTTTGTGAACAAACTTCACTTGGATATTATGAATGTTTGTTTTTCTATTGAATCAATTAAAGGTCCAATTTTGGTAGTCCTTTGGGTTTTTAGCCTGGGGTGGTCGTTTCTTGTTAAGATTATGATTAAGTTTTATTGATTTTTGATTTTGTAACTGTTGGAAGATTGTCCTTAAGTGCTCTTGAATAATGTTTTCTGGTTGTTTTTGTTTAATTATTTGCTGTTTAATGGTTTTTGGTGATTTCTTAAATTTCACACGTAGTTGGTTTTGTGAATTTTTGTTTATTGAAACAAGTCATGCCAGCTTCAGTTTAGTTTCAATCACAGTTGATAAATTGGGTGATTTTTCTTTCGTCACGTTCATGTCATTATATTTATTATGAATTTTGAGGTTTGACCATGGTTGGTTTAGCCTGTGAGGTGAAATTCTTGGTCTACTTAACCCAAAAATAGTGGGTTTGCTTCCTTTCCCTTTTTTGTTTTATAATTTGGTCACAAAGAAATTGTCTAAGGTTAATAACATTTCTTTTTTATGGCAACCCCAATAACTTTCATTTTTTATGCATGCTAGGACAGTATTAATTTCTTCTGTTTGAAACTGTAATTTTTTCAGCTTGAGGAAATAATGCAGTAATCATTGTCATTAGCCTCATTATATATAATGGCATTGACATTCCCGTTCCCAGTAATTTCCATGGAAAATGAGTCTATGGAGCAACTATTTTGTACGAGTCATTCCTTGAACCAGCATTTCCTGCTCGTTCCGTGTTGATCTTTCAAGGATTTTCTATATAAAATTATGTTCCTATACCTATCTTATGTTTTGTCTCCATTAGTCCTCCTTTCCTGTTTTTAGTTGGAACTGTTGTTCAGAAAGAAAATCTTATAATGAGCTCATTGTCATGTTAACATTCAGGTTTTTCTTCTGGATAGTGGCAAAGAAACATTTACTTCAAAATTGTTTTAAAAATCAATTTTCTTTCAGATAGATATCTTTAATATGTTAAGTTCAAACATTTAACCTTACAAGTAGCTGATGTTGACATTTGACCTTAGCTCATTCCTTAAATCTTTCCTTGCGTCCGATTCTTGGTTACTTCATTGCCGCATGCATACTTTTGGACTGTGTACACATGGCATTCTGAGGTTCTGCTTGTGGAGTTTGAAGCCAGCTTGTTCTTGCAGATTGTTAATGAGGGGATTGTGTTGCACAAATTTTTGTGAGTTGAAATATTTTAGTAGACATGTTCATTTTTTAAATTTATGTTTTATTCTCTTTGATCTCTCGCTATAAGAGTCTTGCAATGTGAGAGCCTGTGGAAGATTTTACATGCTAGAAGTACCGAGCAGAGCAGCATCCATGCGTATGTTCCACTTATACCCTGGATCCCTGGTTGTCATTACACCAAGTTGCTATTCTTGAGGTGCTTTAATGATATCTATTTGTAAAAAGTTACAATCTCAAGAGGTTGTGTCCCAGACTTTGCTCATTGTGAGGTATTGAGATAACCTTTATTTTCTGAGATAACTGAAAGATTTGTTTGGCTAAGCCTTCTGTAGATGGTGATGATATGAAATTCTCATTATTGAGAATTTATCATCCTTACTTCCATCACAACTGACTCGTCTATATTCTTGGCTTCAAAATGTTGCATATTGTTGGGATTTTTCTTCTGTTGCTTTGATTTACATTGCAGGATTTATGTTTCTCTTCTACTCCTATTTATATGGTACATAATGAACAATGCCCTCTCCCTCAGATGAGTGGAGGAGATCTTGGAGTATCAGCCTTTCCAGAAGGTGATAGCATTTTTAACTGGATTGGCACCATTGAGGGTGGAAAAGGAACCATGTATGAGGGTTTATCTTACAAACTTTTGCTGCGTTTTCCCCTGGACTATCCTTTCAAACCACCCCAAGTCAAGTTTGAGACAATGTGCTTCCATCCAAATGTAGATCAGTTTGGCAACATTTGCCTTGACATTCTTCAGGTATGATATATATGTATGAGAACCTTTCTGCCAGGGTTGTAGTCCTAATTAGGAGTTATGACAAAAAAGAGGAAGAAGCAATTCCTTCCTTCTGTTAAGATAATTTGAGAATCCAAGTTTATAGTGCAAGTTTCATTATTTTAAGTTTGTTGAATTGGATCGAGTTAATGACTTTATTGTGGATTGCCAAACAAATGGGATGACCACGATGTTTCTTTTTGGCATTGAAAGACTGGACTGAGATTCAAACTTGGAGAATGTTTTTTTTTTTAATTTTTTAATTTTTTTTATTTTTATTTTTAACCTGATAACGAAAGTTGTTAAAAAGCCAAACTTTGAATAGGGGCTTGTAAAGGGAACGCGTGATTGCTGTTCTTCAACATCGTGTTAATGGAAAACCCTAAACTCATAGAATTTGATTTTGTGTCATAGATTTCACCATCTTATTGTCCAATCCATTCTTTTTCAAGCTGATGTAATACACTTCCTATTTGGTGGCAGGATAAGTGGTCCTCTGCATATGATTGTAGAACGATCCTTTTGTCCATTCAAAGTTTGTTGGGAGGTATGCTCTAGCTTCCCATGTGTTTTCAGCTTTTCCTTATCTTATTTCTTCATGGTGCCTTACCATCCATTTCCACCTACAGAACCAAACAATGAGAGTCCTCTCAACAGCTATGCTGCATCTTTGTGGAACAATCCAGAAGGTTGGCTTCTTACTTTCTATCTCCTTTTGTTTTATCTGGCACAGAAATCTGATATGGGTCATTCTGATCATTTGTTATCCTCATTGCTGAGTATTCTTTATTAGAGACAAGGATTTTGAGTGGAATGTCATGGGGCCAGTGAATTGCTATAACAACTTATTTGACATTGTGCTGAGACTACTTAAAATCTTAATTGGCTGTGTGGTAACTTTCTTGCAGATTTCAGAAAAATGGTGCACAAGCAGTACTTTGTGGGAGAAGCATCAGAGAGCTGATCTGTACATTTACGATTCCGCAGGAAAAAGGATGGTTATAGAAATTGCAATAGATTTTTCACGTCTCTGTAAAGCTTGTAGAATTATTCTCTTGCATTGAACTGAACTATTAGTTTGGTGTCTGCATCAAATCTCTCATAGCCGAAGCACGTATGAATTGAATGAGAGTTGTAAATTTGATTCGAGTCAAAGTATAATGGGCAGTTTCCTCAATTTATGGTCCTTAAGCGGCACATTTTGAGTGCATTATTGGACATACGCTTTTCATTTGTCTGCAGGGATACGGTAGACATGTATGAATCCATAAAAGGAACTAAGCAAGTTTTCAATACTCTGCCTCTACTTTGATGAAGAGTGGGTACTTGATTTATGTCTTTTTTGATTAGTTCTTTGAAGTTTCCTTCCATTTTTTCAATCTTGTTTGAAATTTTCTATATCACCCTTTGAATTGTTTCATGTTTGCATATCAATTAACCTTTTTCCAGCGCCCAATATATTTTCGTTTCGATTCATGCACCATAGAGCCAAAATCCATAGTCCAAGCAGTGAAGTCCAAGTGTCCATTAGAAGTTTCATGGAACTGATGGTAGTCAGTTCAGTGATATGTGGTGTTATGTTGTCTAATAAAATCTCGAGTTTGAAATTTAACAATAAAAAAGATTATGCTGAAAAAATCACTCCTCTAATAAACCCCTCTCTGTAAATACTTGAACTAAATTAGTCGGAATATGATTTTGAATACCGATAGTGACATAAAAAAAAAGAGAGGGAGAAGTTTCATGGACAAATAATCCCAAATCAAAGCAGTCATTTTGCTATTAACCAGAAAAGGTTTTGATCTAATACCACCCTGTTAAGTTAGCAAATCAGAATCTCCATAATAATTATAGGTAAAACAAGAGGAAAATATCAAATCCAATGCGGATAAACGAGGACATTCTCCATGTCTCCCGCACATTATTACCCTATGGAGGTATTTAGAGCTATTTGGACAGCGATTTCCATGTCCAAAATAGCCTTTTGATCTTTCTCAAAGATGAAGAGAACGAAAGGGCCTAAAAATGACGAGAACGTACAAAAGAATGAACTTTGGCAACTTTTCATTCCTACCAAATGTTTAACCTGTATATCTTAATTAGTTGTTAACATTGTCTGCATATATACATGATTGCATGAAAGATAAATCCAGGGGATTGCAGTTCCCAATTATTTTTCCTATGGGCTATCATCAAGGGCAGATGCCTTGCAAATAGGGCAAGCATTTTTCAACAGAAGCCATTGCTTGATACAGCCGACATGGTAGTTATGCCCACAATTCTTCAGTATCCCAACAGCCTCGTTTTTCTTGTACTCTTCCTGTAAAAGATCAAATGTCCATGAGTGGTGCAATCTTTATAAGGAAAGGAAAAATGAAAAAAAAAAAAAAAGCTAGAGGTAAAATGATAATTTAAAAGAAATGTTCCCTCCCTTTCTAATTCTTTCTGCTAAGGGAGCTGCTTGAATTTCATGCGACTAAATTGATTCTACTGCTTGACACTATGTGTGGCCATACTTGCAGAAGCCTCTTGGGTTACACACAGGGCCTTCAGGTGCAATGGGCATCCTTATTCACACCACTAAATTGTTAGCAATTGCCAACAATTACATGCATGCATCCGGAAAGGTTTTGGGGGTAAGGCAAGCACAATAAATGGGGCTAGGGAAATATTGCACTGCATAGCCACATGCCGACCCCTCCCCCCACGTTGGGACAATCTTTCCCTAGCTTGTACTCGATATGCTCCTCCCACTTCCCTTCCCAAGGTGATGGATAAAAGGTCTGTCCATTCCCAACAATTCATGGGACACCTAATTAAGTGTACTCAAATATGTTAACTAAAATCAGAATTCCAATCAATTGACTAAAGGATATGAAAATTACTTTACCTCATGAGGATATCAATAATAGAATCAAGCACAACACGAGCGCAGGTCTTTGGTCTGGTAGTATAAAAGGGCAGATTGGACCCCAGGTTGGTGGCAGATGAAATTCACATCTGCCTCAACTTTCTCTCACATGTTAAATAAAATATATCCCCCGTCCCCCCCCCCAAAAAAAGACCCTTCAGCATCACATGGAAAATCCAAAGTATGGCCAGATTAATAATGTTGTCCAGTCAGGAAAACTATGACGCACAGGGTGATGTGAAACATGATATGGAGACAACCATACAACCAAGTTAAAATGAATTTTACACTATTTTAAGTTTCCAAGTGCAGCCAAACTTATAACATCACTATAAAGTTGTCTGCATCTTTACTTGAAATCTAGTATCCAATTCCTAAAAGCAACCTCTTAACAGAAAGAAGGTAAACTTGTCTACATCTATTGCCACCCTAAACCCATGTGTTTAGTTGGATGTTTTAAACATGTGACTTTTCTTTTTGTTACAAAGTGTCATATCATGGTTTCTATGTCTAAAGGACACATCCCACATGATTACTCACTTCTGGAAGTGTTCGAGCAATGTAGTAAAAAAATCTTGATTTGCCACAGAGTCCATCATACCAACTCAGGGTTTAGAAATATGTTGTAACTTCTTAAAGGAGATGCCTAAATGAGAATAAAACATTGTCTGTCACTAGTGGATGCCATTCCATGATGCAAATTATCAAGACACTATAAGATGACGTTTATAGGAACATTTAAGGATCTATTCAGACAACGTACCAGCAAGTAGCTTCTGAATGGGAACAGGTTAAGGTAAATTCTTACCAGGCAGATCGCACAGCTTTCTTCCTCCTGCTGTTGATCAGTATACACTTTCTCTGTCAAACATCTTACAATCATATCTTCAGACAAGCCTGTACAGACATTCCCCAGCCTTTCCCCTAGAGCAAGTAGTTCCTACCGAGAAAATAAAACCTCATAAACAACGAAAGCCATGAATAGCCAGAAGATAGAAGGGATAGATAAATGATAATTACCTCATAACTCATATCATCAATGTCTAATCGCATGTCCCTATATTGATCAAACACATTTCTGGAAGCATAGAAGGATGGCCGGTCTGCAATCACTGAAGCCTGCACAGAGTTAACAGATTTAAATGATCTGCTCAATTATAGGGTTGTAATTTTAGCAAACAAACTGCAATCCAGCTTATGGGCTTTGCATTAAATAAGAGCCAGGGACCAAAAATTTCTAGATAAGCCAAGATCAGATTATTGAGATTTTGGCTCTGAACTCACTCTGCTACCACTTAGCTTGAAAAAACCCGAGAAATAGGACTGGTTGCCTCAGCTTCATCTTAATTAAAAAAAAATGAAAAAGAAAAATCTTTTTGGGGATGTTCGTTAGTGTGTGTTTCAGAAGCCTAATGCTGTGATCATTTATACTTTTGAAATCGAGAAAGCTTCCAACTGTAAAGAATCTCAAAAGACACCAGACAAACACCCAAAATATGAATAGTCCAAATGAAATAACTCACCTCCAGTCCAAATCTTTCATAAGAATGTGTCCCATTCGAAATTGCTGGAGTTCTCTCAGCAGCCACCCTTGACCTTCCATTTAAGTGACAATTATGCCACCCTCCAGCATATGATGGCCTTGTGTATCTTGGAGGATAACTTTCTGAAAGCAGCTGGAAACTATTTTGTGAAATAGTAGATTCATGTCCAAGAGGGAAGTTGCTTGGACCAGCCACATAAGAGGGGAAAGTCCTTTGGATATAATTAGTTTGACCATCTCGTCCAGCCTCAGGCTGACCGTGGATATAATGCGAAGTAGAGATGGAGCTGCCGCTTGATGTTGAAGCATGTTGATTCATAAAAGTATCAGCGGTATTACTCCCAAAAAGAAAGTGACTGGCATCATTTCTGAAAGCATTAATATCTGCAATTTAAACTAAGGACACCTTAGAACCAATAAAATTATGAAGAACAAGATATCAAAGATTGGAGAAAAGTAAGATGACAAGCTTAGAATCCAAGTTCAACCTGGAGCTACGGTCCTTGCATGGGCAGGATGGGCCACAAGAGTATGATTCCAATGATCATTAATTTCATTTGCATTAGTATGATCTAGTGAGCCAGAGTAGCTTGTCGGATGAATAGTGGGACGATGGTCATGGGAACCTGAGAAGTTGGCTCTTGCTGGGTAATTCAAATCAAATCTAGATCGGCTTCTAACATTCCTCAAAGATTCTTCAGGGCCAATTGAGAGACTTTGGGCTCTATAACACGGCAAGCCATCTGGAGCCAAAGGAGATTGTTGATAAAGTGGAGCTGGCTTCTCACTTTGAGATTCAAGAGGAGGCAAGGAATTTTGAGTACCATAAAATCTGCTTGTGCCGCCTCTTTCACAGACTATAGGGTCACCTGGACTTTTCCTTTTAAGGCCCCATCTTCTGTTATCAACTGCAGGATCTAGCGAACTGCCTTGTGCTTCATGGATAGTATGTCTGTTGTGGAAATTAGAGTAAGTGTGGCCAGAACAACTTTCGAATGGTAGATAAGAGCTACCAGCAGCAGATGAGTGTGGGAAGGATTCATGGGATGGGACAGAAACACCTGATCGAAAATGAGGAGCTCCAGTGGTGAAATTTGAAGATGAATAATCATATGGCCTGCCATTAAAATTCCAACCTGATGGATGTGGTAGAGCAACTGTTGAAATATTCTCCCTGGGATAAACAGAAGGACTTTCTGGAGGGACAGACCTTCCTGAAATGGGAACTTAAGAATGAGCAACTACCATTTGAAGTGTAATCTACAGAGTGGTATTAATAAAAAAACAGTAATCACATACAATGAACTATACTGCAAACAAGACCAAAAGTTCAAGGTCAAGTGAAGCACCAAAAAGCCTACTTGATGTTTCAACAGAAACCTTAAAGATAAAAGACAGCAAAAAGAAAAAAATCACAATCATGTGAAAGATATATTACCTATATTGACAAAAGACCCTTCTGTGGCCCTATTAATATGATTCTGCTCCTGATCATAAGGTTGAAAGGTGTTTGGTGGGTGTCTGTGCCCCATGGTCCCCTCGGAGCACAATATGGATCAAGTTCTGGAATCAGAATTGGTTTAGAAAATATGAACCTGTGAAAGTGAAAACATATTCACATATTAGGTGCAGCCCAATAATACTAACAAGAAGTCACATGATGCCATTACCACATGATGAATTCAACCAATTTGACCAAGGTTTACATATTGGTTTCCAAATACTATCTGGCAAGATGCCGGAAACAACCCAGATAAATGTTAAAAAGAAATTTCAAGAGTTTGCATATGAACTACTCATTAAGCAATTTGTTCCAAACTCTGAACATATTGCTGTGGTACAAAGTGATATGTTGAATAAGACAACCTTGTTGAACAAATGGTCAAAAACTCATTCTTTCTAATCCAAGTAAAATATGCCGGTGCTTCCCCCCCCCAAAAAAAAAAGCAGCAGAAGCCAACTTTGAGTCTGGTTAAGAAGCCCAATATTAGAAAACCTTCTTACATTCCCTAGAAGAGTAAAATGCTTCGCTTCTAGAAACCCATATCCTCTGGCTATTCCTTTTGCCCTTCGGATATAAAGTCGGGTTGCGAAAATAATCAATGTCACAAAGGGAAAATCTTTCTGTTTGAGGGGCTTCATATGATAAGAAACTCTCTTGACAGAGAGAGGTTCCCAACCCCACCAATGCACTTCTTGAGCAACATCCATTTGACAAATTGGGCTTCATAATTCCAAACTAAAGTAACGAGTGGTCTAGACAGAAGATTAGAGTGGTCTAGATGGAAGATTAGTAACATCAACTAATTGATCATAGGAATCAGTTGACGACAAAAACCAACCAAGGATTAATTAAAAAAGGATGTGATAACACTACACATGGAATGTCTCTCCCTTTTCAACTTTTTTGTTTTGAAATGGTTACAAGCCACCTGGGTTGACTTCTGGGATTCAACCCTTCTATAACTGGCTCATTGGGATCTCTCTGAAACATATTGCTATTGAGAATGTGGAAAACACTTCATTAACGTTGAGATGTAATAAGGAATAAGTACACTTGCAGCCTTCTCTGGGAGCAGCTGGCATATGAATTGTGGGAAGATCCCTTGTGATCTGAAAATATGGCAAAACAGCTAGACCAAGAGATAAGTTGTTATAAGTATCAAAAAGTTGGGAAACATAGGGATGCTTTTAGGTATAGCGTAGGATTAGTGGCAAAATAACTGGATTAAAAAATGGATTATCAACCAGAATTGATGAACAAGAAACAAGATTGAAGGTAGGATGAAAAAGAGAGTTACATTGAAAAGATTGGATATGCACATGGTGTGCAAATTCTAGTAGGATAAGTTTAGAAGTTCTTCCAACCATCAGAAAAATGGAATCTATAATAGGATAATTTATACCAACTCATGAGATGATTAAAGCATAACTATATATCCAATAATACTGGATGAAGCAAATGTAGACAAGGGGAGATGCAACGCTGCATAAGGCAGGACAGTGCAGGGCAGTAAACATTATCCCAAAATCTTTGAAGGAAAGGGGAAAGGCCAGTAAGCATATGTTAGTCAGAGATAATGAAAGAAAAGCAGACAAAGGCATCAATCAGGCAAACAAGAAAACAAAATCTTATAGCTATAATTATAGGTAACTAACTGGTGCAATCAATAAGCTTCGTTTCGCTGCGTGTTGTCACAAGGATTGACATCATCTACCATTGTCAGATAGTGCAACAACAAACTCAAGACAAAAAGAGTTTCAGGGGCTAGCTGCTAGACACAAATGTGCTCATGCATATAGAATAGCTGAAAGATTTTAAGTCAAAAGAGATCTATAATGGCAAAGGTTTTTCTTGACTAAGACTTTTCATATACATATTTAAGGAAAAATGTTGCAACAAAAATAATTCCTTTCTTTTCCCACAAACTCTTGAATAATTATAAAGACTGAAAAAGCCAAGTGACACTACAGTTGAATTGTATGATGTAAGTACTATAATCAATGAGTTCATAAATCCCATAGAAGAAAAAATAGGTACTAGGGATTAAAAAGGTATAATTGGATTGGGAATGTACACACTGTTCACCTTGGCACCAGAGGGGATCGATCTACTTGCAACAGAATAGATTCAGGATGCAAACTCCTGCTTTTAAATTTTTGTTCACAGCTAACCATCTTCGTCAGTATAAAGGGTCATGATAAATACTTCAATACTTGAAACAGTCAAATGAGAAAATAAAAAATCAACCTGGGCCATATATGAAAACACAGGCAATTGGCAAAAAAGAAAAACATATCTCTGAAACTTAATAGACAAGAAAGACAAAAGCGTATCGTGAAGGCACAATGGCATGATAGGATGACTATATTCTTCAAACAGCACTGCCCATGTTTAAAATAGTGAAGGAAGAAAATTTTTGTAGAAACCATGATAACTTCCCCAAAAGACTACTGTTAGGCACATACCTTATTGCCTAGGTCGTAAATCAGTACTCATCAAGCAAATACATACATCAGAATTAAATAAATAAATAAGAGAAACTAGTATTAACAAATTGCAATTATAGACAAAAGAAAACAATAAAGGCTTACTAAAGAGTGGAGAGGTGATTCCCAACAATGAGTTGGAAGTAAACATGAACTAAAGGGAAATTATGTTCTGCTAGAACATACAAATTTAATGCTTGAAGAGTGAGTTTTCTAAGTCCAGGTCGTCCACATAAATGGAGATGAGAAGGCATTGCAAATAATTTTATGAATAAATTAACTCTTGGCAGTGAAAATGAAGCATTTTGTATAGACCAAGAAAAGAGGAAAAAAATTAATGCACTGAGCATAATAAAAGTAGACATACTAGGATACTGACATGCTGATTCCTTAATACTAACAGGGAGCTCGCTAAACCAACTTCTCCTACACCATTGAATGAAAGACACCTCCAACTAAAATTTTCAATGAGGAACAAATTGCTACTTGACACATCTATTTTGAGACAATACATCTACAAAACAGAAACATGGAATACCTCTTTATCTCCAAGTTAACTAGGGATTTCTACTGCTGAATACTCTACAGCAATCAACTTTGCAAGGAGAGATAATATTGGTCATAAGCTTTCAGCTGCATGCCATATACCTACAAGACCATAACAGAATGATGCATAAACTGAAATCCAAGTCGCAACCACTTCCGTAGCTCCTATTCAGATAACAGCATGCCAGGATCCTAGCATTTTTTTTCCTTTTTTTTTGGGGTAATTTTCAGTTTGGAAAGATATGTTATTCCATATAACCACAGGATCCAAGGCAAGGCAGTGCAAACCGTAGACACATTCTCTGCCGGTCTTCAGATGCATAAACAATGGAATGAAGACAACAAGGCTACAAGGCCATATACACTGATTGGAGTTGCCATCATCAGAGTATTGTATCTGGAATTCCACCCATTTATGAAATAATTACTAGGGCTTTATGTGAAACATCCTTCCTATATCAGAAGCAGTTTTTATGCAGTGACATTGAAGCGCTCACAGAAAAAAAAAACATCCCAATGCACTCAATGATCATATCTAAAAGGTGAAAAAGAAAAAAGCCATCCTTCACAGAGTCTCCATTCTCATAAGTGAAGCCCAGAAGCAATGGTTAAAGAACCAGCAATCAAGAACGCATGGCAATAAAAGTGAAATTATATTGTCTGAGAATAGCAAAATTGCTGATCTCATATGGAACTTTCTTTTTGCCTATTTCTGCCAAATCTTTGCATATCATATCAACCCAAACCATGTTTCCAATAGTAATCATTTCCAATTCTGAAAGACCATCCATATCTGCTTAAGTATACTTCTTCAGTATTGATGGAATCCCACAGCACAAGAAAATAACCAAAACTCTGTGTCCAAGGGAATCAGCTATATGTTATCACTAATATCCACCTCCGGTACTCTGTTCAACCTTGAGATCAATCATGGTTGTTCTTCAAAATGGCAACCAAATTCTGCAAGCGAAAAGCATGCACTTGCTTCACTAGTGTCCATCTTCTGATGTAATGAGATCCTAGAAGAAAATAATGTCATCCCGAGCAAACTTAGTATAGAATTTTAGCAGCACCAAAGCACCCAAACATCACATGCTAAAATGGCAGCCGCCAGCAAAGAATCCTACAATCTCATACCAACAGAAGAAGGATCCATAAATACTCAAACTCCAGTGTTTTGTATTAGCAACTCAGGCCAGAAAAATATTTGGTCAACCCAATATGGCAGTATGAAAGGCCTAAGAAGTCAACATGGATCCCTTCTATAAGTAGGGACGTTTTCTTCCCTGGTGGTGGTAGTTGTAGGAGTTCTGGTGAACTGATAGGCAAACAAAAAAAAGGTCATCTCTATACCAGCTTTCTAGAAACAACAAAGATATAATACAGTGCCAAGGTCCTCAACCCCAAAAATTTCTACCATGTCTTAGAAAGCTCAATGTCCCATTTGACATATATCTTCCCAGATAGGCAACTGAAAGACCATGATTCTGAACCAGGAAAATGTAGATTCTCCCCAAGTCATATAGTTAGCTTCCCAGCAAAAAGATTTCTAGAGAATAAAGATAGATGTACATATATTTTGATAGAAATAGAGGAAATCAAGAAGAAAATCCTTTCTTTGGATGTTAAGAGACAAAAGTGCCTGCAACACATAAACCATTTAATATTTAGTTGGCAGAAGAAAACATGTGATGCCAAACATCCAATGATCCGATGCTGTAACCTCCAATATATGACTGATGGCCAACTTGTACCCACCAGAAATCATACACAAGTAAGAAACTCCAGTAGTTTCAGAACTTACTTTTAAGAAGAAAATAATGGAGAACCACAATCTCAGATCCAGAAGTCTTGATCAAGAGAATTATATTGCTCAGGTTAATATACTCCATGATAGCTAATAAGGCTGACAATAATACCATTACAGTCATCCTATAAAAAGAATAAGAATACCATTACAGTAGAATCATAAGATTTTTTTTTTGGTACAAAGATTCATAAGCTTTTCACCACAACAAATATCAGGGTAGAAAATCCCACCAACTCAATGGGAAATGCATGAATCAACCTCAATGAGATAACATATATATGCCCCTTTTTTTTTTGAAATAAAGTTGACATCCTGAAGCAGCATTTCAACCAGCTACATATCTGCCGCTAGCAGGTCCATCGAGCAGCTATGACAATAATATCAGGGAGGACTTAGGAGGCAGACTAGAAGAACTCTTTGAGAGATCAGAACAACGATAAAATATGACACTTTTCCATCCCAAAAGGAGGAAAAAAAAAGAGGTACACTTGCAGGAGTATTCTGGGTGGTCCTATTCTCCTACCTAATTCTATTCGCCAGAAAATAGGTCCAGAATAAGAACATAGACATAATAAAAGTATAGTTGCAGACATAATAATATATTTGCTGGACTAGCACATGCGGCATTCATGCCACCACAATGTTAAGGCATCCTCCTTTTCCTTTTCGTGTAATAAGTCTAAGAGCTCTTCGGAATGCAACCAGTAACATAGGGCCACCATTCCACGAGAAAGAAGGGTTCCATAAGTCAACTGTTTTAGAATCAAGAGGTCTTCCTGAGGCTCGTCATTGATCCATACAAAATTTTCAATTTAATAAAGAACTAGTAACAATATAGCGTTTCAAGAGATGTATTGTGGTTTCTTCAGGAATTTCAGAAGACATAATATCTAAGAAGGACACTTTATTCTCAGATTAGAATAATTAGTTAACTTACAGATAACATACATATGCTTATAATTCTAACTCTACTAAGGAAATACAGGAGTCATCAGAGATAAGGCAAGTTTTAAAGAATATATTTCTTTGATTATACAAAAGATGCATCTCCATATAAACACGGTATCGATAGTCAATAAAAGGGATTAACAAATTAATGAATTTCATGATGATTCCACGATCGTAGAACCTTTCAAACATAGCACGAGAAAGTACTTGCAAGACCACCTCCATACACAAGATAGAAGAGTCAATACAACTACCATTCCCCCATATTTGATCAACTGTGTTAGGGAAATGCAACAGTCAACTTGTGTACCACCTGGGGATGACACCGTAAAAATTCCAAACTGATATAGATTGATACCGGAAAATCTTTCATGATCATAAAAGAACCATCACTGTTCTGCAGCTTAAAAGACAATTTAATTGTCCATTTCTTGCTAAACAGCATTGACATATACAATAAGCATACAATTACACTGTAAACCAAAAGTAGCACTTCCTTATCAATAACCCCAGATAAATAGATTGATGTTTGTCTAATAAAAGACAGAAAATTTTATTAAGGAAAGGAGATATAACATTTACAGAAGAGAGAATAAAACATCCTCCTGAAAAATGGGGGAAAATAAAAAATAGTAAAGAAAAAAAATTAATCATTCAAATGACCCTACCAGACTGAATGTACACAAGGGAAGTTCATAGGTAGCCGCCCCCATCCCCACCCTCAATGCTAAACACAGAACAAAGGTTAAGATACACAATCCACTCTCACTCATTTCTCCAACACATAAGCACCAGAAAGTAAAAAAATGAAGCACATTCCTAAGGGCTCTCTGCATCCCTTGTGCCCAGCAAAAGATGTAAATTCAGAACTTAAAGAATGTTTCCTTCCATGTTTTGGGACCACACCTGTTGCTCACCAAATATTCAAAAATTTTATTCCAAGGAGTCCATGTAGTAACACTGCAAGAAATCGAGCCATGTGTCCTGTTACTAGAAGAGCACGGGCACATAACAATATGTCAGGGAAAGAGTCTTCTAGAATTCCTTACTTGAGCAGGTATTAGTATTGATCCTACACAAGGTTACTGTTTAAGCTAATGCCTCAACATTGGGAGGAACCTTAGCTTATTCCCCAATACTTTGATGACGTTATTTTACAGTTTCTCCCATCTTCATTCTTCATAATAATTGAAAATACCATCATAGAGATTTGTAATTTAAAAGCTTCATTTTGCAGATGTCAAAGCCTGCCATTGTTATTTAAAGGAAAAGTTTCATCAGGAACAAGTATTAAAAGATTCATACGTTTCAATAATTTGGCTGTTATTGTTGTTCATGTACTTAAAACCCCTCTTATATCTATCATTTGCATTATCAAAATTGTAAAATACATGCAGAAAATGGTGTCTAGAAATTTGAAGGAGTGTTTACAGAAATTTAAAGTAAACTTTTAAATATGATTGAGAGAGAGAGAGAGAGAGATTCTAATCATGTTTAGGGCGTTTATGAAAGAACAAAGAAGATAAGGTGGCAAACTTTCCTTTTCTGGTATCAATAAATGAGTCTTTTCATCAGAAAGAGAAGTCATAAATCCTCTTTGCCAGAAAAAGAATAGATCAGGTGGACAAAAGGCCTACCTAATATAGTTGAAAGAACTAAAAATCTGGAAGAAAAAAAAAAGAAAAAGAAAAGAAAAAGAAAAGAAAAGAAAATTGAGGTGAAATAGCACCGGAAGCAATCTGATACTGTTTTCCACCATCTCTTCCAATCTTTTAACATGGGAAGCCTTGATAATGATCTCTCAGAAAATGGTTTACCTGCATCATTATTACTAGTGACAAAAAAAAGGATTTTCCTAAAAAGTGTATTGCAAAACAGAAATATTTCAGAGAGGAAAAAGGATTATGCAACTGACCCCAAGAGATAAGCTTTTTGTGAGAACAATTTAATGAAGTAAGTTTTGTGAATTCTCATTTTAGTCTCTAGATTATCAGCTGCACATTGGTGCTTCTGATTTCTTTTCATACATCATGCATGATATAAAAGGCAAAGAAAAAAAAATTGTGATTTATGACATATATAATATACCCAAATCACCACAATAATTCATGTCAACTAAAGCATATCACTGATCCAACAGTTTAATTGGAACAATAACATAAGATACAAGCAAACTAAGTACTCTGACCAGTACAAATTTCAGGACTCAGTCTTTGAACACAAAGACAAAGGCATGAATAAATAAAGTTTGCTTACATTGAGCAAGTGCCATATCTAGGTATGGTTGAGAAGCAAGTTCATCAGGCATATAGCAGAATATATAAGCACCTTGTCAGCTAGGGAAGCGAAATAACTTGGGCTGAACAAGCTTAGAAATTCCACCAAGTAAAACTATGACAATGATGAGCTGGCAAACCAACAAACTCGCAAAACTATGAATAAGCTACAGTGCTATTCAGTAGAACCTTAAGCACTGAATCCCAAGAAAGGATCACTCAATCAAATGAGCCCCTAATAAATCTGTCACCACCTCCAAAGGTTCATTTTTTACTATCTCCGGACAAGTGAAATGAAGGCTAACAATATGCCACTGAACATGAATCATCCTTGGAAGCTCCTTGAACCTGATTATTGATGAGATCCACAAATATGAGGATACGGGAATCCATCAAAGAAGAGTCCAACTAGATTTGATTAGATACAGGGAATAAGTTCATTCCATAAACAACTACAAAATCGTGTGATTTGTCTGCTTCTTTATTTGGAAAAGAGTTAGAGAGATCATCCTCTAGATACAGATACAAGTATACTTATTTTCTGTAAGTCAAATCTTGCCTTCTAGGTTCTTACTAAAGTATTGGGACATAATCTTGCTTTTGTTCCCAAAATGGATTTAAATATTTTATCAAATTGTTAAATAAGATGATAGTAATACGAACGATAAGAGATCAAGATAAATAATTAAAGACAAGGGGAAATAAGCCCCATCATGAGATGACACCAAACTCCCTTCAAATGAAAATTCCTGCATTTACCAATTCAATCAAACTGTATGTCCCAATTAATTGTATTCTTGGGCGTTGGGAGTTAAGATCCTTTGCATAATTAACATATAGATGCATCTTTATACCTATGTAAGTAGGTATTCATCTCTAGGTGCACACATAGCTCACATGAAGCAGCTAATCTATCAAAAACATGGATTTGCGAAATGCCTAACATAGGCAACCAAAAACCACAGAAAATTCTCTAAGTATAGAACGTCTGAATTCAGAATCAAAATAATAACTGCAAAAGGATTCTCAGTCTAAACAATATACCAGAAGAAATGAAAAGGTTGTCTGTGAACCACGTGAACACCGGATCGAAACACCGCCTGATCCTACTTTAGTAATGCCCAATGGTTGCTCTCTGTTCCAACTTTCAAATCTAATTTGCAGTGAGCATTCACCTGTTAAATAATAATAATAAACAAAACACAATTACTTAACTCTATCATTTCCAACTAAACAAATAACTGCTTGTTTCCTACAACATACACTCCACAAAGTTGATCATATCTTTGTACAATAAAGAACCAGAGAATGGGAAACACAGGAATATATTATAAGAAGCGTTAAAACCATACAGGAAGTTTATCAGGAAAAGAATTTGCAATAGCTAAATGGTAATGTGAAATGTTGGTCGGCCATAGTCCCCCAGAGACTGGGTGTAGTTCTCTATGAAAGGTAAGAAATTATGCATATTTTGCCCAATTCATGGTGAATCTGCATATTTTGACTAGTTCAAGGTGAAAAATGGGGGTTCTCCCTTGGCAAAACTTGAATACAGTTGAAGTGGGATGTCTTTTAGGATTTAGCCCAGAGTCTAAAAATTGGTTAACCGTACAGGCTTAATTTCTTCATGAATAAAATCAATTTGTGTTATATAAGCATCACTACCTACATCTAAAAAAAAAAAAAAAAAAAAATAGTGAATAAATTATACTCCATGGTACTATGTAAACCCCAATTCTTCATGCCCCATCCAATCATAAAATGACAAAATTTCTTTATGGATTATAGCGAGACATTAAACCAATTGTCCCCTCTTCCACAATTAAGATGGGCAAAAAGTTGAGAGAAACTCTACGTTGCCTGAACACTTCTAAGAAAGACCATGTCCATCTCACATACACTGCAATGTTGTGTCGCTATGTCCGGGTCATGTCTTGTGTCGCTATTGGTTTCCGTGCTTTATATGTACTAATGAATCACTCAACTCAAAATCAGAGTTTGAATGGCCAGTGCATGTTGAATTCTCCTTATACAAAACACATATCATGTATAACCAATCAGATGGTAAATTTCTTCATCAGAACAACCCCCCTAATTGGTCTTCATCGCAAGTTTGAATATCAACTCTCTCTCTCTCTCTCTCTCTCTCTCTCTCTCTCTCTCTCTCTTTCTCTCTCCCCCCCAATTGGTCTTCATTGCAAGTAGTTTGAACATTCAATTCCCTATCTCTCTCTTTCTATCTCTGTCTACAACAAGTTCCTCTCCAGGCAAAATTAGAGAAAAATCAAAATAAGCAAATTCCATAATCAATCAAAATCATTGGATCAAAAACAAAGTTAAAAACCAATCCAATCAATGTCAATTGAAAATTACAGAGACACTGCTGAAGATCGTCGCCGGAAAACCGTACCTTTTCCTCCGGTCAACAAATCGTACGGCTGAGAGAAAAAGAGAGAATCACAGATGGCTTTTTAAAGGACAAAAGTTGTGGAATTGATTTTCTTATTTGGTGAAGGGAAAGTGAAAGAGAGAGAGAGAGAGAGAGAGAGAGAGAGAGAGTTTTTGTTATTTTTTGTCGTCAAAACAAAAACAGAAACCGTACTGTATTATATGCATTTTAAATGATGTGTACAGCCAATAGCAAGTAGCCACGTGTGATGATTGGGGGTAATACAGGGAACCTATTTGTTTCTAAAGTTAAGTTGTGAAGGGTTAATTAACATAGAGACACTATGAGGACATCAAAATTATTTTGAGAAAATATAAAATATTATATTTGACCGAATTTTTTCTCTTATTATCTTTTTCTAAAAACATAAATTAATTTTTTTAAATAAAATTAAAAATTATTTAATATTTTTACTTTTTAAGACTGTTTCTATATTTCTATTTATAAATAAATAATTTGACAAAATATTTTTTTATAAAATTTAGTAGATATTACTTGATTATTATTATTTATTTTATAAATTACAGATATATGATAATTCTATTATACTTAACTAAATCAATTCGATTTGAGTTAAGCTTTTTAGGAGTAAAAGTTTCTTGAGATTTGATTTTTCTATATATAAAATTGAAATACGAAAATTGCTTAAGTTACCAAATAAACTAGGTGTCGCCGGTAGACATTGATTGATGCAAGTTTGGAATAGGATTTCTTCTTCTTCTTTTCTTTTGTTTAATGGGGATAGAAATGGATTGAGTACAGAAAGCAAATACCCAAATCCAACTCATGGTAGACAGAAGAGGCAAAGGCAACGAGGCAAAGCGTGCAACTTGGTACAAGCAAACTCGAGTGACAAAGAAATCCAACCTTCTAGGTAAGTTTATGAGAAAATTCCGAGTTGTAGCCTTGGAAGATACAATTCTAATTTTCAAACATTTGGGCCTATTTGGGGATCATCAAAAAGTATGGTTTTAATTATTCTTCAAATTTAAAAGCACATTATCAACCAACTACTACTAACAAGAGGTTAGGAATACAAGTCTTCTACCATGGTCGAAGGGTATTAGATCTTGTAATGACCCACGGATGCCATTGTCAAGGGATATATAGGGATCCAAATGGGTGCCACACCAGTCACCTGTTCCCATGTCACTGGCTACACGACTCACCCTGCTCCTAGGTGAATAAATCCATAAAAGCTAATTTTAGGCTGCCCCAAAACACAATGATTTTTGTTGTAACAAATGCTGCCATCGTGTTGTGCTTCCATTAATGTGATTGACCACTGTTTCCATTCGGGGGAATAACTTTCAGAGGTAGAATATTATGAATATCCCAAGGTATCATAATGAGTAAAACTTCATTTCTTAATACACATTCTACTGCCACTGTAGAATTAGAATAGTTACGTTTACAATGAGATCATTCTAGAGCATCAGTCGTCTCTATTTGTTGCTCTAGAAACATCGATCAGCTGCTTTTGGGTATTTGTTGCATACGTTGCTTGGAAGATTAATCAAAAGTGCATCTTAGCATCTATGTACTTCAAGTGCCCCCCCCCGCCGGTGGGGGGGGGGGGAGGGATGCAAGAAAAAGTTGTGTAAGAAATAAAGGTTGAATCAAGGATGCGCCATAATCACAAAGAACATAATAATGAAGCAAAACTTTTAAGATAAAAAAATCCAAACGAAAAGCATCTCCACATACTGCACAAGCTCCATGAGTTCATAGAGGCACAAACACAGTTTTATTGAATGATTTCAAACATTCTCTGCAGCATCCGTTCCCGACTCTTCTGCATTCTCACCAGCGGCCAGTCTGTCGGCCGCTAGTCTTTCTTCCAATGCTCGAGCTCCCTTCTCTCTGCATTGAAGCAAAAGTATTGGTAAAACAAACATCAAATGCCATACATCAAGCATCCCCATTCATTGAACAACAAAAAATACATGTAGGAATGAAGATGGAGAAACATTATACTCCACAATCTATCTCCGTAACAAAATGTAACATCACCAATGTGGCGGATTAGCATTGGACAAAATTTTTAACACGTCTTTTCATGCATAATCACCGTCAATTTTGTCAATGATTCTCAACCACAACAAACATGGAAACCTCTATGAGTGATGTTTTTCATGAATGATACAATTGCTTGTGAAGATATGCATGCATAAGGAAATTAAGCAGAACCCTTGGAAGGACCACCAAACCCTAGTAATAGTGATTTCAGTACCTAATCATAGGCCGATTAAGATGCTTAATTTTTGGCAAAACAACCAGAGAAGCATGAAATGAAATGAAGGAAATAAAAAAGCCAAGCACTATTTTGACTGACCAGTGGCAAGCTCACCTTCCACAAAATCGATGGCAAATTTAGATCCCCACACACCTCTATTTTTTTTTTGTTTGGTTCATGATACGTTCTTCCAAACACATTGTTGCTTTCTTTGGTTCAAGCAAGCACTGTAAATCATCTATCCCATGAAAAATGCAAATTTTCTAAATTGTCTACACACGGAGTGCAAGATGTCCACAATACTCTTAAAAAATGAGAGAATGAAAAATGCGAATTGGATAGTAGTATGCACAAAGATATATAATAGCTGCAATGCATGTTATAATAGCCTCACAGATAGCTTGGTCTCGACATCTAAGGATGTATTTCTTAGTCCAAAAATCTAAATGAGAATGGATGAATGAATAGATGAATAGGATATTAGTTAGTGCTCACGAGGATCTATGGTGAGTCCTTAGGGTTGTTGTATAGGTCAAAACCAAACATAGGTTTTGGAAATGAACAATTGCTCAAACACAGTAAATACATTGAGATCATATGAGATGTTCAAATGTTTTCAACTAGCAAAAATTGTTCTAATCAAGTTCAATAATTTTCATTTTTGGTTATTTGGGGACAGGATCCACTGCATCTGTTGGCAAGCACGATATTAGTATGCCAATTTGAAACTGTTTCAAGACAAACTTGAGAAAACATGAAATCATTCGTAAGCTACATTTTAAATTCCTTAGAAACAGCAGAGAATATATTTGACAAAACTGTTTTATGACTCCCACTTCTTTGCATTGATTTTCACTGGTTTATGTCATGTTCTCTAACATCATTACTCAAAAGCAACCCCTTAAATAGAGCAGGGAAAGGAAGTATCCCTTTGATGGCTTCCCATGCAAGGACTAAAACATAGAGAAGACATGTGGGATGGCCCCATACATCATAATGCACTAGGAATAATATAAATTAGCAATCTAAACTCTAGAATTCATAGTTTATGCCTGGACAGCTGGCAATGAAACCAAGGTGCTAATGAACAATGAGCACATCCTAGAAGAATTAATGAAACATAGTTTGGTTTGAAATTACACGACCCAACAACACAAGCTTCCCTCTATAACTGAAAGGATTAGAAAGGTATTTGCAGTTGCAATAGTTTCACTCCAAACCTTCTAAAGTTAATAAATCATGAGCACCAATCCAGGAAGAAAAATCAGAGTAGTTGCACTACCAGCATTGAAAACTTGACACCCCACAATAGTAACAGTAAAGCAAAGACATTACCTCCTCCGAGATGCCTCAATGGGGTCAGAGCCAGGCAACGGAGCACCACCCACGGTGTACCCATTTTCTTCACTAGAAGTTCCAGATTTTCCACAGAGCATTTGATCAAATATTGAAGCAATGGGATCAATTAAAGGTCTGCAAATCAACCAGGAAAGGACATTGTTAGGGGGGAGAGAGGGAGAGAGAAAGAGAGAGAGAGAGAGAGAGAGAGAGAGAGAGAGAGAGAGATCAAATATAAAAACCTGCACGGTACCTTAAAATTTCAGGGAAAAATGTTGAGAACGCGAACTCCTCACTTGGGTCACCCTTGAGTTTCGTTTCTGGGTTTCTCTGGAAATATCTGAGGTATATCCAGCTCATATATGTGCCAAAAATCAAGGCTGGGAGGCATGTTGCTGACTCTGGTGTGAAAAAGCTAGCCACTATGGGCAGCAATAGCATGAGAGAAGGCAACCACTAGTGGTTGAAACAATGGAACATTAGTTAATGCAGACAAGAGATTTCTCAAACAATTTGCTGTTAAACAGTGATAAATCTCAGAGAAATAGGGTCATGTACCTTTGCTTTTAGTTTTACCAATGGCAATTTTTGATGTGGTATGATTTGCTTGATACCAACCTGGAACCCGGCCATGACTCCATGAAATCCAGAAACAGGCATATAACTGCAATACAAATTATAGTGAGGGGTTTTGGTACCAGACCAGAGGAAAAGACAAGTCAACATGAAAATAGTCACAAGGTTTTGCTCATTTACAAAGACAATCTGATCCCACCATATCAGATGGATTTTATTTTTTTCTTCTTCTTCTTCTTCTTCCTTATTTAATACATTATTTTCTCTCCTCCAGGACAAAACATAAATCAAGCTAGAAATAATTAACTCCCTTCACTACATTTCATTCTCTTGGCAACTAAGAGTGACCAATGTAACTTGATGAAGAACTAGACTTAAATAATTGCAGAAACCCACAATATGGATATCAAAGACAACCATATGAATCTCCAAAATAATGACATGAAGTTCCTAAAAATAATTGCAGAAACCCATAATATGGACAGAAAAGACAACCATATGAATCTCAAAAATAATGACAATTGAAGTTCCTAAAAACTGGTTTATCCAAGCATGTGCACTCTACCACGTACAGGTAATTCTCCTTCGTTGTTATATAGTACAAGGCAACAGCAGTGACGAAAACACCAAGATAAGTCAAAGCATTGATTATAAAGATGAATTTCAAGAACTCTTTAGATCCCCAAATGGGTTCAAGCAGCTTGCCAATAAAGAGGAGACCAATTGTGTTCATGATAACCTGGAAAACAAGTATTGCAAAAATAAGAGAAAAAAAATTATTTTTTTCAATATATCATAAATGAGAAAAATTATACAGGAGAAAAATTTAAGTGCATTTAAAATTTAAGAAACATAAAGATAACCTATCACATTTTGACTGTTTAAAGAAAAGTACCAACCCCAGATAGTGTTTGTTCAATATATCCAGCTGTCAAAAGGTTCCAACCAAAAGGAATAGTCCTGCAGTTTATTTCAAGAAAAATAAGATTCCCAGGTCAACTAATATAAGATATTGCAATAAAAAAATCCATATCATCAATAAGTTCCGCATGTTCTCCAAATGTCAGCATGGAAAGAAAACTCATACAGAAAATTATTATCATGCTTGTAATCTGAATGTTCACTGTGGAAAGTGAATTAAAAAAAAAAAAAAATAGAAGTCCAGGAATTTTAGTACCAAAAATAGGACAGAAATAGGAGCGAGGAAACAAGGCACTGGAGATGTATATATGGACTTTGGCCTTAAAAATGGGGAGGAAAAAACAGATAATATCAGATGATTTGACCAGGAGGCCTGTCCAATAGAAAGAAAGAAAAATTCTTTTAAGAGGAAGACTTAGAAGAGGGAGTCAGGAACTGGCTGGTTTCAAGGCAAAAAAGGAAAAGCACAATGACTGGGAGCTAATGCGAGGCAACATAGAAGTAGAAATTTAGCTAGATATCTTGTAGATGAGTTCAGAAAGCGGAAATCTACGTCAACAGAAGACTTCATCCAAAACTCAAGCTAATTCGAAAGTGTGGTACCCAATGAATGTTCAAGCCAAAACTACAGTTGCTGATACAAAAGTTCCAGATGGAATGGTTTTTCTACCTAAGAGCAAAGAACAAATTGAAGTGTGCTGAAGAATCCATGACGGACCAAGCAAAGCAAAGTTTTCTACTAAGTAATCTATATTGTCTCTCAGTGACATTTGGAACAATCTTTGGAGGAATTCAACATATCATGAAAAAGCCTTTAGAAACTGAGTCCCAAAAAGATAAAACACAAAATTAGTAGCTAAGATAAAACATAGCTAACTTAGCATGATTTGAAGTTTAATCATAGAAAATTTAGCCTCACCTTTCCTTCACGCATAGAAGAAAAAAATAAAAAGATTCTCATAACCTTTTAAGAATAACTTTTTCCAGTATAATTTATAAGTTGATACAACAGGACAATGGATAAAGATGGTACAAATGAAAATTTTCAAACATGTCATTACCTCGTGCATTTATTTCAAGAATCTTTGGATACCTTATGTATTCTAAACAAACTGCAAAAGGTTTAAAATTAATCAATGGCAAAATAGCCACCCTCAAGATAAGAACCGGGAAGCTTTCACTGGGCTGAGCTCCAAACAATGCAGTGAGCAGTAACCCCCCAAATTTAAATCAAGACATAAGGGGATTTCCTTCCAATTCCCATTCAAATGAAATGGTTTCATTTTCATTTGCAATTAAATACTTGTGAGATTTGAAATCATCTCTTCTCGAAAATGAAACCATTGAAACTATATACAATTAAACTACAATTAACCATGTGGATGCAATTTCTAGTATTAGACTAAATGGTTCCCATCTGAAATGGTACCATCATCCAAAATGGTGAACATAAAACCATCTATAACATTGAATTCACATTCGCAAGCTAGCCTCTAAACAAATAATTTTCAAACTGCAGAAACTACGGAGAATACCTGGCAGGAATGAGCGTGACATAAGTAATGGCAGGTGGGAAGATTTGAACAACGACATGCCCACCAATAAGTACCACAGCAAGACCCTTGCAAAGCCGTGTAAACCCTGAGAATGCACTACCCTAACAATGCCATTAAACACAGTACACACATCGAATTCAGCTATAGAACATAAACACCACAAAACAACATTACGGTTTTAAACATTAACATCAACAACAAGATTTAACAGTTGACCCGTGTTGCAATTAACAGATTATTCCCATCAAGAATATGAACAACAGAGATCCAATCCAAGAGACGATTGCTGTTTGACTATGAATTTACAGATTCGAATATGCAATATCAACTACGATTCCAAATTTAAGACGTTATAACCTAATTGAATTCATAAACCTACATTTTCTACGACAAGATTAACAGAACTAGAATCCTCTACATGAAACCAAAAAAACACCGAATACATAGAGAGAGATACAGAATTAACAGATCAAGCGCAGTGTAAGAACAGAGAATTTGAGCGAGAGAGAGAGATTAGTGTAGGGATCACCGAAGAACTCATGGAGCGTAGAATTGGTGAAGTTCGAATCCGAGTTTACAACTTTTGATGTGGGGTTTCAACTCTGCCGTAGATTGAGAGGAAGGCTTACTCAGAAACAGGGCTTTTTGCGACCAAAAATACCCGAGGCTCAATTAATCGGTTTGTCGACGCACCAGCCTTTGCTTGGATGATAGGTAACTATAAATACTAATAATTTTTATTAAGTTATTTCAAATATTAATTAATTTAGTAAATTAAGATACACCAAATATTAATATCGAAAAATTTCTATACACACGAAGGTTGCCATCATTGTAACTATTTATTTTATTATATGAATTTTATTTATATTGAGATTCGAGTCGCAATTTATTTATTCAACTCTATGATTCAATTATATTATAACAAATAAAAATAAAAATTATATTATTAGTTTGCTCATTTAAAAGCGAGTGCAACTAAATTTCTTTTGGATATGTATGGGATTCATGTTATTCGTAAGTCCTCTTAGATATGTTGCAAATACCCATTGGATTAAGAGACAAATAATTCGATAAATCTAATTTCGAATAGTTTTTAGAATTTTAATTATCGATAATTATTTCAAAAATTTTTGGAATAAGTTTTAATATATTCTTGAGAGAAATACGTTAACATTTGATCTCTCATCCCTTTTTGTACGAGAATTCTAAATTTAGACTCCTAGATGCTTAAATAATTCGTTTCTTTCTTCTTCTTTTTTTTTCTGTTTATAAAGGAAATTTTTTCCGATTATTCTTGAAAAGGTTAATATTTGTTATTGAAATTCTCGAGTATTAATTTCTTTATTTTTCATTAATTTTTACCATATTCATCTCAATTGAATTTTCATAAGCTTTCCATATTTAGTCCCAATGTAAATATTTACCTTCCTTGTTATTTTTTGGTTTTTACCGCCGTTATCCAGATTTTGTCCGATTAATCCGTTTCAAGTATCATGGGATCCATTTTAGAGATTAGTTCTCTTAAATCATTTTTTATCATTTTTAAAACTTGAACTCAAAATCTATGTCTAAAAAGGTAAAGTGTTCTACCACTCAAATAAAAAAAATTTCACTAACAGGGTGATCCACGTCACTAAAAAACATAATGCATTCAAAATAATTATATATTTTCAACCATAGGATCTGAACTGATTTTTTTTACCTCAAAAATAATAATAATTAGCTTAAAATATGATATAATTATGAAGGATAAACTTGAGAGGGTCCCACCAAGATTTCATTGTGGAATAAAAATTGAATTTTTTATATCTTATTCCATGATTCTATAGGGCAACTAATATAGAAAAAACAAACAAACAATAAATACCACTTGTAGGAGTCCCCTCTTCCACTATAACTGGAATTATTGAGGCATTTTTGTACTACAATGTCCTTTTAAAAAATAACTCAGCTAATTTTTGATATCTTTCATCAAACAATAAATACCTCTTGTAGGAGTCCCCTCTTCCACTATAACTGGAATTATTGAGGCATTTTTATACTACAATGTCCTTTTGAAAAATAACTCAGCTTGTATCCCACAAAATTTCTAGTAATAAGTTTCTCCTAATAAGAATTTAAAATGTTTGTATTTCTTTGTTGATCAAGAGAGTGTAGCATAAACCCCAATTCAATTCGGATGAGTTGAGTGAATTCTTATTATACGATTTTAGATAATCAAAAAATTTTAAACTATATACAATGTCGATTCGCCAATTTGCATCTAATTTGTTAATAATGTTAATATAATATTACTCGATTAAAAATTTGAGGGGACGATTTCATTGTCTCCCTATGATTTTGATCACATACCGCTTAACAAACATATTTAGATTTCAATTTTAATATCATTTTAAAAAAATTAAAAATTTCTGAATATGTTTATATTAATAAACAGTATTTTAGAAATCTGAGTTAATATCGGTTTATTTTAATTTATTAATTTATTGTATTTTATATTTAATTTGTTAAATATAAGGTAATTGGTAAATTGTATAAAAATTAGTCGGAATTCATGAAACCAAAACCTAAGGAGATAAAGGATCCTCGTGCATCAATGAATAGTCGATCTAATAGATAAGAGTATTAGATTTTTTAATTAAATTTAAAATTTAAAATTTAAAAATAAAAAAAAATATATTAAGTGAATTTTTTTTTATATATTAAATATTTAAATTAAATTAATTAAAATATAAATTCATCTCGCTTTCCAATTTAACTGATTCACGGCGGTTACCAGATTCACGGCGGTTACCATATCATTACTTGCTTTTATAATGATGGCATGGAATCATCATCAAATGTCTTAGGAATCAGGTGGGACGATCAAAGTACAGAGGCAACCCGGCGGGGTGGGAGCACAAGAGGAAGATAAAGGAGTTAATGATGAAAGCAGATGAGTTGTCATTTTGAGTGTCTGATGACTTCCAACTTTCCGCAACTCAAGCCTTAAGCTCGATACCAAATTTTTATTTTTCTATGATTTATTTATTTATTTATTATATATATTTACCTCAGTTTACACACTAATTGCCCAAGAATTCAATACACCAACAAGAGATACATGAAAAGCAATAAATAAAAAAGAGAAATGATTAAGTGTTCGTTTTGGTAGGGATTTTTTTTAATTTTTTTTCTTCTTTTAAGAAAAAAATTTACTAAACAATTTGTTTTAAAATTTTTTAAATAAAAAATGAGCTGTTTTTCAATAAAGAAAAACAAAAAAACAAAACAAAAACTCCTAAAAGGAGTTTCTACTTTTCCTTTTAAAAACATATCGATTTTTTAGAAAATCTGTTTTTTTTATTCCATTTATATTTTTACTTAAAAAATATGAAATTTCAAATATATACATATCATAAATTTATTTACTTTTATATCATTTTTTTCTCTTTAATTTTAATTTTTAACTTTTAATTTTTAATTTTTAACTTTTAAATTTATTTCAAAAATTATTAAATTAGTTTATTTTTAAAAGTAAAAATACTAAATAACTTTTAACTTAATTTTAAAAACTATTAATTTTTATTCTCCTTATAAGGAGAAGACAAGCAAAAAAAAAAAAACCATACCAAACGAGTACTAAGATTTATCAACATTAAGTATCCCTGTCATGATATAAACAAGTGTTATACATTTAACACTCTTATTGTTTCATTATTTAATTTTTTGATAAATAATTGGTATTTGATAATTACGTTGAATTTGATTAAATTTGATTCGAATTAAATTGGACTTTTAAAGAATAAAATTATCTTTGTATATATTTTTTCTATACATAATACTCAAATTTAAAATTTTATTTAAATAATATCAGTGTCTAATTATCGATTCAATTAGACATTACGTTGACTTTCTTATTCTATATGCTTTTATCTTGACTTTTAACATTTACATAATTCGATTAGATGGTCTACCTCGACAGGGTGAGGGGGAGAATGCAGAGAATATCCAAGATGGCTGTCCAAAACTCACAATATATCCAAGAAGCGATTAACTCTCTGAAAAGCCCTGAATCTAGGACCCCTTGGCATGGATTGTATCTAAACGGAGGCAAGCTTTGCCCACCTCCAACCCCCCACGAGGATTATTTCTCACACACTATGAAGAGGGCGCTTGTAGGGAACCGCTGTCCATTGCTTGTCCCTAGATATCCCCTTTATCTCAGGGTATCTACTTAAATTTAAAGCACCAATATAACACTTTCCTTGTTAAACAACAATTTCAGAAGTTATATTTTGAGAGTACCTCTAACTTGGTTACAGAGAAGAATATATTACTTAATTGGGATTGTTTAGTTGGTCTTTCAACATAGCTCATAAAAGACCGCAGGATCTTATCCGAGCTTCAATTTTGAAACCCTGAAATAGAAAATACTATAATTGTCTATTAAATAAGACATTTATAAACGTTTAAATCAAATTAATTATATTATGGATTTAGATATCGATAAAAAAAAAAAACTCATAAAAATTTGCCAAATTGGTCGGGACTAGATTGAAAGCTTAGCAACCAATGTCCTTTATGCCAAAGGAGTGTATGTAAATTGTGTGGCAATTAGGTCAATTTCAAATTTAGATGAAAGATTTGCATTTCTAACACTACTAGAAAACACGGGTTCAGCGACGGAAAATTATCGACAGAATAAAATCTGTCGGTAATAGCGACAGATTTACGACGGATCAACGTCGGCTTTTTTACCGAGGGATTAGCGACGGAAATATTTCCGTTGCTAAACCCTTAAAAAAATTATAAAAAAATTATAAAATTAACAGCAATGGATTACCGACGGAATTTTTAGTGATAAAAATATTCTGTCGCTAACTTACGTCGATGAATTAGTGAAGGAAAAAAAAATTAAAAAAATATATGTATAGCCTTTAGCGACGGATTTTAGTGGCAAGAGTGTTCTCCTTCCTTGAGCGCGCCGGTTTGAATCTCACCACCGGCATCTGGGTGGTGGACTGTGTATTTTTTTTCTTTTTTCATAACTCAAATCAGCGACGGATCCTGTACGTTGCTGTTATTTTTTTATTTTTTTATTTTTTCGGTTTTAGCGACGGATTTTTTTCCATCATTAATATTAGCGACGGATTTAATCAGTCGTTGATCCGATACTGATATTTACGACGGAAAAAAAATCTGTCGCTGAAAATTAACGGGGTTACTTTTTACAACGGATTTAGTGACGGAAAAATCCGTCGCTAAAAGTCGGTTTTCTAATAGTGTAATTACTTTGTATGCAAAACCCTTATGGGTTTCATTCCCCTTTCTTGAAGAATCGACACTTGATGGCTTGGATGAGGTAGAGGATACATGGAATTCACAGTCATTGCCAGACGGAATTTTTGGCAGATTAAGAGAATTGTGGCTCATCGAATTGCAATGTAATATCTCTTTCCCCCTCTCCATATGTACACCGTCCGACCCCTTGAACTCATCCCTACACCCCACATAAGAACTAAAGCACATATATTAATTTATATGCCCTAAGAGCCGAATCTAGTCATATTTAATTGCCGTCATTTTGATTCTCTCACAAGACTGTGTTAGATAAGGAGAAAATTAATTAAAAATGAGAAAGATATCTTATTTTTGTTCCGATGGATGTGCTTTTAAGAGAATATGCAAATTCCATCTATGCTTACACTTTATTCACCATGTCAGTTTCAAAAGCAATGTCATGAGTTGGACTTAGAATCATTAATTTGATCATCAGATTCTACATTTTACTCTTTTAGCATGTTGACAAATCTTTTTCTTTAAAAGGTTATTATAATTATTTTTTTGTCATTTGATTAAAACCCCATAGATACCATGCCAACAACGACTCCATTTTTCAGTTCTCAGCCATGAAAAGTAGGCTGGATGAACACTTCAAAATTTACTAAGAGGAACCCCAGTACCCTACTTCAAAATTTACAAGCATATATACATATTATCTCCATGTGTTGTTCATAGCTTGAACACATACAACAGGGTTTGAAGTGCTTTGTCCGTCATTCGCATACTTTAGCTATGTTTGGAGCAAACCTTTGAAAGTGGCTAAGACTGGATTTACTTCTCATTATATTTTATTAAAGCAGCTGTAAGGCTTAAAAGGATTATGTAAGACATGGAGATGAAGAAGCAAGGATCATGGGTATTTTGATTGCTGACACCATATCTGTAAAAAAAATTCTAAGTGAAAACAATCAAGCATAAAATGAGTGGATATCAGAGGAGGTCCAAGGAGACGAGACTTCCTTCTAGGAAATATTTTATTGGAATCACTTAGTGTGATTTACATAGTTACCATACTTTACCAGACAAGATCATATTACAGAACATACTTTACTACACCAGATCATATTACAGAACACATACATAGTAACTCAAGTTTCCCACACAAAGCATAAGCAAATATAAAATTTGAAGACCATGAAAAATACTTATTCAACTTATGCACAAACACATGCTTCCACCAATCCCTCTTGTGCATTTAGCATCCTGAAATTTGTCCTTCAAAATATTTCTACACGCAGCAATGCAATCATTGTCGCTTGCACAAGGCAAGATCGTCGGACGAAATGCCACTGCAAGATCCAGTCTAGCAGCCCAGAATGTCAAGAGCACCAAGCAAAGCACAATTGCTCCTTTTTTCTCCATTATGCTCATAATGAGAAAGCTAAGTCCAAACTCTTGGGGTTGAATGCTGAAATTGTGGCCAATGGGTATTATATAGTTCCAAAATAGAAGATTAAATACTAAAAGTTGCACAATTAGTGGTGATTTTATAAAGTCCTATGTTCTTGGTATCTTTGAGGTTCTTTAAATTGATAGGACTTGAAGGTATTTTTGATATAATTCTTATCACTTGTTTCTTAGATTGGTAAGGAAAGCAGAATCCCACCACATTTACTGCAACATTCTTGGTTTTTTAATTCTGGGTGCCACATTTGGAGTCCATGATAATGGTGGATAAAGAATATTTTGCCTACCCAAGTGTCTACCCTTCATTTAGATACACTGCTTAAGGAGGAAAAAGAAAATTAGAAGTGGAAATGCACCTTATTTTGGGTTCATTTAGATGCAGGTCATGGCCTATTCCCCCACAAAGGCATCTATGCCCGTAAACTCTGGATGACATTGGACAAATTCCAAATGCTAGAGTCCTAAACAAAGACGGTAAAAATCTAATTAGAGCTTAAAACTATAAAAAATCTCTATCATAACTTACAAATTCGTTTGTGTTTACAATTTGATCGACTACATCCGCATCATCTGTTACTTTCAAATTATTTTAGATCAATAAATTTTTATTGTTTTGCATGATGATTATCAACAAAGTTTGAGTTTGCATTATATCAATTAACAGTATAGTAAAATGAGATATTAGATCTTTTAACCAAATTTTGAATTCAAAATTTGAGAATGAAAAAAACTATATTAATAAAACCGTACTAGTAAATGTTTGAATTGGATTAATCGGAATATGATTTCGGATACCGGTAGTTGGTAAAAAAAAAAATGAAGCTAAGATCACTTTCAAATTATTTTCAATAAATGGGGTTTTACTGTTTTCCGTGAAGCTAATATGACAGAATGAACCCATTTAACTAGAACTAGTTTACTAACATGTGAATTATTTAGATGAGCAATCTTAAAATCTATGCAAATTATCAACATTTTGTTAAAAAAAAACTTTTATTGTGATAAATAAATTAAATCCCATTATAAAATTTGAGATTTTTTTCATCTTCAATTATTAAAAATATATATACATATATATATATATATATATAGAATGAGTAAACATACATGAATTCATAGGAATCAACATTTTCTGCAGTTCTTAATCTTTCTAATTGGTATATAATTTTAAGATAGTGATGACTTTTGTTTCCCTAATAACAAGATATTAAAAAACTTAAAAATCTTACATATTATTTGGGCATTACAACCTTATATATATATATATATATATATATATATATATTATATAATATTTCTAATTTTTCCATCATAAGTTAAGAATAAGATTTTAGGGTTTTCAATAATAACGAACGCTTAATGAGATATTTAATCCTATTTAATGTCAACAAACTCTATTATATTCATTTTAATTTGGATCAAACGTTATTATGGCATATAATATATAATTATTAATATATATTTAGAATATATGTTCGAAAGAAAGACCGACACATTTCTGCACATACTTGCAAAAACACTTTCCTACGAAGTTAGAAGATCAAGGGGTGCGATCATACTAGCGCTAATGCATTAGATCCCATCAAAACTCTGTAGTTAAGTGTGTTTGGATGAAAGTAATACTAGAATGGATGACTTCATGAAAACTTCTCGTATTGCTCCTCTCATTTTATATATATTCTTTTTATATCAAAAACAAGTTAGAAGATCAAATTTTTCTGTAGAAACAATTACCTAAGGATTCACCTAAAAGGAAACAATCATTTTACCCTGTAGTTTCTCTCGTAGTTATTTTTCCCCTTAGTTCAAAGCTTCATTAAATGCCATAAAAGAATAATAAATAATAAACTCAAAATTTTAAATTTAAAAGTAAAAAATAAAATATACTAAAAATCAGTCTTGCTCTGCTGCCATGTTTATAGTCTCTCTCGTTGAAAAACCAGAAAAGTCTATTTTATTATAGTTTCCATTTAAAGGTCAGTTAATATATATATATATATATATATATGTGTGTGTGTGTGCGCGCGCGCGCACAGAAACTATTTGATTATAAGTCTGTGATTGTCATATTTTCACAATAAGAGTAGTGCGATAATAATAGTGAATCAATGGTTTGGCAAAGAAAATAAACAATGGTCGTAATAGTAACACATAGCCAATTGTTAAAATTAATTTTGTTTGTTAATTTTTATCTATGGGTTTTTATATTACAATAGATTCATCCCATATACAAAGTGTTCCCTAACTTAGTATGAGAGTAGGGGAGAGTGGATGTATATGTACGTAAATTTTCTCTTACATTTTCACAAAAAAACTATTTTTACGCTTTAAATCCGTGAACCCATGATTATTAAAAAAATAACTCACACGCCCTCGTATTAATTACATAAGGCAGCAAAGTGATAATAACTATGTAAATTAAAAATAGAAAAATTGACAATTTTTTTTATTATATAGGAATTGTGACAATTAAAACAAGAATCTTTTATGGCTCCATGTGTCTGCAATGATGACAAATCGACAAATTTTGATCATAGGAAAACAAAGTAATTTTAGGTCAAATCATGAGTGAAGTGAATTTTCCTTTTTTTTTTTTTTAAAAAAAAGGAAAACCTAAGAACTTAGTAGACGAAAAGAAAGAGCCACAAGATCGGGCGATGTACCGGCAAGATCTCTCCATTTTACGAGAGTCAAAGTCAGGAATTCGAAATTCTCATACATTTCTGAACTCTCTGGCCTCCTTGGTAATCAAAAGACCAGGAAAAGTGCTGAGGCAAGATGATCCCTTTTGCTATCAAAATTGTCTTTGACATAAAATCAAATCACCTTTTCTTTTTTTGTGTAGGCATCAAATCACCCTTATTTGTCATTTCGAAGGGTATTCTTGCATGCCCAGAAAAAAAATAAAGTGGTATTCTTCTGGTTTACAATCAGTCCGGTAAAAAAACAAAAAATATTACTCCATGATAGTTTGCTCTCCTTTCTTGTTTTCTATTACCAAAATTATTGAATTTGTGGTATCTTGCTCTTTCTTTTTTTTTTTTTTCATCTTTGGTAGATTAGGGTTTTATGATTAATTGGTCTAATGATTGAATACCGATATTTTTAAATAAAATTTTATCTTTTAAGGGGTCAATCCATCTCAAGTCAGATTTAGTTGAGTTTAATATAAATATCGAATACTGATAATTTATATCAAAAAATTTTTTGAAGCACATGCGGAGAAAATTGCATGTAAAATCTATAAAATTTAAACTTAAATTTTAATTAAAATTTTAAATTAAATTTATTATGATAAATTTTAAACTTTAAAAAACAAAATACATAAGTCATTAGATTGATACAATTAATTTTTATTTTTTGGTTATATAGAGATTCGAATCTAGAATTTCCAGGTTGGAGAGGGGGTTGTGACCATTAGGCTATCTTCTCAGAACGATTGTGTCACGGACCCAAGTGATGGACTCAAATCCAATAGCAGAACTGAGTCCAAAAGATCGACTGTTGGGTGAGAAAATCTATTAAATTTAAGTATTATTTTATGATTTTTGGAAATCCAATATGACATTCGTAATATTACTCTTCCCTGGAGAAGCCGGACGTTCACGGACGGCTTTCACTCTGGATGGCTTGCTCTCTGAACAGCTTTCACTCTGGCGGGTAGCCCTTTTCCTTTTCGAACGGCTCTCACTTCGATACCAGATAGCCCTTTTCTATTTTGGACGGCTATCATTCTGACACCAGATAATCCTTTTTCATGTAGCCCTTTTTCATATTACACTGGAGGCTCTAATACCAATTTATCACAGACTCAAGTGATGGACTCAAACTCAATAAAAGAACTCAACCCAAAAAATCGACTATTGATTGAGGGAGTCTATTGAATTTAAGTATTATTTTATAAATTCTTTGTAAGATTATAAACAGATTGATACGATTAATGATGCAGACATTATTTGGTAATTCAAAAACTATAATTTCACCGTAACTAAATTTTCTATTTCCAAAACAAAGCCAAAAATAATACACCTTCGTATATACTTTATTGCTTCTTAATTCATTTTTCTCTAATTTTACTTTTTCTGTAAGATGGGAGCTAAAATTTTGATGGGTCATATATATAGCCTTGACACGTTACAAAGTCCAAGAAGACAATGGTTCGGTTGTAAATAAACATCAAATTTCGAAAGAAGGCAGACACACAGTCCGAGGATCTAGATGAAGCAGCTTCTTTTTAACGTATTGCCTGGACTACCATATGCAATGAATTCCTCAGGACTACCGTATGCAAGACCTCTCTCTCTCTCTCTCTCATAAAACCCTAATACAGATTGATTGATGAACAAGACATCATTGTACACATGGACTCAAAACTAATCTAAGCCCATCTTTTGTTTGGGGTAGAGGGATAAAGAAAATAAAGAGATAAAATTTTAAAATGAATTATCGACGAATCGGTGAATAGCAAAGCTACTGCTCTTACTTTTTATTGATTTTTTCTTATTCTTCATCTCAACTTTAGTAGATGAATACATTTACAGAATTACAAAGATGAACCTTAGAAACATAAAAGATTTTCTTTAGACGCGCAAAGACTTTGACTATAACACATTTTTTTTTTGTTACACAAGAATTAAAACCCTGGATCTCAGGGTTGAGAAAGGGAGTTGTGACTATCAAACTGTCCCCTTACAGACGACTATAACCCGTATATGAAATACATATAATGACTCGTACATGAATGCACAAAGACATACATTGAATCGAGACTAATCAATTACGAATTAACATTTAGCATATCGAACCTAGTATTTCAACGCAAACAAACATATAACAAATCAAGAACGATATCTCGCACACACGGCATTAAGTATAGAACCTTAACCATTAGTGATACCAGTAAGAGGAGATATTATACTAGTATTCTATTCTTATACTTACGTCGGCGCAGCATGCTAAGCAAAGGAAGAAAAAAAGGAAAGAAATCAAATTCCAGGCAGCCATCTTCACAAAAATCAAAATAACAAAGAAAGAAAAGAAAAACCCCACAATCCTACGACCAATCTTATTATACCTAAAAAACTATAATCAAATAGGAATTGCAACTATATTTTTAGTAACCAAAGAGACAAACATTTATAATATATAATTTTTTTTCAATCACATCTATTTCAATCCACGCAAGCATATAAATTTCCCATTACACATTAAGCATATAAATAAAAGGGCATAGAATCTGCTTTTATTATTATTATTATTATTATTATTATTATTATAATAATAATTATTATTATTATTATTATTTCCTTCTAGGACAGTAAAGTATGGTTCATAGAAGCATCAAAACTTGATTGGGATTAGGGTGGGGATGGGGACCCATTAATCCCAAATTCCCAAAAATTTCAAAACAAGTAAAAGAGTATATATCAGTATCAAAATGAAAAAGTAAAAAAAAAAAAAAAAGAAGTTCTAAAAAGAAGAGAAATAAGTGGAGAGAAAGAGAGAGAGAGAGAGAGAGAGAGAGAGAGAGAGAGAAGATAATCTGATGAATCCAAGAGAATGTTTTTGCAGATGGGGGTGATGGAAATTGAGATCAATCAATGCAAGGTTAATTTTCTCAGGAGATCTTCATGAAAAAAAAATGGTGGTCCCAATCTCGGTCTGACCAAACGTCCTTATTGACCTGCATTGACAGTATAACATTATTCCTTGTTAGCCAACTAGAGAGAGAGATAGCAGTTTGGCAGAGGTCTCAATCTTTCCCGATTCAAATCTTAATATAATATAAAAAATAAAAAAAAAAGAGTGGTCCATGGCATTTGGTATATAATTTTGTGAGATTCCGTAACCCAGTAAACCATAATGCATAATCAGTTTACTAGCCTCAAAAAAGCTCATGGCTTAGCATGCATCTTATTATTTTTTTTAGCCAGAGAGAGAGAGAAAAAGAGAGAATTGATATGTAAGCCTATATGGGTTATTATATAATATATGTGACCAATGAGTGTGATGTTCATAGCCTAGGAAAGAACCTTATAGTAGCATTCATCTGAACCCTTTTCGGGCATGAGAAAAGTAGACATATGAACCTGTCTCATTCCTTCATGCGACCTAAGAAGACTAATCTCATGTATATAGCCTATGAAAAAAAGGGGCGGGAGAGAGAGAGAGAAGAGAGAGAATATGATTCTCAACATGCCTGGATGAAGAATATATGAGCTAAAGCCTAAAGCCAACCTTATAGTTGGTAAGCATCTAATCAGCTTTCTTTGACACACTGGAATAGCTCAGAAGCCCTCTCTCTCTCTCTCTCAGCCATCTACGATCTGCAAAGTACAATGAGAGGTGATCCATGACCCTTAATATTAGGGAAAAAAGATATATTTAAATATAAATATCAGTACGAAGAAGCATCTGAAAGGCGGTCTCAGTATTTTTTTTTCAAGATTTGGGAGTCTCCAATCTCCATCACTGCTCCATGTAGTCAAAACCCAAGACCAATCATTCGCATCAAACGGTTTATAGGGTTTCTTTATTTGCAAATCAAGGGCTAAGATTAAAAATTGGGTTTTGTACACAAACTAATAAAGAACCGCTATAAAAATAATACTGGTAAAAGTCATATTGGAAATGACTAAATGTTCATCATGGTATGAATTTTTTTTTCTTTTTTTTCTTTTTTTTAATCATGCATGTAAGACCAAAATAGACATATTATTAACAGCTTTTATGCAAGTTTTTTCAATTTTCGTATCAGTCTTGTTCTTGAAATATGAACAATTGAACTCAGGTGGGAGTCTAAATGAAATTATTAGCATTTGAAAGACATAAAAGAAATATGTGTATGTATTATGTGTGTATATATACTATACGGACGCGTGTAAGAAAATGAACAAGGTTTCAGAGGACATTTTCATCATATGGGCAGTGAAACTAGAGGAAAAAATCATATTAGTACCAATCATCTCAAAGATAATATCACATCTTAAAGACCAAAATCCTAAAAATCACACACAAACCAATGAAGATGGGAAAAAGATACTAAATAATCAGCTGTTGCGTTCAGCTCAGACTTCATCCCAGAGAGAGAGAGAGAGAGAGAGAGCTAGAGAGAGAGAACCTGCATATATGAAATTACAATGCTGCCCCTCCAGGTGAAATGTGGCTGAGTGACGAAAATACCACCATTGAAAATGCAAAAACTGCAAAATTAGACAAGGGTGGGGAGGAGAAAAAAAAAAACATGAAGACAAAAATCTTGTTGTAGTATGGCATGAGAGGAAGTTATATGCATGGCTCCTCATACGCCATTCACGGAACCACCGGTGCGCCGGTGGGCTCTGAAAATGGCATACAGGGAGCCAGGCATACATTTTATATGTCCATACATATTTATGTGCTGAATATGTATATATATGCTAGCTAGTAGATATGTTATAAAAAAAAAAAAAAAAAAAAAAAAAAAAAAAAACCTAGTCTTTCTCATACACCAATATGTCTTCAAGATGTAACAGTAGAGAGAGAGAGAGAGAGAGGAGGCAATGAAGGGGATGGGAGAAAGAGGAGGGTTTATAATTAAGACAGAGAAGCGAGAGAGATTGTTGGGTTAGGTAAAGCTGGGTCATAATCAAAAGGGTATTACCAAGCCCCACCATTAGAGAGAGAGAGAGAGAGAGAGCACTTAGTCTCACACTTTTCCTTTTGAATTGGCAAAAAAAACGAGGACACTTGTGGAATAAATTTAGACCAAGTAGAGGGAGAGAGAGGGAGGGTCAAACTCAGTGTGAAGGGAGATTGAAGGTGGTGTTTTGATGTTGGTTTGAGAGAGAAAGGAGAAGGGAAGATGGATTGTGAGGTTGTAATTGCACCCCCTGCCCTTCCCCCGCTAAATATAGACAACACGAACAACAACAGCAACAAAGATGAGAGAAGAGACAGAAAAGAAGAGAGAGAAAAAATGAGTTTGAGTTGAGAGAAGGTGGGTTGGGTTACTAACCACGCAATTTCCTATCCCCCAAAACCCCTTCTGTTGTGTTGTGTGAGTTTTGAATTCTCTCTCTCTCTCTCTCTCTCTCTCCTTTTTCTGGGTCGCAAAAGCAAACGTTGCTTTTCTCTTCTGAAGCTCATTTGTCTTCGAGTGTTTGGAAGACTTGGATTCCTCTATTCTCCTCCTAAGCACATTTCCGACCTCTTTTTTGTCTCCAATAAAATAAATTGAAATACTATTATTTTATATACATATATATATAAAGCTTTTAAAAAAGAGAACAAGCATTGTTTATTTTTCTCTCTCTCTCTCTCTTTCTTTCTCTCTCACCCATCACTTCCTTTTTTACATCCTTCCTCGTTCCCACACCTTTTTCTTTTTTCTCATAAAATATTCATATTTTTATTCTAATGTTGGTTGTTGTACCATATTTATGTGAATTTTTTGAATTAAAAATCAAAATCATTTTCCCTTCTCCCTTTACCTAAGAAAATCGACAGAGATTCGCATTATTTCAACTCACTTTTTCTTTAGGATACTCCACCCTACTTTTATTAATCAACTACTGCACTTGTACTTTGTCCCTTCTCCAGCTTGGAAAGCTTTCCATTGTGGTATATGCACAACCTTGTAAATTGTATTCACATGAATGCAACAAACTAGCAAACATACCACACAGAACTTTCATCAGATCAAACGAGTCCAATTTTCTTTTTTCTTTCAAACCCATCAATAAATGAAACTATGCACAAGAGATGATTCGCTTGTTTGCCTTTTTGAAAAACTTATCGAGTACACTAATTATCAGAATATATCTAAAGTTATTTTTGAAGATAAATGATAGAAGACATATATGAATCAAACCCGTGTTTATCTTATTACTATATTTTATGGATGTATCCAAATTTATATCAATCAAATGAGAGGACAAAGGCCAGACAAACAAATGAGCTTTATCGGAGAGCTTTTTTTTCCCCCCTAAGAAATAATTTGCAAGGATATGTATTAAGAGTTTTCAACATTCAAGCAGTACACCAAACACCCTTTAGTCAATCAAATTCAGAATATATATTGCCAAACATGTTCAATGAAAAATCTGTAGTTAACTATTAAAATCAAATCCATATCAAACACCTTGGTCAAATCAAATCTCACTTTGGTACTAATCAAATCATTTGCAGCGCGTGCTATTAAAATAAACTCCCAAAAAAAAAGAACAAAAAAAAAAAGGGATTGGAAAAGGGACAAAGAAATTGGTGAAGTGACAATGGTGGTGCCAATACATGTGTGGACTGTGGAGTACCACCATGGGAAAAAAAATGCTATTTTAGAACTTTATTAAAGTAAGATTAGGATTCTGTTGAGCTAAGTAGGTTTTCTTCGGATTCTAATTGCATGGACGGAAGAACAAATTTGACTATTTGAATTAGAAAGTTTTCAGCTTTTTGTTTCCCATTGGCACCATGCCACCCACCCAAAGGAGTAATCATTATCACTAACAAACCCTAATCCTATGCTAAACTTTTTTAGTTGGTCATGTGGAATTTTAACTCTTTCTCTCGGTAAATGAAATTTTCTTACTACTAATTGATATTTGGATGATTTAAATCTGAGATCAATGATTAAAAAAGTACAGCAGTCTACGCTGTACCTATGGGAGTTTCATATCTTTCTCTCTACCCACTAAGGAATTCATTACAAATTTAATCATAGTCCTTGTAGTAGAATTAAACTTAAAATTTGAAAATAAAAAAATAATATAACTCTCATGACCTCATCTAAGTTTTACCATTGCGCTCTTCTTTTCCTTTTTCAAAAATAAAATCAATGAAGGGCACATCCAATGGCGTGGTCTGTACACCACTTTTACTTGTACATGACAAGATAACGGAAACTTTACATAGTTATTCAAATCTTTTGTGAATTGTTATCATTTTTGTGTAGTCAATGTCTTCAAGAGAATCTTTATCTGTCAAAATAAATAAATAAATAAAGCCAAGCAATAGAATTTTAGGGTTGACAACAATACAACAGGCGTCTGGACTTGGCTTCGAGTTTAAAGTCTTGCATATACTCACCAACATATGCACACAAAATTGTATGTGATCATGTTCTCACACACACCCCCATAAAAATTACAAACACAATATTATATTATACACAACATACCATATAACCCCCATTCAAAATTTTTAAATATATGTATATGAAATAAACTCGAAATTAATATTATGGGACAAGATAAAACATACATTAAATCGGAATAAAAAAAAATCAGATTGAAATCTAAATGATTTGTTTGGATTAATAAAATGAGAATGAGATTTAGGAATAAAACCCTAAATTATGAAGTTTCTGCAACCCAGGTAAATATTTGAGTTCTTGAAACTCATTTTCAAATTTTTGATTTTAAATCCAATTTTGATTCTCGAATACGAACCAAGTATTATAACATAAGAAGAAGAGGCCAAATATTAAAAGAAAAAAAAATCATTTTTCTATTATAATTTTGAAAATTATATATATTTATGACATTTACCTTAAAATTTTAGGAGCATCCTATCCCTCTCCTTCTCCCCTTTATATATACATGGCAATGGGAAACAATTAAATATCTACTCTAAGAATTTAAATTAGACCCATACTCATCTGTCCGCTGGCATTGTTCCCCAAGTCTCGAGTCTTTGACATTTAAATGGTGAATAATATATTAATTTTTATAGGTATTAATTAGAAAAAATAAAAAAAAATATTTCAGCTGAATCGAATTTTTAAATTTATTGCATTTCAAGATAATCATTTTTTTTTTGGGTGAAAAGTGTCATATTCGATTGTATTTCATTACTTTAAACAACCAAAATTGTTTAGAGTTCAATTCTAAATTTTTAATTAAGTAATTATGTGGAACTCATTAACTCCACTAAAATTTATTTCTAAATCACTTGTTTTTTTTTGAATAATTTAAAAAGCACATTTTTTTTTTTTTTGTAAACAACAACCAGACTAAAATTACACCTATGATTTTACGATGATTTTTTATTATTTCCAAAAAACCCTTAAAGTTAATTTTGTTTAGAGGATCTTAGACTTGAATTTTTTTTTTTTATAACCATGTTGGATCTAACTAAATCAGTTTCGAATCAAATTGATATCTTAAGAGATAAGATGCCATGTTGATTGTTTAATATGGAGGAGTATAGTTGGATTAGTGTTTCTTGAATAATACTAGTGGGGTTAGATAACAATTGACAAATCATGGGACAAACAGCAAGAAAAACTTAAAATATTCTTAAAAAGCATGGAACAACTTTAATGATTCAAATGCTTTCTTGTTGTTTTGATGTTACTAAAGAAAGAGATCATACAAATTTCTTTTCCTTGGCAGTGTGTATTGTGTGATCACTAAGAATAAAAGTAGGGTCTAAGGGTTGAAATGCATGCCTTGCTTTTGCCCAACTAATTTACTTTAATTATTTGCAATTAAGAGCTTTGATCGAGAATGAACAATGGGTGGGACAACTTTTACTTTTTTCCTTCTTTTAATTTGCATTTAACATAATGATTATTTGCCCTTTTTTGCTTTCCTCTTTGTGCTCTATGACTCTAAGATAAGACATTCTATTCAAAAAGCTGATTCCTGTTCTAGAGGTTGTGGGTCTTTTTCAATATATAATTTGTGCTTTGTCTGAATTAGCTACAAACCCTGATCATTTTTACAATTTTTATTAATAATTACAAGGATAATTACAATTTTTATCACTTTTTACAAGGTTGCATATAATTTAGAGGGAGAACTAGTAGGGATAAAGCTCAAATGATTGCATTAAATTGAAAGAAATAGGAGACAATTTTCTTTAAGGCAATTAATTAATTTATGAATTTTCGAATTCGACCTAACCCGATTCAATGAATAATCATATGATAACATAAAATAACTATAGAAAAAGTTTTAGATCCTTACCTGATTGTCCAATGCTGAATCCTTTGTCAGCACGTAGAGTTTTTCTGATAATTGTAGATATTTCGATCACAATCTTTCAAATATGTATCATAAATTTATGGAGAGTAAAAATTGAAATTATTTTATTGCTTTGAATATGAGAAGATGAAAATTTATTAGCATGACTATTGATCTCGAAGGAAAAATCTTGAAGGAGACAAAAGGTGAAATCTTTGTGTTTGAAAAAAAGAGTTTTGAAATTAAAACTAAATGATCCATAAATGGAGAGAAATATTTTTGGTTCATAGAATTTTTAAATAATATCTTTAAGCGAATCAATGATAGGATTGTTAATTTTTCAAAAACTTGCTTAAAAAAAGCGAAAATTGTGAATCTCTCTCTCCCCCCTCTTTCAATCTCTCCTTCATTAGTGTTAATTTTCGAGTTTTGAGAATAAAAAACAGATACTAAGAAAATCGATTCCTAAATTGGGTTTGATAGCTGTTCGAATTGGATTAGTCAAAATTTTCAAATATCGGTAGTTAAGTATAAAAAAAAAGAAAAAAAAAATTAATGTTGCAAAAGGCCCCTACAAAGGATCACACAATTTCTTCCACTTTATCTTTCCCTTCATTTGCTCCAAAATAATTTTCCTCCATGAAAGTAAAAATTGAATATAAGGAAACCGTATATTCTTTCTAAGTTTTACCATAATACGCATAAAGAAGAATAAAAAGGAGTTTCTGCAAAAATGTATTATTTTGAACACAACAAATTATAGGATTAACAATAGATTGAAATCCATTTATAAGAAAAATCTAATTCTTTAAAAAATTTATATTTTTATAAATTTTTTAAACAATGCTACTTTTTTATTCAAAAAAAACCAAATATCTACTTGATGGTCTCCATGGACATAATTTGACTAATTCATAAAATCAGAATTTAAATCAAATCAAATCAAATCAATTCATATCGTAAATTGATCAAAATATATCTATATCAAATCAATTCATATTATAAATTGATCAAAATATATCTATATCAACTAACATGAATATTTGATCGATCTGATCTAAAACTCATTTATCCATCGTTAAATTTTTTTTTTACCCTAATTAATACAAATAATTGTAGAGCTTTTAATTGATCTAAGAGATAATACTTATATAGCACAAAATTTCTATAGGTGTAACAGTAGGGTACCATACTCTCTTAATTATAGGTATCGGGTTTAAACTATGAAAATAGAGAAATAAGATTTGAAAGAACCAATCCCTAGTAGGCGCTATAATATTCAAATCAGATTAATTAAATAAATTTTAAATATTAGTCGGTGAAAAAAAAAACTTATATAGCGGCAAAATCCATTGATATTGTTTTTCATTTGTCCAAACTACAACTTCAAAGTACTTTTGATTATTTCTTTTTTGTTCTCGTCTTTTTCATTGCTAATGTTCTATTTCTCTTGCTCAAAAATAATATTTCAGACTATGTCCACAATATTTTTTACTCACCAACATCTCACAAAGTTTAAAGTAAGATGTGTTCGTTAGCTATTGTGCATATATGATGAATTTAGAAAAAGGCTATATTGCCATAAAGATACAAACTTTTACGACAAATTTCATTTGAAAAGAGTGAAAGTGTGGGTATTATTACACGAAGCTTCACGAGAAGAAATTTTTTTTTTTTTTTTTTCAGAGATCATATGATGCCTTATCTCTAACCACATGAAGTCATGGTCAAAATTCATATTGATTGATCCAAAAGTTTGTAACATAACAATATGATGGATATTTTTTTTATACAATTTCCTAAATCAAAAATGAATTTATATCGTATCAATTAAAATATCATATTATCTCGAAAATACTAGCCAAATACTAACCGGTACAATACCGACATATCGGTGTTGTATTTTTTTTTTTTTATCGATATCCTCATATTTGACTCTCATTTTTGACTATGTAAATTTTCTACAATTTTTTTTTTATTTTTACGAATTATGTCGTAAAATTGTTGTTGTTGTCTCTACAATTTTTTTTTTAAATTTCTTTTGTGTAGACTTTAAATTTCTAAAGATATATATTTAAGTTAATTTATTCTAACTGTCATGCTTATCTTTTAATTGTGACTTTATTTATATAGCATGTATGATATTTATATAACATTTATTTGTTGAAAATTTTAAAGTTTTGAAATGATCTATACTTTAGAATCTATTTTTAAAATGTGTGACATTTTATTTGTATTGAAAATTTTAAAATTTTTATTCTTCCTAATTTTTAAATCATGACTTTAAGCTTTTAATATATAAATATACATAATTTTTTTACACTATATATAAAACTACGATACAATATACCAACATTTTTTATTATCGAAAAATTTTTTATCAATAGCAAAATTAATATAATTATTTGTATGGTGTTGTCAACTATGATTTAACTTCTATGTTTGAGAAGTACTAGAAATATCCCAAAATTATTAATTACATATTTGGTGACATCTCTCCAAATTGATATAAGTGATATTTACCAAACTAAAAAAGATAGAATATTATGTGATGTAAATTAAAGGATACAAACTTGTAATTTATTTATTTTTTACCCTTTTTAGATTTGTGATTTTTTTGTGTGATAATAAATATATTTAGGGACTAACGCCTGGTGGGTCTTGTGACCGGATGCTGATTCCTCTTAAACAAAATTTTAAATTTTGTATCTGACAAAAACAGATATCATGAGAGTTTTGTCTCTTAAGGGTGTAACCCGACTCGAACTAGATTTAGTCAGATTCGATGTGATTATTAGATATTGATGATTTATAAAAAAAATAAATATGTTTAGGGGACAACACTTTTGACTATTTAGAGATTTGTCACCGTACCATATTAGGATTTTTAGAAAAATTATATTTACAATATTTATATATAAAATATAAAATTTATCATAAATATCTCATATCGAATAATTCAGACATCGTTTTTATTAAATGCCGTGTCACAATGACAGTCTTGGCTTCACGCAGCATCTATGCAACCATGGTCACCGAGTAAATTAGAAATTAGGGTTGTTTGCTGGAAAGGGAGGTGGGTTTTAGGGTTTCAAGAGAGAAAGGGAGAGACAGAAGGAGCTGACTAAGAGAAGAGAAGAGACGTGGCGGAAAACATCTTTTACTATTTGTTATTCTCAAAAGAATAAATAACGAAAGAGCCCTATGCTTATACGCTTCTTATGCTAATACGCTGTTCTGTGTGGATATTGCAAATTACGAAAACATGCGTGAAAGTGCTTGTCTAATTTCGAAGATACTTTACTAGTGAAATCATGAATCTCTCTCTCTCTCTCTACCTCTTTCTCTCACTTTCTTTCTCTCTTTCTCTCATCATCACCCATGGTTCTTTTGGTACGTGCGCGAAGTACATTTACTTTCGTGCAGTTCGAGATGCATCCACATTAGTACCATTGTCACTATTAGTATTAGCATTTATTCTACTATTGTAAATAATACTATAGTATTAGAGATTAAAAAAAAAAAAAAAAACCCCACTTGAAACCAACTCGTAAATTTTTAGTTTAACTAGAGAGAGAGAGAGAGAGAGAGAGAGAGAGAGAGAGATGGAGTAGGAGTGAGTAAGATGGAGTAGAATCTAACCTTAAGACACTTGAATCCAAACAACAAATGTAATGTACAGTGAGAGATAGAGAGAAAGAAGAGAGAAAGAGAGAGAGATCTGACAAAGGGATTCCCGCACTTGTTGCTTCCAACACTATACACGATAAAAGTTTTGCCATTTTTAAATAAGCCCAACCCACCCTTTTCTTTAACCTTTCTCCCCATTTTCTACTTCTTTGGAAAGAAACCAAATCAATTCTTTCTTTGCAGTTTTGCAGCCTTTTCTCTAGACATGGGAAGATCATCGATCAGGCTTCCCCCGTCATCATAAGCCACCTCCCTCCCACTCACTTCGTTCTCTCTGTTTTTTTTTTTTCTTCCGGATTTAATTCCTTATCGAGTATCTGAATTTTTACTTCGATTAATCTCGATCGAACTGTTATCGAATTCTAATCAGAAGAAAACTCTACCAACATCATTTTTACCACTATCAAGATTTAAATCCCAATTTTTTATGTAAGATATTAGTACCCTTTCGTCCAAGTGGGGGTTCATATAATTACTATGAAAATGTCCTCTGCGGTGAATTAAACTTTTACGATGATTTTTTTTTTTCAAGTTTAATTGCCTTGGACAATTCCAAAAGGTTGTTCCACGATGGTACAAGAATATCATCCCATCGGTATCTAAATCATTCGTTAATTTAATGATAAAATATTAAATTATATTAATTAATATCTCGAATTCAAATTTTAAGAATAGAAAAATAAGTACCGAAAGAATCAATCTCTAAATTAAATTCATAATTATTCAAATCAAATTAATACCGGTAGTCAAATAAAAAAATAGTATACGGTTGATATAAGATATAATTAATATATATAATTGTTAAAAATAGTGACTCAATAGGAAGCATTAATGTATTCAATAACCAATTTTGCTAAGATAATAAAACCATCAACAATACCTTTTTCTACTTATTCAAACTTCCTGTGCAAATCATAATCATACGAAATATAATATAGTATCAAAGCAGAATACTTTAAATTTGAGTCATTTTAATTCCTTTTTATTTTATTTTAAAAATTTCCCTTCACAAGCTTCTTGCTGGGGAGAGATATGCTACTGCCTAATATTATTATGATAGAATGACTAGTTCACATGAAAGATAATAGCTCCCTCTCACTCAGGGTCTCATATTAAGTGAGAATGTAGCTAGTCCGCCATGCCTTGGTGCAAGAGGGGGAAAGAGGGAAACGACCCTGCTGATATTCTTGTAAAGTTAGATTCGTCATTTCCCCTAGTTTTCACGAACTGTATTCCCCTTCTCGTGAAGTATATTGCTCCTTGAAAAGTAATATTCAGGATTTGCTCCCATTTGGAAAAGAAAAAAAAAAAAAAAACCCTAATGCATAAAAGACCTCTATTGGGTTCAAAATTTTTTACAACTAATAATATGCATATATATATATATATATATATATATATATATATATATATATATTTGTTACATAAGAATTTGAATTCTGAATCTCAGGATTGAGAGAGAAGAATCATGACTATCAAACTCTCCTCTTGAAACCTAATAATAATATGCATATATAGTGAAAATAAACAAACATAAAATATATAATATTTTATGTAATTTTACTAATATATCTGTATGTATAAATAATCATGACTTACAATTCCTTTAAACTGTCGGATCCTTTTTCTTGTCCACAAAAAGAAAAAAATAATAATAATAATAGTCTATCACCCAAGTGATAAAATCAGTAGGAAAACAACCGATAACATTTTTTTCTATTTGATCAACCGGTATCGAAGTCATACTCTGATTATTCCGATCTGAACAAATTATCGGATTCTTTTTAAGAAGAGCTCTTTCACTGTAATTTATTTTATTTTTAAAATTTGAATTCAAGATGTAATTAAAAGATTTAATATATTTTTTATTAAATTAACCGCATGTCGGCGCAATCAATAACATTTCTCATATATTAACGAGTACAGTGTACAAGCCGGTGTACATCCTCTCCTTTCATTCTCCGGGCAGTAATTTATTTGGGGCTTTTCATCTGTCTCGAGTTTGTCTTCTTTTCAATGTCATGTTCTCACAAACAAGTCTCCAAAGGAGTCCCTGCCCTTTTACTTGTTCTTATATTATGAGCAAGTACATTAATTGACTGTTTGTAACCCTACCAATATGCCCCTGTCTCAGACATTACAGTATCTTACAAATCTTTTATCTTTGATTATAGGGCTCTACTACTTGGATTTGAATACATATTTGATATGCCTTTTTTTTGGGGGGGGGGGAGTTTGATTATTTAGCCTAGACCTAATGCAAGAGCTTAATCAACCCTAGTTATAGCATCTTTGATCGGATTTCTAGGTCATGGATTTTGACCAATGTTGTGACACCACATCCAAAAAAGAAAAGTTGTTTTAGATTAGTGCTTTCTAATCCAACGTTGTCATTGACTCATGTTAAAGGTGTTTTCTTGTTTTCTACTTCTTTGAAAAGTCTTAGGTTTGTTTGAGCAGAGGAAAAACATAATCATTCATGGCTTCTAATTATTCTCTACCCCGTCCTTTTCTTTGTTTTTTTCTAATAAAGTGAAAAATTGATAAACCCCACTTTGATCTATTCTGCAACAGCAAAAAGGAAAAGTAGCAAGAATAGAACAATGATCAATATTTTGAGTGTGTCTGTGTTAGAGCCCTTGTCCAAGGTTTAAGTAAATTATTATTCTCTTCTCTCTCTCTCTCACTCTCTTTGTGAGGAGACTTGTTAGTAGATTTGACACGAATAATAGACCAAAAAATCCCAATTATGCATAGAAAAGCTAATTTTAAGCATATAGTTTTGCATTGCATTTTCTTGCTCGTTAATCTATTTTTTTAGTATTTAACTAACCAATATTCGAAATCATATTCTGACTAATCTAAATCGAATTATTATCGAACCCTCTATAAAGAAAAACTCTTCTAATGTCATTCTTTATATTCTCAAAATTCAAATCCGAATACTGATTAAGAGATCTAACGTTTTTTCTACTATGTTAACTGTTTGTTGATCTTATTCGCTAATTTATTATAATCCATCATTGCATTTTTTTTCCTTCATAGTACACATAGAAAGAGAATCAAAGACCTTTAGATCTAGGGATACTGAAAAATCCACTCTTAAAGTATTGAGTCCTGTCTCTCTTTTCCATGGCAATACTTTCATCTGTAACACATGAGAAAAGAGAGAGAAATGCTTGGCAAGACAAACTGTTTATAACTCAACGCATATAGAATACCAGGTACGATATGCTTTGCAACATCAAGTTGTCCTCCAATAGCCTTACATGTTGAGAAATTTCCTTCCTCATTGAGCACCCGATCTACGGACATAAGGCCGGTCCCTTTTGCTCCGCATCCAAACAACCCTTTTCAGCCTGATCACATCATTTGATTTAGATATTAGCACTTCTACTTAATATAGCTAATTTCATTCCAATGGCTGTGCTTCAGCATTGACAGTAACAACTGAGCTTTCCTAAAGAGGATAGCGTAATGATACAAACCCTCCCTCCCAATCTAGTGATCTCAGATTCAAATTATTGTACAACTAAAAAAAGATTTTAACAAAACTCAAGTTGAACTGAATTGACCCCTAATTTTGAAAACGAGACTGCATATTTAATCTCAAATTATTTAAGTAGTCATACCGTAACAAGCTAAGTCAAATCAAGTTATAAGTGGGGTTAGATGTGTAAGAGTCCCAACCCTAAGTTCAAGCAAGGATCGAGTTCTAGCCGGAGTCCTAAATCTACAAGTTAACTATCAAAAACAAACTATAACAAAGTCCAAAACTGGACGGCAAGATGTGGTATCACAACTTTTGTACTCTCACCATTGCTCAGTGCAGAGCCCACGAGGCAGTCTGTGTGTTAAGGGATGAGGGAATGAGCAATATTCAAACAACAAAAGAGACAACAAAAGAGAGAGAAACCAAAATAAAGGACTCAGCAAAGGACACTTAAAAAGTCTATATGAGATGCACTATCAGCATCAGAGACAGCATGGGAAAGTAAGAAGGACCTTGATGTAACAAAAAACCAATTTTCTCTATCTTTCTAAGCCGGACAAAGTGTATTTGCATACAAAACACAGGCTAGTGCTGACAAATAATAATAATAATAATAATAATAATAATAATAATAATAAAACAACTCAATCACTTCAGGTGCGAAAAAAAGAACCCTTGCTTAAGAAACTTGTTGGTATTGCATATATTTGGTCCTCAGACCCCCATTGTGATGAACATCATGAACAATATGATAGGGGGAATGGATAATTTCACATTTATGTCACCTCTTAATTGATGCTCTTTCTCCATACCTATTAGCTTCCTATCCTGTACACAAAATAAGCTCTGAATCATAGCAGCATATAACAAAAATTCGAGCATATCTACAATTTATCCTTTGAAATGTGCACATATATCCAGAAAAGCAAATTGGTCTGCGGTTAACTAGGCAACAGGGGACAAGCAGTGATGGAAATCATGTTAAGAAGACTGCATTCAAAAGCTAAGAGAGGTCCCATTTACTTTACCACAGCAATGGACATATACCAAATTCATCTGCGCAGGGTCGAAAGGACAACAAAATTTCTATTGTGTATCTATAATTTAAAAATTATAACACCTGATAGTATTTGCATCAGTAAAAAATACAACTCTTTCCCTAATCGTAATCCTAAATGTATGTTGAATCTGATCCTCTCAATTTGGTTACCCCATTTTTCCACCATGTTTCCAATGTGGGACAACCATTCATATATGCAACTCTAACAAAAATACCTTTTGTTCAGAGTTGTGAATGCTCTTCTTTGACTAAAGCCGAACCATCAGCTCCAATAAACGAATCTCATTTGGTTTACAAGTGCATACCTACAAAGTTAGATACAAAGTCTTCACTTAGAAGCATGAGCTATTAGATGTTGGTCTAACTTTGTATTTAAGTATGTGTACCAATTTCCCACCATTAATCATGTGCAAGACAACAACTCACACTCAAGATTATAACATTGTACATATCAGCCTCCCAGACAAGTTTTTGTGTGCATAAAGACGGAACAATTTTCTACAATCCACCATATGCCGAGGTTTACTCAGCAGTCAGCACATTGCCTGTGAGAAACAATAGTGGAATGATTGATTAGCGTTTCAAAAATGATAATGAACCTTAGTTGAAGACATTTTTGTCAGCCAGTGTCAAGTCAATTTCCTTTCTGCTCCCCCATTAGATTCTTTGTTTGCACCAGCATTTGCATCGTGGGATAGGGGCCCCCCATCCTCTCAAATGAGGGCCATTTCTGCCTCGTAACATCTTCCAAGGACATCTTTCCTTTTGGGATCTTCAATGCAACACCTAAACAAAGAAAAGCAAATAAGAAAGCACCTTATGTTTACATACCAAAGGGCAGAGCAATCTATCAGGTAAAATTTTTTGGCTGTGAGGAGATATCCTGGTATCTTGAAGAAGTCCTTGATGCACAAAACAGGCACGCTTATCTGAAAATCTTGAACATCATCCAAAAAATGCAGCTTCCGGGCAGCATGCCAAGCAAGGGATCACCCTGTACCCATAAGAGGCAGTAAAATTCATGAGGGATTTATCTCTCTATTAACTCCACAAAAAGGACCCCAAAAACATAACATGGAACCTGCCAACAAAATGAAAAAAAAAAAGAAAAAAAAAATATTAACACCATTTTTTCCCCCCAAATTTCCTAGTGCCCCTCTTTTAGATACAAAAGGTCAAATATTTTTATCGCATGCTACAATTTACCTTCTCATTTCAGGCACTCTGAATTTTCTGCAATCTCACATGGATATATCCAGCCTTTGAAGGCTTACCAAAACGACGGGGGCAGTACACCAGCAACAAGCTTAAAGGAACTAGATATTTCCACAGAATTTCTACTCAATGAACCTAGATATGACAATGTACCTATGCAATGTCTTTCCTTTATGCAGGAGAGTTGCTTTTGGACTTTTCTTATATGTAAACCACTAGTAGAACTCCAAGGCAAAAGGATAGTTAATTATCCTTTTCATCCATCCATATACAACATAAATGGAAGCACAAAGGAATACACACAATGATATATATTGCATTTGAAAGGCATAAATATTCAATACTTTAATACATATACACTTAGAAAAAGAATTATTCAAGTAAAAATTTCCTGACATTGTCAAGCATACATCGTATAATCTAAATTGGGTTGGTATGTGAGTTCTATATTTTATCCGAAGAAAGATGCAGCTGTGCTCCACCCATGGCATAATATTCCCAACCCAAAAAGGTTAAAGCCAGAAGATCAATTACTTAATACAATGCCATTCAAGTCTATCTCATGCAAAGTGAGAAAAATGTGGCAGTTTCTTAATACAATATATGCCGAGCTCAATTACTTCTCATACAATGCCATTCAAGTCTATCACAGTGTAGATTTTCCCTTCACCATCACTTTAAGGGGAAGACAGGAGGGAGCCATGGCCTTCCGGGTGAGTGCCCCCCCCCCCACCCTTCTGCCCCCTAAACATCGTATAAATTCCTACTAAGGCTTCAATTAGCCAATTTAGAACTAAATTTATTGAAAATGTAGAGTGCTCAAGTGAGAATTTTTTATTTTATTTTATTTATTTATTTATTTTTTCTTCTTTCCTATATTGATTTCTCAAACGATCAGCCTTAAAATTTAGATTAAAATTCAGTTTGATTTTATCTTTAAAAAGACTCCAACAAAAATTCTTGCGTCCAATGTGCAAAAATTACCTATTATGTATTATTAAACATTATGGGATTTGAATATTTATATGTTTTGGACATAATTACTATACCATGTTACCTTTATTTGCCTCCCCAAAATCCTCCCCCACTACCCTGATATTATAAATCAAAATATATATTGTATTTTATTACAATACAAATTTCTATCTTCATTCCCACACTGTAATACATCTGACAATCATTCGATCAACATTTCTAAATTTTTCAGGATATTTTTTGATTCAAGACTTTTTTGGTACGTCTAATAGAATTGAAAAAGAACAAAAGGGAAAAGAGGAAATTACAAAAAACCTTCTTATTTTGATAAAGCCCAATAAGAGAACGTAGTAACGCCGACCTGTAACTTGGTAGAGCTCTTTCTCTCTCTCTCAAAACCTAAGATACTGGTTCCAGCGATTTGCAATCGAAGGACGATCAGGTCGATGGGATTGCGAACCCTAAAGTTGAGACGTACGGTTATTGGTTTGCTATATGCGTGAAGATTTGGTAAAAGAGATCTTTTCTGGCGGGAAAATGTTGGAAGAAACCCTAAATTTTGAGGGGGGGGGGAGATGGAGCAACGGCTGCGTCGTTGTGTAAGGAGCGAATCGGACGATCGAGATGGCGAATTTGGAGCGAGGCTCGGTTGATCACAACCGTTCAAAGTTTTTTATTTAATGTAAATGGGAATTTTCATTTAGCGTAATTGAGGTGGTTTGAATGAAAAGCGCTCGGCCATTTTATTGACCCGTAGCCCGTGGCACATGCGACAATTTGGAGTGTTTATTATTATTATTATTATTATTATTATTATTATATAAAACATTATATTTGGAACTATTAAAAATTTAATTAATTCGAGTCGAATTAATTTTTAAAAATTAAAATTTTCTCGGCATTTATTTTTTCATACATAAAATTTTAATTTAAGATTTTATTTAAATGATATCGATATTTAATCACTAAATCAATTAAATATCAATATTTATAGTATTTTTAAAAAAAAAAACAAATTTTTAATTGAAAATGATAAAAAAAACAAATTTAGTATAGAAGTTTGTGTTAATTTATTTTATGATAAATGGTTAAAAAAGTATACGAAAAAGTTAATATATAAAATGTATTTGATTTTTAAAGAAAATTATTGTGAAAGCAAATCATAAGAAGAAAATTATTATAGAATGATTGTTTGTTTCTTGTCTTGTAACTTTTATTTGTAACCGACGTATGTTAGTGTAGGTGAAAAGATTATTTTCATCATTTAATCAGATCAAAAGTTTGACTCTCATTGGATATGAAAAAAATATTATCAAGCGAGAACCTTCTCAATTGAGATCTGACAAAGTTCTTGATTCGGAACTTCAAATATCGGATAGGCAAGTTACCAAAAAAATAACTTTTATTTGTAGTGATTTAAAAATTCTATTTCAATTCTATATCGACTTGCTAGGTAGAGAAAAGACATTTGCTTATGTATTTAAACTAAAATCATTTCCTTCAAAAAAAAAATAACAAATTAAAAATGATTTGTCTCGTCTCAACACAACTATATTTAAAATGTATGTTTATCAATATTAAATTTCTTGATCAAATATCGAGTTTGAAATTCAGGAATGAAAAAAATTATATTAGAAAATCTCTCTCTAAATTAGATTTAATAATATTTGAATCAGATTAATTAGAATATGATTTCAAATATCGATCGATTGATTCAATAAAAAAATCAAAAAAAATTATCAATTGCGCTAAGTTGAATTGTACAGAACCATAAAACTTCAAGAGTTTTCTGAGGTTCTCATTTTGGTCTACGTAATCATTCCCTCGTACACAAGTATAAGGTCCTCTTCGAACATCCACAGACCATTTTAAACCGTTTTTCTCTGGCCTTACACTCCGTATTTCAAAAATCCATCAAAAAAGAAAAACAAAAATTATTAGAAAAAAATAAATTAATTCTACTCGATAAAAAATAATAATAATTCGATTGCAACCAAAATATATAATATTTAAAGTACCAAATTAAATTTTGAGTTTTTTGAATTTATTGTTGTAAAAAATAATCTTAATTATATTAGGGTTACTTAAAACTAACCCAAGACATCTTCAAAATTAGGAAAAGAAAATAAAACTAAGCTATTTAGTGAGTTTGTGAATAGAAGAAACAAAAATCAAAGTAAATATTTTTATCGACCCGATTTCTTATTTTTCTTTTTTTCACTTGGGGTGCGAGTGCACATCAAATTCTTCGATATATATATATGTGTGTGTGTGTGTGCACGCGTGTGAAAAAAATACAAATTTAATAAATAAAATTCATTATTGCATATATCATGAAAGACAATGTCCCTACGGGATGGTGGTTATAATCTCTCTTTTTCGATCTTGAAATTTAGAATTCAAATTCTTATGTAACTAAAAAAAAATCATAAAAGACAATGATAAGAATATTGTGGTGGCTGATTTTTTGTTTTGCTATCACAATATTTTTGCCTTTTAATTATTTAAAAGTTCTATTTTTCTGCTTACCCCATAATCAAAAACATCAGTTGTGTTGTATTATACGCAGACACAATTAACTTTATTGGACCAAATAGAATAGAAAAATAAACACATAAGATATATACAATTTCTCTTTTAAGCTTATGGTTAAAAAGCCAAATTAAGTTCAGCAATCGAGCTAAATTAAGCCATCGGTAATATTTCGGTACAAACCTTGAATACAATCCACCAAACATCCACAAAATCTCAATCTCAATCTCAACAACTATATAATTTTTATTATATCAAGTGTTATGTCATTTAATTAAATCTGGAGTTTGAAACTTGGAAACGGAAAAGACTACATTGATAAAGTTGTCCCCAAATAGAGCCTCCACAAACATTCGAACTGGATTAATCAGAATATGATTACAAATATCGATGATAAATACCAAAAACAAAATAATCTTTATTATTAATACAACAAACTTAATATTCACAAAAAATTTCACTTGTGCTATTATAAATTCGAGTCCTGATTTTACCCCTTTTATCAAATTAAGGAAAAAAATCAGGGGAGTTGGAAGATAACAGCCTCTTCTGGTCCCTTTTCTTTCGATCTCTGGTAATTCCACAAGGCTTTTAAAAGATTGAGAAAATTCGTATTCAAGTTTTTCACACGAGCAATATGGAGATAAGCGCAACTAAGTTGGAGTGACTAGATATTAATATTTTTTAAATAAAATTTTAGATTTGATTTTTGTATACGATAAAAATATATATCGAGAGCGTTTTGTCTCTTAAAAGTTCTATATAACTCGATTCGGATTTAGACAGATCAAACATGATTATCAAATATCAGTATTTTATATAAAAAAAAAAAGGAAGAAGCAAGCGTCTCTAGGGCCTTTTCATTTAATTGTTTTTATTTTTATAGGTTTAGTGGTAAGATGCTTTTCTGTTTCTATTTTTTATACCTATAGTTTCTCTACAAATGTAAGTTCCATTGAAAATCAATAAAGGCCAAATAAGTATTTTAAATTCAAAACCCTTTCTTCTAATAATTTTGCTTCATGGGTTGAAAGACCTAACAGTGTTACAACTCAAAGTTTAGGGCTTGAATTGAACTTTGGCCCATAGTTCAACAACTACACAAATATAGAATGTTCAGTTTAAATCGCCCTTAATATGACCATATTTTCATAATCTGCAAAAAAGTTATCACATAAAATATAATTCTTAATATCAGATAAGTGACAGTCCTGTTTGGCAAATCTAAGTTTACCCCAATTTATTTTTAAACTAAAGCAAAAACTTTTCTATACAAATATAAATTTTAGCAACTAAAATCAAAATTCTCCATAAGTAGAACTAAAAATATCAGTATAAAAATAAATTTCTTATATCAAAAATCTCACCTCTAATTTCAACTTCTTGTGTAGAAGCAAGAGGTAATTATGGGATTGGACATCCTAATCATTATCGCATGAAACCATTATGTAGAGTCAACAAATAGTTGGGTTAATGGGACTAACGCTAAAAAAAGTTACTGTAGGAAAACTCTCTCTATAAAGGGTTTGATAGTAATTCGAATTGAATTAATCAAAATATGACTCCAAACATGACTTCGGATATTGATCGGTCACCTAAAAAAAAATTCATGCTGGAGTTCTTCGGAGGACTAGTTTTCATGAGCCCAAAATGACCAACTGCAGGCTATAACGAATAGGATTTTACATTTCCTTGGCCCACCCTTCTCTTAACCCAAAGCACAGGAATTTTAAAGAGAGAGAGAGATAGAGGTGCGGCCACATTCCAGCAATAAATATATGTCAGATCAGCAAGCCCTTACATATTCAATTAAAACTTTCAGTTATGGTACAACATATGTTAACATATAATTTTTTGATAGAATTACATCATATGTTAATATGTAGCCAAAAATTTGATTCACCACCTCCTTCCTGTAACTCGAATGATACAAGTAGATTAGTCCAGACAGATCGAATTTGTATATAACCAAAACCCGAGCTAATCGTACTAGTATATGATTAATCATGTGAACAAGAGCAAGAAGTGATGGAATCATTTTAGAAAAATTAGGAAGGGCTCAAAGGTAGCACATACACACCTCCCTTGGTCTACAGTCTACATTCCTAGCCTCTATAGCATTCCTGAGCTACCAAAGACAAGAAACATCTCGCCCTTCACAAATGCAGGATTGATTTCATGCAATCCCATCGAATATCCATTTTTTTAGCATTTTGGAGATTGCATGGAATTTATTCCCTGCAGATTTCCAAGATGCATCAACTCACTAATCTCCCATGAATTTCACGCATCAGTAAGGGGGAGGAGTCCACAACACGCTTACTTTCATAAATGATGGAACTCCATAGCTCATGCCTGGGTTCTGGCTTAAGTGATTTTAGTTCAACAAGGGGATCGATAATTGTATACTTACTATATCGTTCCTTTGCTGGCTGGACATGCTTCCACCAGAAGTCTGACAATGCTATCTTCACAAGATCCCAATAATGTTCATTACGGTGAATTCTAATCAAACTGCTTCCCTTCGGAGTCCAACAATAGAAATCCATCCAATCCCGGTCCAATATTTCCATCAAGCCCTGAGCTTGTGGTACATAGTAAATAGGCAATTTTTTACAAGGATATGCCATGCTCATATTGCCATTAAAGAAGGGGCATTTTATCTCCAATACTCCTCCGGAAGGCAGCTCATAAACAAGATTGGCCACCACCCCATCTGGTGAAGCTGCAAGCCAATCATCTTCAGCATTTGCCTTGCCATAGACCTGAAATTCGGGAAACAAGATGGCATTTCCTGTTATAAGCTTGTATTTCTCAAGTGCTTCTTCTTCGTGGATATTGTTCCAACAAGTAGCAAGGTTACCCGAAAATGGTTCAATGGCCCCTATCTTCTCTAACCAAAGCTGGACTCTTCTTCGAGGCCAAAAACCAAGTGCTGCACCAAAAGTGCTTGCTGTCAATTTCTGTTTTCTCTTTTCCTGCCAGTTTTTGAACCAGTGTTGCAGACTGCTTGCTTGAAGAACAGAATAAGTTTCACCATTAAAGGCTTTGGAGAGATGATCATTATATAATGGATTTCTTCGGAATGAGTGACTTGAAATTGGAATATTGCTTCCTGTTTGGCTGTTGTAACTCCTTTTGCAAGGATTCGGAACAAGATAATTCAAACTGTAGCCTTTCTGGAACTTGTAATGTTTTAATAGCCAAGCAGTTAGGAAAGTGTGAGGTGCAAATTCTTCGCTGCAAAAGGAAAGGACATATTAGATAAAACTCATCTTTAAAGAATAAAAGCAAATTTGCTAAGACAAACAAGCTGGTCAATGGCCCAAAAGATGGATAATATTAATAAATATATATACAAGAAGAATATTCATGCCAAATAACCTTGAGATGTTTCAAGAAAAAAGTAGTACTGCAAAACCTCTCATTCCCCCATTTTTCTCCAAAGAAATCAGGATTCTTTACATGGACTCATATTGCTAAACAAATAGGAAAGTGAAAGATGTAAAATCATCCCAAAAGGAAAGGATAGAGTGATAAGATTCATGTGCAAAGAACAAAAGCATATTGTTAAGACAGCCAAGCTGGTGAATGGCCTAAAAGATGGACAGAATTAATATTAATATTTGTATAAATGTTAACAAGGATGACATTCAAGCCTAATAACCGAGAGAGATGTTTCAAGAAAACAAAATAGCATCTCATTCCCCTTTTTATCTTTTAAGAAATCAGGACTTGTCACATAGACAATAACACAGTTGAATTAAAAATATAAACAAACAATAAAATAACACATAGCGTGAGAAACACATGGAACAGGTCATATCACTAGCAGTCTATCATTTAGGAACCAATCTTCCCAGTCGTCAATAACTAAACAAACATGAGATGCATCTAAACAATTTTGAAGTCCTCAGCAAATCCAACCCACCGCACAGAATTTTTCTGGGACTTGGGGGGATTTGAATGTGGGTTCGGTTTATTGACAAAGGCCTCAAAATATATTTTGGATTATGAAATGCACGGTAAAGATCGGAACATGATCATTGGACTTAGAGCACATTACTTGCCAATTCCATGCAACACTATACTAACTATCCAAGAGAAATCGTCAGATTGATTGCTTTGCCTTAATTAGCCCCTCAAATGCCTCCTCCACCATGGTCCTTTATTTTTTGACTAGTCACACAACATTTTGCTTTTCTGTCATGGACTACATGAAAGAGATCGTCTTTCTCCAGTCTCAATCTTTAACCACTGCTTAATTAAAGTTCTCTAAAGCTCTCATCCACCTTAAGCAGGATCAAGCGGTTTGTATATATTATAGTTGGGACAGAAATTATGGAAAAAAAAAAAATATATATATATATATATATAGTGCCAAAAGATTCCTATGCTTAATCTTCTGACGCTAGGCGTGAAAGCCAATGTGATCAAGCATCATTACAGTGCCAAATTAACTCTAGATCACAAATTTAAATAGTTTAACAATAGTTACAAACAAGTATTTAAATTCATGAGCGCATGAGAATAGAAGGCAACTCCGAGAGATGAAGGGAACAATTCAAACTAAAGAAAAAACAGAAATTTCAACCATATGAAAAAACAATAGCAACAATAATAACCAAATTCAGATAAGAAAATGAAATCATCTACCAGTTCATGGAGATACTAACCTAAAAGTCTTGTAAGTAGCATGCATAGACTTAAGATGAGCATGGGAATTATCCTTTGGCCACAGCTGGTTGCCAGCAATTAGTCAGAAACCCAGCAATTAGTCAGAAACCTGCAGAACATCAAAACAATATTCAAAATAATTAGAATTCTTCATACAAAAAGGAAAAAAGAAGAATAAATATTCTTTCAAATTCCTTTGTTTTTTCTTCGAAGGAATAGAACTTACAATACAGATTACACAAAAAACATATTGTAGTAATGAAACCCTGTAGAGAAGAATTAGGGATCATGTAACGAGAAGAAGCCATCCTTCAGTCTTCAAGTGGAGATATTTGCCAACGAAGCAAGGAAGGAGAGACAGCAGTGGTTTTTTTTTGGGGGGGGGGAGTGTTTATGGAAATTAATGCTACTGTGCTTGTTTAGGGCATCACATAGAAACCAAGATTGCACATGAAAAACCAAGGTTACGTTTCTCCATGTTTTCATATTATTTTGTTTTGTTTTAGTGACACACTTACACAAATTATGCCATATTTGAATGCCTAGTGACAATAAGAATGAAAGGGTGCCAGAATAACCATTTTATCCCTAACATCATTTTTTTTTTTTTTTGCTTGACAATGGGGAGAAGAGCAAGACTCAAACCCAAGACCTTTATCCCAAGCAAGGAATTAGAGTCACTTGTTTGAGCTGAAACTATTCGTCTTCCATTCCAAATATTTAGAACCCACAAAGGAATTAAATCAAAATTTCTTATGGGTTCCAAATTTACCTGTAAGGAATTGCCACAGCAACCAATTGGATAATGGAATAACAACATAAATCTTCCAAATTGCAGTTATATTCTTGTTCTTATTCATTTCAAACTAAGTAATTTAATATCCAAAATAACAAGCACAGGTATCACTCTTTGGTAAGATAAACAAGACCCACCTTTGGTTGGGGAATTCAATCGAACATCTCACAGAATAGGCACCAAACTGCTGGACCCCGACATATTCAACTTATTAATCTTCAACAAATCAGCAAATACAGAAATTAAAGACTGAAAGGAGAAGTAAGTACCCGGTTGCAGACTTTGAAGAGAGAGAAAGGGGACAAAGTGGTGCCTAGCAAGCGGAGGCCACAGGTTAGCGGAGCTTGAGAGAGAGAGAGTCGCAAAGGGTTTAAGGAATTTGGTTAAACCCTTGACTTGAAATGGAAAGCCAAACGCAGCTTAATCCATCCAAACGTGGCCTTCAGGGAGAGACCTCCGATCCAGTGTCCCTTTCTTTTTGATTCCACACGTACGATATCCAATCTCCGCAAAGCCCAATAATCACACTAGGCTCAACTTCGGGGTATGTTGGGCCCAGTCAGCCCATTATTTCCATTTAATTTCTTTTTTTTTTGGGGTGAGAAATAGTTCTTCATTTCTTTTTTATTTTGTTTTTGTTTTTTTGTTTTTTTTTTTTTTTTTTTTTTATGTTTACCGAAAGGCCGAGAAATGTATCGTTCTTTCTTTCTTTTTTTTTTTTTTTACCAATAATCATAAAAGGGTTTGATATAATAGCGTTTATATTATGGGATGGAATATTGGTTACCATAAAAGTTGGCTTCTAAAATAAGAAATAATTAATATCTTTAACTTATAAAATAATTGTTTTCATTAAAAAAAAAAACATGATTTGCTATAAATTATCCACAGCAAACTCGAACTAATAATTTGCAATGAATATGTAAGATTTCCTAGGCACAATGCAAGAGTCAACATTTGGATGAGATGAATGGCCGTATTGTTATGAGTTATAAATTTGTATTATATATATATTTTTTTAAGATTTTAAATTGGAACCTCCCACGTATGTATTTAAAAAAAATGTGATTTCTCATGAGATAGTTTAATGATCACGAACTTTCTCTCTCAATTTGATAATTTCAAATTCAAATTTCAGTATAATAATAAAAAAAATGGGTGGGATAAACGGCCGGCATTACCGGTAAAACTTCCAACCCCATAACTCGGCTTGTGTAAACCCGGTGGTTTTTGTCTACCCCTGGCTATGTAAGCAGTCGTCCACATATGGGATTGATGAAGGGGTTTGGCCTGTTGGACAGTTTCTTTCCCCACTCCATGCTTAGCTGTAATGTCTTTATATTGTTTCCATGTCTTCCCCCACATAGGTGGGCATGGTTCATTTTGGCATTGCTATCAATTTATTGATCACCGTGTTACCTCTATGCCATCCATGACTCGATTTTCGGTGGATTAGTTAGAAGATCTATTACCACTCATTCATATCGTAAAATGTTTTGCTTTAGTACTTGTATTTTGAGTTTTCCGGTGCTAAGATTTATTATTCCATGGTTGCATTTGAACCTTTGTCCTTGTTGATTGATACTGGGTTTCGTTATATTCGTGTGAGCATCGGGTTTCGTTATATTCGTGTGAGCATCTCCTATAGAAATTTATAAATCTCATTTAACTTCAACTTAAATCATTCTGTAACAGAGAGTATCAGAAAAATTCTCAAAAAAGAGATAAAACTCATATGTTCTCGCTTAAATATCTCTTACCTTAGACAAATATTTATCACTAAACAGAACTTTACTATACATAATATACCATTGCATACTAGGGAATAGATTTTACAAAAGTTTGAAATATAAATTTAAATATAGACAAAAAGAGATAAAAATATGATCAAATAAAAGTGAAAAATAAGGAAAAAGATTTATCAAGAAAATAAAATTGAAAAATGAAAAAATTTTTTTCTATTAAGTGTGAAAGAAAAATTATCTCAATATTACAAAAATAGAGAAAGAGAGAAAAGAGATTTTGGAAGAGAGATTGTTTTCCAAATTATGTTTACAAAAAAAAAAAAGAAAATCTCTATTTATGGAAAATGGGAACGAGAGAAAGAAGAGAAAAAAAATAAAAAAGAAAAAGAAAAAAAATAAATGAAGACCTTCAACGGCAATATAGTTGCTAGACCTCCGACAATTATTATAGTCGTTGGACCTCCGACGACTATTATAGTTGTTAGGGCTAATCATGGGCCCACTTGGGCCAAAAATCTTCGGCCCAAGTGGGTCTATATATTTTCAACATTCCCCCTCAAATTTGACGAATATATGTCGATAGAGCCTAATTTGTCGATAATATTATTTATGCAACTAGCCATAGATCCCTTGATGAAAATATCAGCAAATTGTTCACTATTTTTTACATGGGGTGATTATGGTCTTGTCTTCAATCTTTTACCGTACAAAATGATAATCCACCTCAATATATTTGGTCTGCTCATTAAACACTGGATTTGATGCAATGTGAATAGCCGATTGGTTATTACCAAAAAGCTTAATTAGCATTGTAACCTTGAACCCCAGGTCTTCAACTAGGGTTTTAAGCTATATAATCTCACTTGTTGATATTGTCATAATTCTATATTCTGCTTTTGTATTAGATCTTGAAACTACTGATTGTTTTTTGTTTCTCCAAAACACTAGATTACCTCCCACAAACATGCAAAAATCTATTACAGATATTCTATTTTGAGAATTTTCTATCCAATCTGCATCGCAATATCCAATAATTGTAGAATTTCGGTTGCACTTCATTCATATTCCATGCCCAAGAGAGCCCTTTAGGTACCTCAGGATCCTTTTGGCTGCTTTCTAATGTCTCATTTTGGATTATGCATATGCTGACTGATTCGGCTAACTACATATACTATATCTGGCCTTGTGCTCGTCAAGTAAATGAGCTTCCCAACGAATCTCTAGTATCTCGATATGTCGGTAAAGAATTGATCATTATCCTTTCCTTCTTCAAAGGTCGAGACTGGGTTATAAACTGTTTAGTTTCAATTTTACCTGTTTCCTGTAAAAGATCAAACGTATACTTTTTTGGGATAGAACAAGCCCTTTAGAGGAGTAATCAAGTTCTATACCTAGAAAGTATATTAATTTTTCTAAATCTTTAATTTTAAATTTAGAGTTAAGAAAATTTTTAAATTGATCTATTTGTTTTATATTATTCCTGATTATAATTATGTCATCGATATAGATAAATATAACGGTAACCTGTTCATTAAAAAATTTTATAAATAAAGATGAGTTACTGTTGCACTTAGAGAAATCATAACTGAGGAGTGCGGTGCTAAGTTTAGTATACCAAGCTCGGGAGATTGTTTCAAACCATGGATGACCTTATTGAGCTTGTATACTTGTCCATCTTTGCCTTCAAACCCTTGAGGAAGTCACATGTAAACTTTCTCATTTAATTCTCCTTGCAAGAATGTATTTTTCACATCCATTTGAAATATCGGCTAACTCCAGTTTGTTGCAAGGGACAATAGAACTCGGACTATGGTCATTTTAGCAACCAGAGCAAAAGTTTCAATGTAGTCTTCTCCATATGTCTAAGTGAAGTTTTTGGCTACAAGTCTTGTTTTGAGGCGGTCGATTGTTCCATCATTTTTATGCTTGACCTTGTAAACCCACTTACACCTTACCGCTTTCTTTCTTTTAGGAAAAATGGTGATCTCCTAAATTTGATTCTTGGTAAGAGTATCAAATTCTTCTTTCATAGCCTTCCTCCATCCTTGATGAGCATTAACTTTTTCATAACTCAAAGGTTCCTGCACTTGGTTAATACCAATAAAAAACTCTTGATAATTAGAAAAAACATTATTAGTTGTATAAAAATCAAAAATATGATGAAATGTAATTTTAGAATTATAATAAACTTTCTTATTTAACCATTATAAAAAACGTCTTAATCTAGTTGATTTTCTAAATGGAGGAGGTGGTGAGGATGGTTCCATAAGAGTTTCCTCATTTTCGTTATTAACTTGTTCTTCCTTTTGCTCATTTGACTCATTTTTTTCTAAAGTATTTTCTTGTTATCCCCCTTATTCCATATTTTGCTCTAAAGTTATTTCTTAGGGAGATTTGTTTTCAATTGTTGGAGATTCTCAAAGAAGGATTTGTAAGTCTTTTTTTTATTAAATCTTTATCTTTATTATATTCTTTGAAATAGAATTTATCTTTAAAAATATTATAATTTTAGATGTATAGACTTTATTAGTTTCGGGTTCATAATATAAATATACTTTTTGAAATGATGCATAACTTATAAAAACACAACGTCTTCTCTTTCTTTTTAATTTATCTCTTATTTGAAAAAGAATATGAGTATAGTATGTGTAACCTAATATTTTAAGATGAGATAAGAATTGTTTTTCTTTTCTAAGTATCGTTAAAGGAGATTTTCCTTTGAGAATTTTTGTGGGAAGTCGATTAATTACATATGTAGCTGTACTAATTGCATCACTCCAAAATATTTTAAACATATTTACAAAAAATATCATGGTCCTTGCTATTTCTAATAAATGTCTATTCTTTCTTTCGGCTACTTCATTTTGTTATGGAGTATAGGGATAAGATGTTTGATGAATAATTCATTTGTTTTTTAGATATTATTTGAATTCATTATTCATATATTCACCTCCATTATCAGTTCTAAATATTTTAATATGAGAATCATATTGTTTCAAGATAAATTTGTTAAAGTTTTTAAATGTTTTAAAAGCATGTGCCTTAGTATCAGCAAGTACACCCGAGTATATTTAGATTTATGATCTATAAAATATATAAAATATTTGAAATCTCTTCTAAATTTAACAGAAGATGTCCATATATCTAAATACATAAGATTAAAAATAGTTTCTGAAATTGGATAAAATACTCGAATTTGTTTCTCAAATATACATGCTTCACAATGATCATTTTTATAAAATTTTGTTAGAAAAAGTTATTTTAAGGTTTGATCATTTAAGTAACCTAATCTAACATGTCAAAGTTGATTATTTTCTTCACATGCTACAAGAGCTTGATTATCTTGATTCAAAAAATATAAATTATTCCTTTTAAATCCTTTACCAATCACTTAGTTTGACTTGAAATCCTAAAAAATAACAGTATAAGGATCGAAAATAGCTTTATAATTTTGGTGCTTAGTTATCTTACTAATTAATATAAGATTGGAGGTAAATTTAGAAACATATAATCTCCAAGTTCTTTAACCTTCAAATTTTGACTAGCTACTTTGACTACTTTAGGATTGACGAGGGGTTTAAAATATTTTATATTTTCTTTGTTCTTAACTATATGATAGTTACATGCTAAATCTATTAAACAATTTTCAAAATAATAAGTAGAATTCCAGGAGTTACTAGAATTATTGGCGATAGCTTGGTGATGACTTCGAGAGTCGTTTCCAATGTCACATTCTGCGCTATTTTTTGTGCTTCTTGTTCTTTTATTTTGAGATACTCTAGCTTGAGATGGGGATGAAGAAACCAACATTTTTCTTTGATGTGGTTTAGTCTCTTGCAATATGAGCATCCTTTTTTATGAGGACGCTAATAGACTTTGTTGGCAATGGGCTGTTCTGATGCAGGAATAGAGATTTGTTGCTCAATTTTAAATCCGTGAATTTCAACTTTTAATTGTGAAGTCTTCTCAATCCGCATGCTAGTATCAGTATTCTGAATTAGGAATCGGATTTCTTAATATGAGTCCTTCATCCTATGGATTTCTTGGCGAACATTTGAGAAGCGTTCGCCAAGAGAGACAAGAAGATTAAAAGACTTATATTCATCCTTCCGTTTCAGTAATATTTTCGGATCACATGTGTGGGATCTTAGTATCTCCAATTCATTCCATAGAATTTTATATTCTCCAAATAGTTGGGAAAGAATTTTCTCCTCCTTCTGAATGTTGGCGATCTTCCGTTTGATTTCAAAAATTCTTCTCACATTAGATTCTTGCCTATATAGATCATAATGATCCTATAGAGATTTAGAGTTTGGACAAGATGATATTATATTTTTATGAGTTTGATCCATAGCACTAGAGAAGAGAATGAAGACTTGATCATCTATTTCTTTCCATTCTTCATATGCATGGTCGGTAACATCAAAAGTTTCACTTATTATAAATTTCAAGAGTTTTAGAGTATTGAATAATGTTTTGATGTACCCTATCAATTGGAAATAATTTGTGGAGGTTAGGATTGTAGAAAAAAAAAATTGGGTTTAAAATGAAGTAAACGAGGACGGAGGATTTGTCATTTGAGAAATAATAAAATTCTTCTTTCATATCATGTAAAAATGTGTAAACCTCATTTAAATTCAATCCAAATCGTTCTGTAGCAGGGAGCGTCAGGAAAGTTTCCAGAAAAGATGTGGAGCTCGTCTATTCTCGCTTAAATACCTCTTTCCTTGGATAAATATTTATCACCAGACAGAATTTTTCTAAACATGTTATGCTATCGCATACTAGAAAATGGACTTTACAAAAGTTTGGAGTACAAATTTAAATATGAACAAAGAGAGATAAAAATGTAATCAAATAAAAGAGAAAAATAAGGTGAGAGATTTATCAATAAAACAAAATTGAAAAATGAAGAGAATTTTTTCTATTGAGTGTGAAAAAGAAATTATTTCAATATTACAAAGATAAAGAGAGAAAATAGATTTTGGAAGAGAGATTATTTTTCAAATTGTATTTACAAGAGAAGAGAAAATTCCTATTTATAGAAGAAGGAAAGAGAGAAAGAAGAGAAAAAAAAAGAAAAAATAATAAATGAAGACCTCCGACAGCAGCTATTGGGGCAATGGAGAATCATGGGCCCACTTGGGCCAGAAATCTTAGGCCCAAGTGGGCCTATGTATTTTCAACGTTACATCTATCCAAGTCTATTTTTTTTATTATATAAATTTAAATTTAAAATTATCGAGTTAATAAGAGAATTTATACTATCAGGTTATCCCCTCGGGGACATCTATCAAAATCTATGATTGTGTAGTTGGTCCAGCCTGCGAGTAAAACTTGTATTTCCTTTTATATCTATGGAGGCCTATGATTATGTGGTTAGTCCAACTGTCATGGATTTCTTTTGGGTGGTAGTGAGTCATCGATGATGTACAAACTTTAAGACGTGTGTAAAGTGCCAAAGCTTAATTTTTAGATAATGCTCAATATGTAGCCATCATTTTCTTACACCTTTGATAAATTGACTATAAATTGAGTGCTCCCATTTGGACCCCCCCCCCTTTTTGATTTTGTTTCTCACGGCAAATCATTGAAAATAGTTAGACCTAGGGTGATCCCTCGATCTTGCCGGATAAACTTTCTGGGATTTGATTAGAGGGGCATGATTGCATGAAATTGCAAAGGGTTTATTCTGATCTGTAGGCTTCTCATCCCTGGAAATATAAGCAATGCCTTTCAGTGTTTTTGGAAAATTGAAGTGGGATCCATCACTGGCTGTCTCAATCTTTGGCGTCAGGTGATGCCATGATAATAGGACAACAAAAGAACCTATAATTTGAAGATCACTAGCGACCATGTAGCTGGTTTTATCTTGTAATTTATGGTCAATGTCTTGGAGGGTGTCAAACTGTGGATGATAGCGAATCATTCTCAACAAGAACCAACGGGCATGTGAATTATGCATATAGGTTTATTATTAAAAAAGAAAGAAAAAAGAAATACCTGACAGTTCTTGGTAGAGTTCGTTCCTTATGTGTCTGAATCATATTTGTGCCCCGAGTATGATCATGGAGAAATTTTCACGGCAGGTTTTTACAGAAATGTGCTGTCAAATTGAATATCCACTCTCTTTTCTTCTTAGAACAGCATCTAAGTCTTGATTTGCATAATGTTAGTGTCTAGTGAAGAGGACAAGCTCAGCATTACCCTTTTGTAGGTGCTATAATTTCTGTTTCCACGTTTGCGCATTTTAATCGGCTAACTTTCCTTGATTTTCATTTCAATTGCCTTAGGGGTAACAGTACCAGTCTGTCTTGCATGGTGTTCCTCTTATATCCTTTTCAATGTAGTTATTTATTGTTTCCATTACTACCTACTTTAAACCATTTTTTTTTCCCTTGAAGGAGCTCAAATCATTCTGTTATGAAGAAAAAGATTATGAGGGACTGCCTTTTGACTTCCACGGTAGATACATTGGATACCTAGGGTAGGTTGTTGAGATTATATGGAATTTTTATTGTTGTCTGTGGCTGACTCAAATATGTATGAAGGGTGGGTAGCATGAACTTTTGTTAGTGTGCCACTCTATTATGATCCAAGTCTGATTATTACTTGATTTTCTGAAGGCAAAATGTTCATTTGAGGATAGAATTTACCAGTTACCACCCGCTTATTTGCTCTGATATGGTTTAGGGTAACTCTTACCTGGTATGAGCAACCTAGCAACAAAAACCAGTGGGGGCTTCTTGAACATGTTCAGGTTGCCACTATGGTTATTATCGCTTAATGATGAGGATAACAATGGTTTGCTGGGTTGTCTGGCAAATGGGTGTACCCTTTTGCCGCATTTAATCTGTTGTTCATCATTATTGTCAATTATCTGCAACTAATTAGTTTTGGAGTTACTTTCTTCTGATTATTGTAGTATTTGCATTTTGATTTCAAATCTCTGCATAATCATTATGTTTTGAAAATCTCTTTCATTGCCATAGCATGCCAATTGATGTTCCATTTTTGCAGGTACGACCTTAAAGTTGAATGTGGCATGGCATTCAACCGTCCTAAATCGAGGACACCAGATGCATGCTTTTTCTTCGCTGACAATGTTGTAGTGATTGATCATAAAAATGACGACGTTTATATCTTGTCTTTAAATGATGAAACGACAAATGCATCCCCATGGTTGGATGATACTGAGAAGAAACTTCAAGCCAAGACGTGGTAGTGAAAGATCTCCGGGGCCTGTTGCACAGGCTGCATCATATTCACCATCTGAATCAGGCTTCGTTACTGAGAAATCTAGATACCAGTAATGGAAGATGTTGAGAAGTGCCTGAGATTTATAAAAGATGGAAAAAGCTATGAGTTGTGTCTTACAACACAGATGAGAAAGAAAATCGGAAAAATTAGATGCTTTGGGCCTTTATCTTAATCTTAGTGAAAATAATCCGGCACCATATGCCGCCTGGCTTAACTTTTCAAGGGAAAATCTTTCTATATGTTGTTCATCGCCAGAGAGGTTTCTGCGTTAATATCGGCATGGCGTATTGGAAGCAAAGCCCATCAGGGGTACCATAGCTCGCGGTTCAACTCAATAGGAAGATGAACTGCTCAGATTACAATTGCAATGCAGGTATTATTAATTAATTCTTATTTTACCACCGTCTAAAGAATAACTTATTTGGTTGCTCTTGTGTAATATAATTTTGCGAACAAAACCAAAGGTTCTTTGCTTTGGCTGAGGGAAGGACTCTCTTCAATCTTTTGGTTGCCAGTAGTGAATGCTCTGTGATAATTCCCCTTGTTTTCCTTCAGATTTTGTTCATTGCTTATGTCTTCTAAGCCCAGAGCAAGGTGACATTCTTTCAGATTTAGGATGTGTATTGCAAATGATGTAATTAGGTGCTGGCAAAGAAAAACAGATAAATTGTTAGTGATTAATTAGTGCTCATCCTTACGAAAAATTTTCAGACATGGCCCAATATTTTCTTAGTGTCCCGGCTAAGTTGATACTAGGATCATTATAGGATTTTTGCAGACCCCATCGTAGTTCACAAATTTTCTGACCATTCCCTCCCTCGTTCATGACGTAAACCACTTGGTCATTTGTCTTAGGACTGTTTCCTGATAGAAATCCAACATAGCTACTGTGGAGTGTGTGAAAGCAGCATTTCCGGAGGGTTCAATGACAGGTTGCCCCAAAGTTGAGATCAATGCAACTTCTCGATTCTCTTGAAAGCTCTTCACGAGGCATCTACTCAGGTTCCATCGGTTTGTCCTCCTATAACCAGACATTTGATTTAAACATTGTGATAAGAACAGTTTTGATACATAATGGCGAAACCTCTATTGGTGCTGGATGTGCTATTGTTGCCCTATGCAACCCAGAAAGCGAATATCAAGTGTTAGACTTTGTGACTCAATCACACAGTGGAAGCAATAATAAATAATTTTTCGAAATTGTAAAAGTTCAAATTTGAGATATATCTCAATCGGTGATACAAAAAATCTCGATAACTGCAAACTCTGAACACGAACAACTCGTAGTCGGAATGATAGTCACGTATAACGAACTATCAACACAAAGTCACAACGTCTCAACCCTCTAATCCGGTGATAACAGTGACACAAGGATTCCCTTCTCAAAATTTTGTTAACCCTAAAAATGGTGTTTTGTACTTGCTGTATTTCTCTCAAAAAGCAACAAGAAAAAACAAAAACCTATTCACTCACGTAAGGCTAGAGTGTTTAGAATGATGGGGAGGTTAGGAGGTTAAGGATAATGGGTGGATACCCATTATCCATTAACTCCCTAATTCAAAAATTTTACCCAATTAAAAAATGTCCCACGTGGGCATCTTTTACCAACATCTCTCATTTGCACACGAGAGCATTTTATATCCGTCACGAGATCACAACTCATACGATCTACTACATCACCCTACTGGACTTTCATACATGATTGGACGTCGTGCGACTAACGAGTACATCTGCAAACAAAGACTCCTCGACATACCATTAGGATAATCGAGTAGTCACCGTTAGTATCAAAAGAAAGCTTGCTGTACTTCATATCCAAGACTACTTACATCCATTGAGTTACTTTTCTCATCGAAAGTAATCCCCTGATATCGCTCGACTATATATCCACTATTATGTTCAAATCCCTACATGGACGAATATAAAAGACCAGTCGGTGAATATAATGCAATGATACAATGTCAATTAGTCTTCCTTTTCCTAAACTCAAATCTATAGATTTTAATTCAGCTATTTTTTTAAACATGTCCCTCATACCTCAATTTATCTTTCGGGTTATCGGTAAACAGACTAAATTAACAAATACTGAATCATGACCTCAAGAGACAGCTGAAAGTAATAAGGGTATAAGAGATCCCACCCAATAGATCTCGGGTTTCACACAGTGGGGATTGTGGATAAATTTTAAGTTATTGTCTCAAATAATATAACTCTCACTATCCCAAGTCGTCTTTTCACACGTGGTATGAAACACGTACCACACTGTTACTCCCTCATCTCTCAAAAAGGGCATATGTCAGATTTCTCTAACACTGTGCAGGTGTGAGATCTCATTCTACACATAAGACTTTACCTAAAAATCTCAGAGAGAGTACCTCAGAGACAATATCACAAATCGCAGGTGATATCCGAGATCTCAAATCTGGCTACTCACAGGCAACATAGATGTGGGTAGTTTCATGTCGGTCATATCGCATATGACCTCATCCCCACTCACTCAAAGTTCGAGGTGGTCACTCGTGTAAGAGAGTCGATATCGCCTACCTGACATATCTATTATCACGTCGCAGAATATATACATGATAATAAAAGTAAGTGCATTAAATGAAAATATAATACAAAAGTGATTGAATAATGCACTATAATCATATATATAGAAAATCAATAAGTATCGATGTCATTAATAAATACAAACTGAGAAATGTCAGAAGATACTTAAACCCAATGACTCTCTATACCCTAAAAATGAGTCTCTAGTGATGGGTTTGGTGAAGAGGTCAGCTACCATACTGTGTGTCGAAATGTATTTGATGGTCATTTCACCCTTCTCGATGATGTCTCTAACGTAATGATATCCGGTGTCGATGTGTTTGGTCGTACTATGAAACTTAAGGTCTCAAGTGTAAGCGATAGCGGTCTGATTATCACAATAAATCATTACTAACTTTCCACTATCCGCTATAATCCCTAAGTCATCCAGTAGTCTCTAGAGCTAAACACTCTCATGAACTACAACTGAACATGCCACGAACTCAGCCTCCATCGTTGATAGAGCAATACGGGTTTGCTTTTTGCTGCTCCATGAGATGGCCCCACCATTGAACAAGAAAACAAAATCTGATGTCGATTTGCATTTATCCAAATCGCCTCTCCAATCAGCGTCCGAATAGTCCATAAAGCGCAAATTGTCTCCTCTGTAATACAAGGAAAAGTTTGCAGTTCCTTTTAGATATCGAAAAATCCTTTTCACTACTCTCCAGTGACCCCTTCCAGGATTTGCCTGATATCTACTCACCAGACCAACTGCATAACAAATGTCCGGTCTAGTACACAACATTGCGTACATTAAACTTTCCACTGCACTAAAATAAGATATTTTACTCATTTTCCTTACTTCTTCCTGAGTTTTCGGATACATTTTCAGGCTCAGCCCTTCACCTTTGGCGATCGGAGTATTTATGAGATTACAATCACTCATCCCAAAATACTTGAGAATTTTCCTGATGTATGTCTCTTGTGAAAGAGCCAACATCTTTCTCAAGCGATCCCTCTATATCTTAACTCCGATAATGAATTCAGTTTCACCCATGTCTTTCATGTCGAAGTTGGATGACAACCACGCTTTGAGGGTCATTAAATATTAAATGTTGTTCCCGACTAATATTATGTCATCCACATACAATGACAAGATCACAAAAGAGTTATCGGACCGAATCAGATAAACACAATGATTCTCCTCAATCATAGTAAACCCGTAAGATATCACATTTTCGTGAAATCTTAGATACCACCTTCTGGATGATTATCTTAGGCTATATATCGACATCCAAAGTCAACAGATCTTGTCCTCTTGACCTACCAAAATGAACCCAGGGGGCTATTCCATGTAAATCTCTTCATCCAGCCTCCCGTTAAGAAAAGCAGTTTTAACACCCATTTAGTATAACTCAAGATCCATATTAGCGACAATCGCCAAAAGTAAACGGATCGAAATAAACTTGACTACTAGGGAGAAAGTCTCCTCGTAGTCAATGCCCGTAGTCTGCGTGTAACCATTGGCTACCAGACGACCCTTGTACCTCTCAATCGATCCGTCAGCTTTTCTTTTAATTTTGAGAACCCACTTATTCCCAATGGTCTTTCTTTCCTCAGGTAAGTCAACTAACTCCCACACTTCATTGACTCTCATTGATTTCATTTCTTCGTATATAGCCTATAACCATTGGTCCTTTGTTGAACCCTCGAGAGCTTCCTTACAGTTCTTGGCTCTTCATCGTCCTCAGGAGTTACAATGAAAATCTTATCCTCAATGGGGAAACGACGATGTAACACTTGTCCCCAACTACTCCTTCGAGGATAGAGAGGTTACACACCTTCAGATGGATCGCTCCTATTAAGACCAAGATCCATAATCGGCTTTTGAGTCCCGTCACTGGATTCGACTGAGCCACTAGGCTCATCCATCTTATAGAAGGTAAGGTCTCGATCGATTTCTCCTCTCTTAGGGAAATCACTCTTGAGAAAAGTGACATTACGAGACTTTATCTCAGTGACAGTGCCGTCTATATGTTTTTTTTAGGAACACATATCATTTGTAGTATTCAGAGTATCTAATAAAGATACACTTCTTTCCTCACGGACCTAACTTGCCGTATTGATACGAGGAATCACGAACATACGCAGCGCAACCCCATGGCCTCAAGTGGCTAAGGTCAGGCTGTCTCCCTATCCAAAGCTTGTATAGGGTGTTGACTACAGATTTTGTCGGAACACGGCTAAGGACGTAGGCCGCAGTCAACAATGCATCCCCTAATGGGAGATAGGTAGGTTGGCCTGTGTCATTATCGACCTCATATCTCCAGTAGAGTCTTATTCCTTCTTTCGGCTACTTCGTTTTGCTGAGAAGTAGTAGAAATAATCAACTATCTCGTAATGCCTCTATCGGAACAGAACTCTTTGAATTGCTAAGACAGATACTCGCGCCCTCAATCGGTTTTAAGAATTTTTACCCTCAAGTCTAGCTAATTTTCAATTTTACTGATAAACCTCCTGAAGCATTTTAGTGCCTCAGACTTGTGTGATATCAGGTAAATGTAACTGAAACGCGTGTAGTAGTCTATAAACGTAATAAAATACGTGACTCCGTTTTGGGCTCTCACATTCATGGGTCAACAAATATTGGAATGAACCAATTGTAATGGAGTTTCAACTCTTATTACTTTTCCAAATGGTTTTTTAGTGGCTTTGCCCGTAAGGCAAAATTCACATACGGACAATTAGACCTTGATTAGGGGGCTAACAAGTCATTCGTAGCTAATCGGGTCATCATCTCTTACCCTATGTGGCCAAGCCTACTATACCATACATTTATATCATCCATTACACTATCAGATGTAAAAGCAATAGTAAAAGAAGAATAAATCTCATAAAATGAAATCATATCTAGTACATAAAGTCCCTCATGGACCAAACCGGAACAAATCAAAGAACTGTTATAAGTAATGGAAACTCTAGAGTTTCTCAATAATACAAAATATCCTAACAAATCCAAATATCGGACAGATATTAGATTCCGCCTAATCTCATGAGTATGCAAAACGTCATGAAGATATAAGATTTGGTCACTTCGTAGCAATAGTTTGCAAGTGTCAATCCTTTTTACTTTTACAAATACTTCATTCCTCACATACAGCCTCCTCGCTTGGGGACTTAAATTGCGAAACTCCACGTATGCGCTCCTGTCCCGAGCTACATGGTCCGTGGCTCTTAAGTCTACAATCTACAAAGGAGAAAAGTTAATGAGTATCACACTAGATGACACGTAACTCAAACCATGAAAATAAGAATAATATACATTTCGCTTGCCACACTCGCGTGCGAAATGCCCAATGTTGCCACAAACATAGCATTGGATTTTGCTCTTATCGAATTCATTCTTCTTGCGCTTCTGTCCTTTGTCGTCGGTCTTGACAGGTTGCTTCTTTTTACCTTGGCCCTTGGCCTTCTTCTCATACTTGCGCCACTTGCGCTTTAAACCCCGGGAGCTCTTACTCGACTCCACAATATTAGCATGAGCAAAAGAAGACCTAGCTACCTCCTGACGCTTTTTATTGAGGTCACAGTGCCTACTCACGTCCATAAAAGTATGAATACTCTCAGTGTGCGTAAAATAGGTTTTAACCACATCCCAAGAGTCAAACAAGAACTGGATCACATCCAGTACCTGAAACTCATTAGACATTGGCTCCTCCATATTTTTCAGAGAGGCGATCATACTCGACATGTGTATTAAATGCTGTTTCATGGTATGATCGTGCCTTTTCTTGTAAGTGATGAATTTATAGGTCAACATCCTCAATTTAGGAGCTGACGGGGTACCAAAATACTCTCTCAGAGCATGCCAGATCGACTGTGCAGTAGGATATTGCTCGTAGATCGGAATCAGCTCATCGTGCATGTTGCTATGAAGGATCACCCTCGCTTGACCATCCTTCTTTTTCCAAGCACGATATATCTTCTAATCCCGTCATGCTTGTGCCATGGTACCCTCCTCGGGGTCCACCATCTCGTTCTTAAAAACTTCTCCGAGCTTTTGTTCCTCGAAAACAAACTGAACCTTCTGATGCCAAATATCATAGTTGTCACCATTCAACTTATCTCCCTTAACGAGATTTAGAACGACAGTTTTCGTTGCAGTCATATTTCTGTCACACAGAAAAGGAGACATTAGTGATAATTGATACTTAAATTCACAATTTTATATACTCTACGAATCACTAAAACCAAAATGACTAAAGTACAAACCCCAAGACGAGCATATGAGTCAACGGATACCATATACCACAATCCAGGATTGTATCTCACCGTTCGGATTAAGATTCGGTATATAAAAACTCACAATTAGTCACAAAAATTGGAAAAATCCTATTTTAGGCAAACCTACGCGCCGCCATACCCCGACGGCGCGTTTCCATGCTCTGGGAAGGTGCCTGGGTGCGTACAGGACGCGCAGCGCGTCAGGCACGCGCTTGCATGCGACTGCATGTGCCCTGTGCGCGTTAGACCACGCACCTTACGCGCGGGCGCGGGGCGACGCGCTTGCACGCGAGCAGCCCATGTCACCCGGGTCGGATCCGGATGCGGGCACAGGTTGGAACCCAGAACCCGATCCGGATCCTGGATGCGGGTCGAGTCTAACCTGGTTCGGTTCAGATCCGGTCTGGACCCGGAACCTCACGCGCCTACGAGCGCGTGAGGCGCACGCTCCTACAAGCACGTGAGGCGCACGCACCACGTCCCAAAGCACAAACGCGCCTCCTCGCGCGTGTTGTGCACGCGCCCCATTGTTGGGTTTCGTCTTCGCCCGAATCTGTCTGCAACTGGGTTTTTTCGACCCGTTTTCGAAAACCTCACATTTCAGTTTAAACAACATGCAATATATATATCAAGATGTAGATTTAGCAAAGACAAACACAGATCTACCATTTTCACGCACTGATTTGGCCTAAAACTCGTCAAATCTAGGGTTGAAAGGTTCGGTCACTATTCACGGCCGAATGTTTCAACCGGAATTTTCTTAACTTAATCGTGCTCAGAAAATTACGAAATTTTTTTTTTTCGTATTTTACGTGAGTTGGGTAACATAGTGGTATAAATAGATTCACGTAATTCATCCGTAATCCGAATCCCAAATTTTATATCTATATTTTTATACTCAAATTTAATTCTGAAAAATCATTTAAAAATATATCTAATACGCTCTGATACAAATGTTAGATTTTGTGACTCAATCACGCAGCAGAAGCAATAATAAATAATTTTTCGGAATCGTAAAAGTTTAAATTCGCGATATATCTCAATCGGTAATTCAGAAAATCTCGGGAATCGTAAACTCTAAATACAAACAACTCGTAGTTGGGATGATAGTCACGTATAACGAACTATCAACACAAAGTCACGACGTTTCAACCCTCTAATCCGGTGATAACAGTGACACAATGATTCCTCTCTTGAAATTTTGTTAACCCAAAAAATTTTGTTAACCCAAAAAATGATGTTTTGTACTTATTGTGTTTCTCTCGAAAAGTAACAAGAAAAAACAAAAACTTATTTACTCACGTAAAGCTAGTGTGCTTAGAATGATAGGGAGGTTAGAAAGTTAAGGATAATGGGTGGTTACCCATTATTTATTAACTCTCTAATTCAAAAATTTTCCCCAATTAAAAAATGTACCACGTGGGCATCTTTTACCGACATTTGATTTAAACCAGACATTTTTACGAGGCATCTACTCAGGTTCCATCGGTTTGTCCTCCTATAACCAGACATTTGATTTAAACATTGTGATAAGAACAGTTGTGATACATAATGGCGAAGCCTCTATTGGTGCTGGATGTGCTATTGTTGCCCTATCCAACCCAGAAAGCGAATATGAAGAAATGAACTTGAAGACTCGTGCACCAGTTAGTGCAGTTACAGAGTATGAAAGTAAATCAGAATCAGGATAGGAAAATAGTATTACAGGTTATTTATTTTTCTACTTTTGTTGTATTTCTTGTTATAGCATTTTCATTTTATACAATGACCCTTGCAACATGCAGACCATGCATATCTATCGTTTCTTACTAGATCCACGATTCATTTTGTTCCATAAATGAAAGTGTAACAAACTTATAGTGTCGACAAAATTTTTACGCTCATTGTTAATCTACCAGAACCATCCCCTACCTGAGTTTGGAATTTGTTGTGTTAAAAAGATATTTATATTTTGAGATCAAATATGGTCAGAGTTGGAAATCTTCTTAATAAAATCTATTGTAACCCTCCAGAAATGAAAGTGTAATCCTAAAAAAATTTAAATTATGATCTATGTGATTAAAATTAGTTTAGATTCTATTAATCCTTTTTCTTCCCGGTTGCTTGAAGTTTTGTATACTTTTTTTTTTAAATTTTGATTAGGCCACCGCTTAGTGTTTAAAGGTTTATCCTGATTATTTTGGACTGATTGTTATAGAATCTGTTTTCTGAGGACGGATTTTTCAATATTCTTTCCTTTCGCTTTCACCTGAGTCAAACTCTGAAAGTGATGAAATGGGACAGAACCCTTAGTCAGCGGCACCAACCAATATCGGTAGAAGTTTTGTATACTTTGCGGACCATGTTTCCCGGAAACTTTTAACCCAATTTTTTTGTGCTCCAAATTAAAGAATGGTGGGATAACTATGTTCTCACCCACTGTAGAAAGTCACGTTTACACCCTAATGACTGCCCTTAAGATGAATTTATCACTACAATGGTACCAAAATGGTAAGGAGTTAAAATGCTCCTCTTAATTTCGAAATGTTAGTGTATTTTTAGGGATGATTTCCTTTAATTGGATTCAAACAATCTTCTCTCTTTCATTTCCAACTAGCATAAGATTTTTCAGATTCCGCATTGAATATACAGATTGCTGGAGAAACTGGTCATTGGTCTTTGCTCGACTGACAAGCAGACCTTATCTTGTACGATCAGGTCGCTGTGGCGGTGGTGAGTTTTATGTCTGCCCAGCGGAGGAAGGGGTGCAGAAAACGCGTGGATTTAACTCAGCAGTAGCATGGGTCCTTGTCAGGTAAGCTGCAGGGAAAGGTCGTTGTCACCTTTGAAATTGCTTGGAAATTCGAGTCTTTCAATGTGTCGCATAAAAGTCCCGTATTTACAAATTTGGCCGTTTTATTTAATTATGAATGTGATATATCATTAATCGATATTTAAAATTATATTTTAACTTAATTTAAATTTTATTAAATCTTATTAAATAGTGGGCAATTATCTCGATCGCCCCCTGCCTCCAACTTTTACCAAAGAGACGGGACGAACCAAATAAGAAATAAAAAATCAATTAACAACTCAAGTACAGAAATCAAATTCATAAATTAACTTAATCACGAGTTATATTTCTCATAATCATTTCAATTTTAGGAATAATAAAAATCATTGATTTTCATGAAATTAATTTAAGAGAAAAATATTTTGATAATTATCTAACCAAAATATCCTAATAACTGTTTTACTGTGACAAGAAATTATAATAATTTACAAGACTTACAGGACCAAAATGAATTAGAAAATCTATATTATGCCTTGTAAAGAAAAAAATAAAAAATGAATGGTAATTAAAAAAACTGTAATATACAAAAAAATATTATATATATATTTATAAGAGTGAGCACTATTAAGTTAAAATTGAAAAAATTATTTTTTCTGAACTGTTTTTCAGATTTGGGTGATTTATTAGTTATTCATATAAATATTATTATAATGATATAATTAAAATTTAAAAGAGATGAATATTATAATTAACAAAAAAATTTTAAAATAAAAAAATAAAAAAATTAAATTAATATATTAGAAAGTGTATAATTAATGAAAAGACTTTCAATTTTCACATTTCTAGTTTTAAGTTTCTAACATTTAGTCCAGGTTCTTCGACTTCTAAACTTAAGACTCTCATTCATGCTTTTCCCTCTTCTCCTACTTCTCTCATTTTTCCTTTCTCTTTGTTACTTTCATACTCTATTACGCTACTCTCTTGCACAGCACTGCAACGGATATTAAAAGTAAAGACAATTATCTTACTTTAAATATTTTCTTTATTTTCCAATTTTCATGAATTTTTTAATACGAACATATAAGGTAGTATTATTTAAAAATCCATTATAGTTAAAGATTTTAATAATTCAGTTGATTTGAATAATCGAATTAAATTAATCGTCTAATTCGTTTAAACGAATTATTAATTTTTAATCTATTCGGTTAAATTATGGTTATAAAAATTATATAATTGAATGGAATTGTATTTTAATTTTTATTATTTTGGTTACTAAGGGAATGATTAGGGTTATATACATATATATGAAAAAAATAAGGTGTACGTAATTTGCCCGCGATATTTGAAGAAGCCTCTTGAAGGCAAAACATTGTCGGGCCCAATTTGGAAAACCGTGTAGTCTTTTTCAAGGACTGTCTGCCCGTTAGCATTCTTCTCTCTCTTCCCTTCTACATTTGGAAGGTTGGTGAGCTGAGAGAGAGAGAGAGAGAGCAAACAATGGCGTTCTCTTCTCTTTGCATGAAGCCTTTTCTAGCTGTTTCAACTTCCGACAAAGCTCTCGGATCTCTCTCCTCCATAACCGTGACCAAAATCTCTTCCACGAACCTCCATTTTTCGATTCGAAAATCTGCCCCCAGAAGGCTCCGTGAGTTTCTCGTTTGTATATTTGCTCTAATTTCAAAATTCTTGATTTGGGTCTTGTTTGTTAGGCATTGCACCTTTGATTTTGAGTTGTCTTTAATAAGAAGTTGTAGTTTTAACTAGGAAGTGGCAAACAGTAGAATTCTCATGATTCTTATTGCAAATAATCTCTTATTTGGTAAGGAGAATTTTAAATTTTGATTGATTATGAGTATTGTTTTAAACCTAGGCATACACTGAGTCCTGAAAATTACCAAATGAGATGAAATTAATGAACTGTTTCAATTGAAGGAACAAGAAGGGAACCGTGTAAACGAACATGCTAATTCAAAAGGGTATTCAATGATAATGGATAACCCATAGGTTAGTAGGGACTGTATACAGGGCAAATGATTAGGATACATTATGGGAAAGTAAATCTTCGATCAAAGAGGAGCAAATGGATGAACTACTTTCTTCACTACTCACAAAGAGACGAAGTTAGTGGTCAATGGCTGCCATCTGACTCCCGTTTCTCTTGTTTGCAAAAATCTTTTGTGGAGTACAACAGTGTGCTCTGGATGCCTCAAGTTACTAGAAAAGAGAGGGAGAAGTGTCACAAGTTTGGTTCTATGGCCTATCAAAATTATATGTTTTGTATAAATGCTCTTTACACGTCAGTTGTAGGAATGATTAGAGGTGGTGACAGGTGACATATCTTGTGGAAGCCTATTTTGAGTGCTAGAATTCCTGCTCTTGTCACATTTCAGTGTGGAGTGCATTGTGAATTGGGTTTTTATTTAGGATAATCACATGGCGGGGTCATTGCCAATAAATGACATTTGAGTAATAGTGGAACAATGTGATCATCTCCTTCTTTGTTGTTTGTGAGTAGCAGGATATGGTTCACGACTGTTTCGTCCTCAATATTTCTTGGGCGGTGGTTGATGGGTTTATTGAGGAGTTTTTTGTCTTAGTGGGGCTTTTGAGGATGCTAGGAGGATGAAGCTTTTTAATCCTCTACGTTGCTGGTTTTCTGTTGCTTTAAAGAGATCCCAATTTAGTTTCCACTTTTTAAATTGAAAATGGAGTTTCTTACAGACCACGGAACACAAAAAAAGGGCAATATAAAATCAAATAAAATCTAAAATATCAAACACATCAAGAACCATATTGGAAGTAGACTAGAACTTTATAACATCTATGTTGCTGCACAATGGCAATAGGAGCATCATGGACTGCAAATTCTTCGAGAGAAATATTAGATAGCATCCCTGTACAAAGTACTTTTGCAGTGAAATGAGTGCATGTAATAGCAATGTGAAACTAAGGACATGTTTGACTCTTACATGGATCAGGAGGCATCCATCTCTTCTCTTTTTCCTTTTAAGAAGTTTTAAGTACTTTTGGAACCTTAACAATGGAAGATGTTATGAAATGTAATTTGGACTTCAGACCCTAATACTGTAAGTGTTAAAATAGCAGACATACAAGCTACTGGCAGTACATTTGGTACTCATTTCTGTGTTACAACATATGGTGAGTCTCATGGAGGTGCAGTTGGTTGTGTTATTGATGGATGTCCTCCTCGGATTCCCCTCTCAGAAGCTGATCTCCAAGTGGAACTTGACAGAAGGTAATTGATTTTTATTGTTGTTGTCATCATATTCTCATAAGCTTATTTCATAGTGGGTGTCTGAAACTAATTGCAACTTGTTTTGACCCATATATGATCATCATGGATTTAAAATTTTCCTATTCAACTTATCTGTGCCATTTCTGCAATAATTGCTCTAGACCTAATAATTTATGATGCCATATATCTCCAAAATGACAATTAAAGTATCTCACTCCAGGAGGCCAGGTCAGAGCCGGATTACTACGTTTAGAAAGGAGACTGATACATGCCAAATAAAATCAGGGATTGCTGAAGGTTGTTATCTTTTTTCTAGATCTCCTCAGGATCTACTTCATGTTTGGTTCTTTTAACATTGGAAGTTTCCAATCCTTTCTGAGGTGATTAATGCAAATCATACTGCAGGAGAAACCACTGGAACCCCAATCATGGTAGAAGTACCCAATACTGATCAGAGAGTAAAAGTGAGTACCTAATGCTTGCGTAATCATTTGATGTTATGGAGTTCATGCCTGTTGGTAGGGTTCCCTCCAAATCTATGGGTCCAAGGTTGATGACACTGCCCACCATTGCCTTCAAATGTTGAAATATAAACAGGAAAAGAAAAAAAAAGGAAAAAAAAAAAAGAAAAAAAGAAAAGCCAATGAGCTTCCTAGAAATGAAATGTCCTTCAGTCTCCAATCAAATAAAAGAATTCAAATGTCCTTCAGATCTTGCATTGTTAATGCACTCACAATGAGTCTCTCTCTCTCTCTCTCTCTCTCTCTTTGTTTTTTGATGTTATAAAGCACTTTGTTACTTTTCGGTTGTGTTATGTGTCAAATGGCTGTAATTTAGGAATGTAATTTGCCATTCAAATTAGGCTATAACCAGTTTAATTTCTAAATTAATTTCAGGCAGTTTGTTCTTCCTATTTGATTCCTTCATGCTGCCTGTGAGGTTTAACACTCATGTCCTTGGCTGTTGCAGGATTCCAGTGAGATGGCTAAAGCATATAGGCCTTCTCATGCTGATGCTACTTATGACTTCAAGTATGGGGTGAGATCAGTGGAGGTTAGATCTTTTTCCGATCCCACTGAATAAATACAGAGTTCTAGGTTTGTTTAATTTTCAAAATACTATGTGGGAAATTCTTATCATAATGTTTCTTTTGTCAACTGAAATTACAGGGTGGTGGTAGGTCTTCTGCTAGAGAAACCATTGGGAGAGTTGCTGCAGGAGCCGTTGCTAAGAAAATTCTTAAGAAGTTTTCTGGAACTGAGGTGTGTAAATTTAAGCTTGCCTTAGACAGACTCTTCTTCTTTCACACTTGTTTCCTATCTTGAAGAGTCTCTCTCTCCCTCTCTCTCTCTCTCTCTCTCTCTCCCACACACACACACACACACACACACACACACACACACAACACATTGATATTAAGTTTTTCGAATTTAATTTTTATCCTTTGATGGCCGACTGTTCTTATGGTGTGCTTTGAAGTAGAGAGACTCTCAAGAGAATCAAAATAGAAGATAAAATAAAATAAAAGAGTAGGGTAGGCTTGTAGGCTTATTGGATGTTGTCAAGGTCATTAAGGCCTATATAGGGATTGCAATGGCCTATTGTTCTGATTATGATGGAGAATTTAGAGAGAGAGGGAGAGAAAAGCTTCTACGAATGTAAAATGTTGTCAAGGCTGTTCTAGCCTTTGCAGGGGTTGAATGGGGAGAACTTTGTTTCAGCCCTCATCGTGGTCAGTCAGTGATATGGAAACTTTTTCATCCAAGGTGCTGGCTAAAAGATTGACAACTATAATTGGACAGGTTTTTGGAAAATTCTAACGTGCTCTTGTGGAAAGTCACCATATTCCGATGCAACTTTGATAGCTAATGAGGTGGCTGACTCTGAGAGGTGAGGATAATGGGGTGATTTACAAGTTGGATATGGAAAAGGCTCATAATCATGTTTCTTGGGAGTTCCTCTTTAAAGCCTTAGACAATATGGCTTTTGACTTGTCCAGGAAAATGGAGAGATCAAATAAAAAGTGCCGTTCCACTTTCTCGTTTTCTGTTTGATCAATGGATCTCCATTGAGACAATTCAACTCCTCGAAGGGCAAAAAAATTGCGGATATCCTCTATGCTTTCCTGCTTATCCTTGTTATGGAGGTGGGGAAAGATGCTCATTCTACTCTTAGATTTAGGTTTCATTAAAGATTTTGTGTTACACTAATTTTTTGCATTTTTTATGGGAGGGGGATGGGGATTGGAGGGACACAAATTAGGGTTTCACACCTACTGTCCGCAGATGCTATTACTTTTTGTGATGCTGTAATGAAATTGATGTTACCTTTTAAGGGTGATTTTCTATTTTTCTCCGCTCTTTTGACGCTAGACTTACCCAAAAATGTGCTAATCCAAGCAAGAGAGAGGATGAATGATGATGTTTCCGGATGTATTTTGGGTTGTAGGGTGAAGATTCTACCTTTCTGTGTCTAGGATTGTTGTCAATTCAAGCCTTAGGACCTTTTGGGATGGAAATTAGAGAACTGGAGGGCCTTCAAAATCCAAGAACTTTGGATTACTAGAACTTAAATAGAACAGGCAAACTAAATGTATGGTGTAGATAATATAATCTAAATGAAGTACTGAAAATGATGGGCAGGATAAAATTAGAGGGAATAAGGATAGCTTCTGATACTTCAAACCTATCATTTAAAGAATCTGGATATAGTGGCTCATAGGGTTAGGGAAGTGTGGAAGAAGTGTGGAAGTGCCTTCTAGGTGTTGTTTGACCAGAGAACTTTAATATGAACATTTTTTAAAACTATAAAAAGATTGGATATCCTTTATAGGATAAAATACTTGGCAATCAGAAAATGACAACATACAAGGAAGATGAGCATGCTAAACTGGCTAATTGGTTTAGTGAAACTTAGGCAAGTTTATTTATTTGCTTACTTTTTGATAGAAGAAAAATAATATATTAGATCTATAAAAGAATGTAGAGAACTCTGAAGGGTGAAGGACCTTAGAAGCAATAAAGAACAAACGAAGGAGTACAAGAAGACTAATACAAAATTGCTCTCCAGTCCTTGAAATCATCTAAGCTATAGTTTTTATAAATCCGGGGGTGTTAGACTAAAGAGAAGTATAAAAATCTATTTTGTCCCATATGAGTGAGGTTTCAATGATTTGATTGCGGAAGATTCTTGCCTAATGCTATCCCCGAAAACACATGGGCTGTTTAGTACATAGGGCAAACTGTCATGATACTTTGACATGTATCAATACCCCAAATCTCTTATATCACCGAAAACTGCTATCATGGTCTTATACAACATAATTGGAAATACCAAAAAAAGGTTTCATGTGGCTAAGATGAGTTGTGTTGTGTTAATAAGGTGTGTATTAATAGATATTTGCTTATGTTGTTTTTCTGATGATTTTATTGATCATTAATTGGCATTCCTTTCTTCCCTCCCTCATGGGAGCTCTTTAATTTATTCAGGTTCTTGCCTATGTCTCTCAAGTCCACAATGTTGTACTTCCAGATAATGTAGTGGATCATGATACTTTGACTCTGGAGCAGGTATGGATTCCCTATATCGGGTCATAGTTGCTACTATGCCTGCCTTCAATCCCTTCCTTGTTTGAATAAATTAGGTGAAATAGCTCTTATTTAACTTTATAATCCCATCAAGAATGTATTAATAATTAGCAGCATGAAACCAGATCTTATACTCCACAGTACACTCAGGTTCTAGAGAAATGATAATATTTCTTGAGGAGAAATCTCATATATTTCAGGGTCATTGTTTGACCAAACTCAAATGAACATGGCCAATCATGCTGGCATAAATCAACTGGTAATTGCACTATTTTTTGACTGTAGATTTAGCTTAAATCTAACAAAATTAAAAGATTAAAACTTTCCTTTTATCTAATTCTATTTCTTTCTTTGTTTATGGTTTATTTCGTCAAAAATACTAGATTTAAGAATCTTTCCTGTGGATTTTTCTCCCTCTCTCATTTTTTTTTGATCACTAAGAACATATGACATTTATTTTCTTTAAGAAATGCACACTAGGCTATGTATTCAAAGCAAATTTTGAAAGCGTGTTTGAAAAATCATTGGCTTAATGGGTTGGATGCTTACAATGATTATATAAATAGCCACATGAAATCCTTTTTTTTTTTTTGCTTTTGGTTGCTAATGCTTTTCAAATTGCCCAACCCTGGTGATTTTTTTTTCTTTTTTTTTTTGTTGGTAAAATCATTTTTTGTTTTAATGTACAGAGTCGTTTGCAAAATCTCAATTCATTCGAAGATCAAATTCGAAAGAAGAAACATCTATTGTGGTCTCATGGTTTTGGATCACCAATCTAAATATAGTGTCCATCCCTGAGAACATGGTCAAGAGATGTGACAAGATTTCTTTTCTCATCATTTTAAAATTCTTTACTAGTTGGTTCTTCATTGTTAAGCAATCTATTGCTCCAATTAAATAGATAACTTCAACTATGATGTATAAAGATCACGACTGCTGGCAAACCAGTAAATCAAGGCTCTGATATTTCAAACATTGTTTTTTTGCCTTACTTTTCAAAATCATGGGAGTACATCATCATAACTATGCTAGTTGTTATCTTTGATCATATGAAGTCATTGATGCTTTAAAAATTTAAGGGTTATAACGTATTAAGGCAGAAGAATAGACACAAAAGAGGGAATCTTTATGCAAATGGAAAAGAAAATAAAAGAAACATGAAATAAGAGATAATTACAGAGTTTCCAAAAACATAAAATAATAATCTACTTTTCATTGATCTACTTTTTATACTACTGTTAGATTTGAATTAAATCTACAGCCAGAAAATGGTGTTAATCATAGTTGGTCTACACCAATGCAAGTGGATCCCTCCTCTCTCACTTTCTCATGATAAATTATCCCTACAAGTATAGTTGTCAAATCAAGTATTGTAGTGCACATTAATTTCCTTTTATTTTTCAAATTCATATTATAGCATACAATAAGAAACTGATTTCAGGCCATATATGTTTTAATAAGTAATTTCAATAGATGAAGTAAACTTTTAACTAATATTGAAATAAGCTATCTGGCAACTTTTATAGCATATTAATCTCCTCTTTTTTGTTCCATGCCCTTTTCATTTATAGTTTTTTTTTTTTATTATTTTATTTTATATAGCTAGTCATATTTTTCTAGGAGAATCTATTTTAAAAAAAATACTAATATATAATTCTTTGTTAACCATAGCGTTAAAGATCTAAAAAGAAAAATAATATTTTATTTCTTAGAATTCAAGAAGTTAAAGGAATTAAAAAAAGGGCTGTTATTGTTAAGTTAAAACTTGAAAAATGGCAAAAGTGGTTTAATAATAAGTTTAAAAACTACTGTAAAAATTCTAAAAAGAAATGAGTTAAAATACTTTCTTTGTAATAAAAAGTTAGGTCGGAAAGTATAGTAAAATATATATCGCATATCATAATTCGTAAAATATCATGCGTATTCTGTATCATAAGATAAAGTTTTACTTAAGATATGGACATAAATAGAGTACAGATGAAATACCTCCTTTCCATATGTATTGTGAATGGCAGTCATCCAAGTTGCAGAAGAAACAATAAATGGTCCCCCCCCCCACAAAAAAAAGTTATGGATTTGTTCTATTGGATGTTTTACATCAAATCTTAGTTCCGGAAGACAAGGGACATCAAACTGGTGAACTTCTAATTTAATATTGATGGGTCAACTGTTGCACTAAATAGCAGAGGCTTTCCAGTTACTCTCAGCTATCTTAAAATGAGAATCCCAAATGTTGATATCATGCATTGGTCTTTGACATAACTCCAGATTGGAGTCTTTCTTTCTTCCCTTCTTTTCCTGTTCAGTTCTATTCTTTCTGTTGTTACATTTTCTCCTTGTCTACCATTGTAAGGATTTAACCTTTGTGATGCAATGCCAGATAGAGAGCAACATTGCGAGGTGCCCAGAACCAGGATATGCTGAGAAGATGATTGCTGCTATAGATGCTGTACATGTGACAGGAGACTCTATTGGGGGATGTGTCACGTGCATTGTGAGAAATGTCCCAAGAGTAAGATTTCTCTCTCTCTCTCTCTCTCTCTCGGTGAAACTTTGAGGTGTCTTAATTAACATGTATCATACCCGTGACAGGGGCTTGGTACTCCCGTCTTTGATAAACTTGAAGCCGAGCTTGCTAAAGCTTGCATGTCGATACCTTCCTCTAAGGGCTTTGAGATTGGCAGCGGTTTTGGAGGTAGTGGATCACTTACGGTTTTTGATTGGGAAAATGTGATTACTAAAAGAAAATTACCATTCTTGCATCGTACTCTCATTTTGTGTTCCCCCTCTACCTAATTTAAATTGGTAGTGATAATATCTCAAGATTAAATTGAGAACCTACGTCCCATGTGTTTATTTACATGTGGCAGCATGCCATGAACATTGAGTATGAACTGAGATTCTGGGTAGCATTGGCTTTAAAATCCTGCTATTTGGTTGTGTTTTATCATGAGTGGTGTCTGAGTTGGAAATGTTTGTTGTTTTGTTACTGCAGGGACTTTTTTGACTGGGAGTCAACATAATGATGAGTTCACAATAGATGGGCACAGGCGTCTCAGAACAAGAACAAATCGCTCTGGTGGGATACAGGTATGGTTGGAAACTTTTTTATGGCAGTATATACTCTCAGTACAAGAAATCAGATTACTCAAAAGCAGTCTGTTGTTGGTATGCAGGGGGGAATATCCAATGGGGAAATCATAAATATGAGGGTAGCTTTCAAACCCACTGCAACAATTGCAGTAAGTTGATTCACTCCCTTGTCCTTCCACAAATAGTGCAGTTTTAAGTAGATGATAAAATAGGTTATGCTGTTTATCTGTTATTCCATCTTTTCTCCCCCCTTGAGGTTGGTTATCATCAATTTGCTTTCTAAATATATCACTAATTAACAATAACTTCAACTTGTGAGGTTCTTATCATAAGGTTGGTGTGAGGGGGGGTTCAGGAAATTTGTTTCCAGCATTGACTACTCTGTATCATGGATAGCATAATGGGTTATTAATAAAGAACCAGTCATTGCAATCAAGGGAAAGAAGACCAAGAAAAGTGAGACCAAATGATTCTTCAAATCCAAAATCCGACTTTTTTAACTTGCCGCAGGAAAATTTTTTGCCATGAAAGCAAGAATCTTCCAAAAAAATTGCTCATAAAACCTAATGGTTAATAGTCATTTGCCAATTATAGGTCTTTTGAATACCAAATCCAAAATTATGGCTAATGAATTTTTTTTTTCTCCTCAATGCAGATCAAACTAAACATTCCTTAATCGGTACAGAAAGTTTAGTTGCTATGGAAAAGCCTTGGTGGTGCACTAAAATCAAGTTTTGTGTTTGCCAAATTTCCCTGCGCTCTTCCTCTCATTCAATCAAATTAACGAATAAAATAAATGAATAATTAAATAAGCAACAACAACTTTTTATAGGAAAATTCCTATGATATTATTTCTTCAAGATAGTAAATGCCACAAAATAAGGAAAATGCTTATTTGCGTGGTTTGATCAATTCTTGTCCTGGCTTTTACCGTCTCGTGTTCCCTGACCTTGTGGCTGTAAATCTGAAGCACATCATCTCACCGTCCAAGCATATTTATGTACTAGACCAAACTGATAAACCTGCCTTACCTACGGTGATAACCTTGATTGTTAAAAAGAATTTGGTCACTATTAACTTCACCTGCTCATTGGTAGTGTTTTAATCAGTCTAATTCTGATGCTTTCTGCAGAGAAAACAGAAGACAGTGACTAGGGATAAGCATGAGATAGAGCTCGCGGCTCGTGACCGCCATGATCCTTGTGTTCTCCCAAGAGGTTTTTCTCTTGGCTATTTCCTGGTTGCAACTTCCCCCTACCGGCACACATATTGAAACTACACCCACAAGTGCACGCGTAGATGCCTTTTGCCCTCTAATTGTTTTTGTTTTTTCAATTGTCTGCTCATGGACCTGTGTTGTCAATGCAGCGGTGCCAGTGGTGGAAGCCATGGTGGCTCTTGTTCTCGTGGATCAGTTAATGTCCCAATATGCCCAATGTCAGTTGTTTCCAATCAATCCAGCCCTACAAGAGCCCATGAGGCTGCCAACTCTAGAGCTAGCTGGTAGCCCCTCTGATGTCTTTAAGCTTCTTTAACTTTATTTTCCACAAAAAAAAAAAAGGATTTCTGGTGTGAATCTTGATGAATTAGGAATATTGAACCTGGAAAATGTAACATTATCACACATTATTGCTGTCTGTCCGTGTTATATTTTTGGTGGCTCCGTTGAAGGGGAATGATTTGTTTAAGTGTTTGCGACCTGAGTTTTTAGGTTTGCTGTGTTTTGAATATGTTGTTATTTGGATCATAGGTGATATTATAATGATAGTGTTCAATCCCTTGGCTTGTCATATTGATTTTGTTTGGATTTGAAACTTTTTGCCGCTGGTTTTTCTCATTCATCAATTATCAGATATTATTCTTTTATATTATAATGAAATCTGAAGGGAAGAATTCGAGTGCTTATTATTATTATTATTATTATTATTATTTTATAAATTCTAGTTCAGCCTCACAATATTGGAATAGGGTTTTGTGGAGCTCTTGTGCTTGTTGATGTTGTTGTCCCTGCAAACAATATCAGAAAAATCTGACTCCAAATTAGACCTCTAGTTATTTTTTTTTCCTTGGTAATTCTTTGGTTGGTGGGGATGAAATTTTCTGACTATTAAGAGAACTTGTTCAAATAATTTGTGATTCTAATTTCATACATGTATGTATGTATGTATGTATGTATTTCTATGGAACAACTCTCTCTCCCCCCATGAATGACTTTTTTATCTGTGGATGCTGTACAAAACGCTTCGTACAAGATATTTTATTACTTGATTTTTTCTACTTTTATTTATTTATTTATTTTCATTTCCCAACAAAATATGAAATTAGTTTACCCACTTTGCATTGCTGGTGCCGATATATATATTTATTTACTTCTTAATATAGAGATCATAAAAATTATAAAAATATACATGTTCCGGTTTAAACACTAGATCTCGAGAGAAAGATTTGAGCGAGACTTTTTGACCGTTTGATTATCCCTACAGAGACACTGGTGAGTCAATTTTGTCTAAACATTTCGCGTCATTTCTTTATCTACTTTCTCTCTTCCAACAAAGAAGGAAAAACATAATAATAATAATAATAGCAAGTTATGGTAAGAACAACATAAAGATATGTTGTTTAAGCGATTTTTTTGTTAATTTAGTCAATCATTTTAATTTCCTTTTTGGAGTAGTAAGTACGAACTAATTTTGAAGCCAACAATCTGAAAATGAAATAACATAATGCATTTTTTTTCAGTTCTTATGATTAGGTCTATTCGAGACTTCGTTCTGACTAATCCGAATTGACCTGACTGTAGGGTCTCATTTGAGGGAAACGTCTCTCAACATTGTTTTTTTCGTATCTAAGGGAAGTCAGAACTCCTGATCTGATTAAAAAACGAAAATGTCCTTCCCACCTACACTAATAAAATTGTCACACTATCCTCATCCTCTCTCTCTCTCTCTCTCTCTCTCCTCTCTCTCTCTCTCTCTCTCTCTCTCTCTCTCTCTCTCTCCCTCCCTCTCCCCCCCCACCCCCACCCCCCTCTTAATTGCAAGCAACATCTCAATAATGTTTTATAAAATTGGAGAAGAGGAATTGCCTAATATTAGAAGAAAGCATGAATGATCATTTCACATGATTCTGATGTTTGTTCACAGCTTGGTCAAAATTGGTACACCCCCCTCTATCTAAATGCTTATCCTTGTTAATAATTAAGTGCAACCCTTTATGTCCAATGCAATATCATGTACATTACTTTTAAATTAGATTGTACTGAAATTCCACAATTTTATTATTAATTATGGTATTTTTGAAACTTTTTAATTATAACAATTTATAAATATTTATTGAAATTGCATCTATATAAGAGGAGACGGAATTCATAAATAGGTTTAGTTACTATGTTTGTGTAATTTAATTCGTTTTAAATACCAAAAATTATATAATTAAGAAGGTAATAAAAAGATGTACTCCAAGAATAATAAATTCATATATTTGATAAATTATCGGTATTCGATAATCATTTTGAATCCGATTAGGCTTAATTTAAATTGGATCGACTCTCTTAAGCAATAAAGATCTCCCCATGTCTATTTTCTCCGTATAAACACTTGACTCTGAAAACTTATTAAAGAATTACGAGTATTCATCGCTTGATATATATATATATATATATATGCTTAGAGCCACAGGGACAATGTTGAACATGGAGGAGTCATCATCAAATCATAATAATGATGATTACAACAACCCAAGTTGGGATTTAAAATGTTTGTCTTCTACACCAAAAGGAAACACCCTTATCTTATCACCCACCAGGCATTCCTAATCCACAAAAACAAGGACATGTGAAGCTCAAATTAAAGAGGGTTTAATATCCTTATATTTCTAAAACAGGATAACCCTTTTTAATTGCAACAAAAAGCAAGCTAAAGTAGATTCCAATTACACATCAAAATAAGATGATGCTGCATCATCTATTATGCAAGAGAGAGAGAGAGAGAGAGAGAGATGTTATAATCAAAATTATGCAAGAGAGAGAGAGAGATGTTATAATCAAAATTATGCAAATCCCAATACTACAAAAGAGAAAGAACATTACATTACGTAAGAGATGTTGAGTTGGACTATCAAACAAATTCTAAATTTGAGAAGAAGCCAAGATATGGAAACCAAAGGCATATTAGACATTTTCTATAAAAACAAGCTCATCATGACCAATTAATTAAAAAACCCCATTGCTTTTTTCTGTTCCCTGTTCACATACCTTTAGCTTTAATTTTCTTTTCCTTTTCTAAAACCCTCTTGTCCCCTAGACTTTTAATGTTAAAACAATAAAGAATTCTATCTCTAAAAAATTGGCGAATATTCAATTTAATAGAATGTGATATTAATTTTTTTGTTTTCGAAATTTATGAATAGAAAAGACTACGTTGGGAGAGTCGTTTCCTAAATAGGGTCCCGTAAATACTCGAATCAAATTAGTCAGAATATGACTCAAGATATCAGTATGTAAAAAAAAAAAAATCCATCTTTAAATAGAAATTTTCATTAGAACAAAAATCAAATGTGACGATGCATAAGGACAATGTTTGACCATGTGGTTTTTCTGACCCTTTTGATGCTATATCTGTTTACTTAATTAGATATTTAATACAATTGGGTCCAATGTGTTGGTTCAGGGGTCACTATAATTCTGTCCATGACAAATCCATCTCTGTTTGCCAAAACAAACATGCCCCTTTGAAAAGCCTGTAAGGAATCTATCTTTCAAAACAATCAATTAAAGGAAAACGAAAAACGAATTTGCTTGGTTTGGTTGGCCAAATTTGATGTTATCATCAATCTTTTGGACCAAGGATTGAATCAAAATCTACACATATACAATTTGTTCAAGCTCTTGTGGTTTCCTTTTATTTTTTGAGGTTTCTCCGCTTGACACAACCCTTCGTATGTTTTTTCAACTCATCCACACACCCAAAAATCTTGATTGTATTCTGAAATTCTAATCTTAATTGTATTAGAAAATAATAAAACTCTTTGTCATAAAATTTGAGCACGATTCAAATTCTCACCGTTATTTTATATATTTAAAATCAACGTTTAATTGATTTAATAGTTGGATATTGATAATTTTAAGTAAGATATCAAATTCAAATATTGTATATGTGGAAAAAGATATTTTTGACCCAAAAAAAATACAAGAGAGTTTTGCTTTTTAAGGATAAATCTGATTTAAATGAAATTTAATCGAATCCAATATAATTATCAAATATTAATGTTTTATTAAAAAAATACATTTGAAAAAACCCAATTTGTCCTAAAAATAGTAAAACAATAATGCGTTCAATACTTTTACAATGAAAATATATAAGTTCAATCATTCTGTTAATATGATATACGATTGATGAATTTAACCCCATCATGGAGATTTGTTTCGAAAAAAAAAAAAAAAAAACTTAGTATACCTAAGAAATAGTAGAATGTTGGCCATGGCAATGATCATATATATTACCATGAGTTTAAATTTTGAATCTTAAGAATGAAAAAAAAGACGCCGGAAAATCAGTCTCTCGATTCGATATGAAATCTAAAAGGGTGGCAAAAATATGTTTCCACTAATCATAGTAAAGAAAACTCGTAAATTATTAATAAAATAAAATCTTTTAATAACTCAAAAGGGGTCCTTTGCCAGTGGGGATGATGTTTTTTTTTTTTTTTTTGGTGGGAGGATGATGTTATTTCGTGACCTTATACTCCATTATTAATAAACTTTCGGCTGTGGAATCTCTGTGCATATTACTAGGAAGGGAGATAGAGCTAACTCTCTGGCTCAATTTCTCTCTCCTTTGCCTGTAAAAGAAAATTGTTTTATGAAGACTCGAATCACCAAGTTATTATTATTATTTAATTTTAATAGCAAAAATTTCTCTTAAGACTCTCCGAGAAGAAAGCCAAATCTCTCTCTCTCTCTCTCACCAGTAGTGGGCTGAGAGTCTATGTGGATATAAGTGCATATGGGAACACTAAAGCAAAAGTAATTTATGATTATTGTTGGGAGAGACAAGTTATTAGACGCCCTTTTCATTTGGCTTGCTATCGCAGCACTCATTGAGGGTGGTGCTTCCCCAGCCCAATGACAGCAATTGATTGAACCATTTACTTTGGGAAACAGAGAGAGAGAGAGAGAGAGAGAGAGAGGTGGTTCAAGCTCAATCAACGCAATTGATTGAGCAAATTCCATTTCCATTTCCATTGTCACTCAGAAACAACATGATGAAAGCAACCTATTCCTAAATGCTTGCAAGCTCTCACGCGTCTCCACTTTCCTTCGAGAGCAAATAGGGTTCAAACCTACCCGTTTTATGTTTAATCACTTATGCAAAGTCAACGTGGACTAAAACAAAAAACATAATACCAACAACATTGATTTTCGATATAAGAACAGTTTAAATAACTAAGTAATAAAACATTTAATCTCTTCCTTGTACAAAGAGGCATCAAAAGAGTAATGAATTTACTTTATTATGTATGACAATTTAACTTATTAATATTGAACACTCGTATTCTTAAACAAGATATTCAGTCTGTGAATAACAAAAATAAAAAAGTTTTACCTCTTAAAAGTTTAACCCAACTCAAACCTATTTTAGTGACGTCAATGTAATCACCGGATACGATTGGTTTGTAAAAAAAAAACCATAACTTATGATCTGAAAAGCCCAAATATTCCCTTATCCAAAGCCTGTTTAAGAGGAATATGAGAGGAAGTAAAATAAAATAAGCTGAAAGTTGAAATTTTCTTGCTTTCAATACAATCATAAGATAATGAACATTTTCCATACACACCAAAGTTCAAGAAGGAAAAAGAAATTTTGAAAATTTCTTCTCACGATGGGACCCTAAACCCTAAAGCCACAAATAGGTCCCCAACTATCAATCACACTCTTGGGGAGATATGGTTGGTTGACCAAAAAAAGACACCCACTCTCTTTGAAATCTCTTCTCCACCACTATGATCAATGCTGAAGTGAAAAAGAAAAGGGGAATAACCACTAGAAACCAAAGTGAGACTAGTAAAGTTTGGCAATATTTTGTGGGGCATCTTCATGTGATAGACCCACCACCACCACTACCCCATTACCAGAGTTTCTTGAGACATTAGATGAAAGAGACAAAATAATGAAAAGCTAAGAAAGAGCGGGATAAATGGAGAGGAGAGATTAGGTAACAGTTATTTTCCCACCCTGGATTTCACAATTGAAATCAAAGGAAATCAATTCAAAGATGAGCTTCAATTTTGGGTTTGACCTTAAAAAGCCTTTTTCTTCCAACCCTCTAGCTTTTTCTCTTTGTCTGTTTCCACGCTCTGATAGAAAGCTGTAGTGGACACCACAATGCTTGTACCATGGCAGGCAACAAATCCCACAAAGATTTTTCAAACTCCCCTCCCCCCTTTTTTTTCTAGACTAGAACTCCTATTTGCCCTTCTTTATTCAACAAGTGCTCTTCATATTTCTTCCCAGCCTTCTCATTCTAAAGTAAACTCTTAACACTCTTTATTACCTGCAAGTGCAATATAATGAAGGATGTTAAAAGTCAAATAGAATTGTACTGGTAAGCCAATGAGTTATAGTACTGTCACCATCTCCTTCCTTTTAAAGGTTTCCAATTCGAATCTGTTTTATGTATTAAAAAAAAAGAATTATACTGATAAACACCGAAAAAGGATGGTATTCATAAATGAGCTAAGTCAGCGAGTAATGATATTTAACCAAACTTGATTGCAAAAGTGCTAGTTCAACTTACAAAATCTTTGAAATAGGACCAGAAACCTCAAGTTTATTGAAAATCTTGCCAATAGAAATTTTCAAATTTATGGAGACGAAAGAGTGATTCCTGTTGTGACTCAAAACACCAAAAGAAAAAGTAGAGAGAGAGAGAAAGAGAGAGAAACAATCAAAACAAGTATACGACATAAAAGGATTGAAGTTAAAGTTGCACCATATTGATCATTATAGGCTAGTGCTTCTTTGGTTTCACTCGCAACCAAGAGGCAATCATAACATTTATTTGCTAATCATCAAGCAAGAAACTTTGAGGAAAAAAAAAAAGATAATCCAATAGGCACACAAATCTATAAAAAGGGAAAGTTCACATGCAAATCAGAGGGGGGTTTGAATTGAGAGCTTGTGGTAGATGCACAAAACCTCGGTAAAATATGGATGCATAGCGAACTATTCTTTCACCTTTTACTAAAAAAATATTCCAAAAAAACCAGAGCAGGAAATTGCGGAAGACAAATTGGAAAAAATTTTCAAGGTCTGAGTCCATGCTCTCCTCTTTCTTTCCTTTTCAAACAATATAAATTACCCTCCATTTTCGTTTCTTACTTTTTACCCCCTTATACCACCTTGTTTTCAATTCAAGCCTCTTTCTGTCTGCTGGAAATTTCCAAGAGTATTTTATATCCCAAGGAAGACCTAAGTTTGTCCATGCCCAAAAACGGCAAAGTTACCTCCATTTGGGCAGGTGAAATTTGTGTCCATATGGTCCCCCATACCCCATAATTAAAAGTTAGGGTTCAGGAGAATGAACCTTGTCCACGGTCATGACTCGTGGGGAAAAACTATAAGTAGTTTTCCTCACTTAGTACCAGGGACTCTGTCCATAGGGCACCACAAAATAATTTGATTGCCTTCCAAATAACTAAAAACAGCCCCACAAGCCTTTTTGAGGTTTATCCCATGGAATGACTAAAAATGTGCTGCTCTTGTACATGGAATCAGTGTTGGTATGCCGACAACAATGGGCCATTTCAAATTGTTCATCTCCTTGCACTTGTGTTTGGACAACAACCTGTAGTTCCAAATGAAAGCAAAAGACAAAGGCCACCCTCACGAGTTCACAAAATGACAATTCCAATGCTGGCTCGTGATTAGGATTCACCAAATCTACAACTAGAGGCTCATCGTTCACAAGGCTATATAACAACCACTTGTGGTTCCACCAAAGTTTTTAGGAAATGAAATTAAGTCAATGACCTCATTGAATGGCTACGTAGACTTATCTCTTAAGAGCAAAAATCATAAATTTTGTGAAATAATTTTGTATTTCAAAAGGTTAAACTTGTGAATGGAGGTATTTTTTTTTATTTTTATGTCTTTTTCATAGCAGTATGATAAAATTTCCAAAATCTTATTTGATTTAAATCATAAAAAAAGCACTATAGAAATAAAGCTTCTATTTCAGGATTAAAAAGGCCTACCCTTTTCTCTTTTGATTTTGCTTGAATGGTTCAGGTTGTTTTTTGGGCAGCATGCTTGAATGCAACAGTGGGAGCGATTCTGCAGCTCCTCCTCTGATGCTCCAAAACAAGTTCACCAGCGAACCAGTCGAGCTTCTCAAAGTTAGTCTGCTCTCCTATCCTCTTACCCCCAAAGAGGATGGACTCAACATTCTTCTGCTTCAGCATCTCATCTGCCATCCCAATCAGCATCTTGACATTGTCGGGACTAGGGTCAGAGTCCACATTAGGCCCCCACCGAGCGAAGCTGGATCCGTATGCCTGCCAGGAAAGATGGGTTGGTAGAGATGTTAGTTACATTACACAAATGACAGACGACCTACCATATGTAGAAAAAATCAAGGCAAAGAAAATTTCTTCCTTCCTATGCCCATGACAACAATGAAAATGAACCAACAATTATAAGACCATAATTACTGATATTAAAGGTTAGATAAAAGTGTCTTCTCACTTTTAAATCTTTTCGAGGGAGAAGTATGGAAGGAATCTAAATTAAGACCACAAAATTTATATCAAAGAAAATGAAAGAGAGAAAGGAATGGGGAAACTAATTGACCCAAAAGAAGAATGATAACTAGGGGACCAAAAGCACTGGAAAATTAGATTCCAATAGGTTATGTCCATTACATGGTACAGAGACAGCACATAATGAGCATAAACAAGGGGGGTGCAATGATAAAGAGATAGCACAAAAGAGAGATCATGGTCTTATGGTGGTACTTTGAATATTTTGGATAATCATATTCACTGCATCACAAAAGCTACACTTTATATGAGAATCATTAACAAAGTTAATTTGATTTTCTAGGACAATATCGGCGCCAAGGAGAGTGAGTGCTTGCCTACATTCCAGTGCTTTTGAATTTCAATTCTTGTGCATAAGATTTGGCAAAGCATTCTTAGGAAATTATAAAGCAAGCTTCTAACTCCATCTTGTGCAATACGAATACAACCATAAATTTGTCCTCCGCAGATGAATCCAAGCGAAGGTGCTAAAATCTTAACAACCTCAAGCTATTTTGAAAACCTAAAAACATTAGCAGTAACAACATAACCTTGGCCTCAATTCGAGCTTTTTACCGTAAGGCTCTCTTGTACTTCTTAGAGGGGTAACTACGCTGTACTCACATTCCCCTCTACCGTTATGCTAGGCCTCCAACCCCCCCCCCCCCACCCCCCCAAAGAAAAACTAAAGCCAAAAATTTGCATAAACAAGTCGAAGATTTATCCCATGAAGACGGGTGTGCGCGTGCGTGAGTTTTCCTTTTTTCTTGCCCTTATTTACTTTCTTTACTAAGTGCTCTTCACATTAATTTGTGAACTTCAATCCTAAAATGCCAATTGCCACGTATATGAATAGTTAAGACAAAAGCTACTAGCTCTGGCGGAGCTATAAATCATAATCGAAAACCAATCCCTAGAATATGGAAACCCTCCATTAATGGACTAACAGAGATTTTGACAAGAAAATGAGTAGCCTATCAAAACGTGAACTAACCTATGCCTGGTGAACGAATTCCCATATTTATCTAAAAAAATTTAAGCTGGAAACTTAAAACCCAATGTCCAACAATTGAAAACAGTGACCACCAAGGAGGTTGCCTAAATGAAAGTGACATTATATAAATCCGATTTATGGAAATGTCAGTGGACGCCATCTCTATGATTCAAACCGGACATTAAACAACAATATCAAGACTCACAATAACGTGCAAACAAGTTTAACAACATTGTTGATTGCTTTTATCACCATTTTTCCTTGGAAAAAGAAAATGAGAAATATATTACGTAAGAAAACCTACGCCAAAAAATCCTCAATGGCAAGGCCTATCCTTCAGAATGCTGCCTCCTACTGCTGGTTAAATCACTGCATAGGGTTCAGCCAAACAACTACAACACACCCATTAATGCAAGAATACCACCCTGGCTTGAACTGTCTTTCTTGCACTCAAAAATATGAACCAAAACAAAACTGAAACCCAACACTACAAACAAACCCCAAAATAAATACCATCGATTAAAATGGTCCCCCATCAAAAACTAAAACCCATAAATTACTAAGGCAAATTAGCGGATAATTCGAAAAATAAATTACTAAAAGTTATGGGTTTTACCTGAACGCGAACATAGTTGCTGCTCCTAGACTGCCCAAAAGACATGGCAACAGACTGGTCGACCAAATCAGCAGAACCATCATTAGAAATCCTAGCCATGGGCCGAGCCCATTCTTTACATTTCCAATTCTTGACTTGGTCAAATTCATAGCTGACCTCCAAAAATTGACCCGTCCCTAAAGAGAGAACCAGCAGGTCCTCGACACCTCGCACGAATGGAAACTCCTGCTTGTTATGCAACACGTGTGTGATCGCCGCCGCCGTCGGGTTACTCATCGCCAAACCCCCATCAACGGCTATGCAAGTAGTTTGACCATCCGTTGACTTCATGGAAACTGGTTCGAACATACCCGGTTCTGCGGACGTGGCACGGCAAACTTCCCATAACCGGAAATCGAAGCTGTCGGTTTCCAAGGCATCGGCTCTTGAAAACAGGAACGGAGCCGAACTCGACAAGTCGTAACAAGGAATCAGAACCGGTTTTAAGGTATCTTTCAACGTTAGAAACCGGTCTTTGTCCGTGAATGCCTCTTTCATTGTCTTCTCCAAACCAGGTGTTGTCGAACCAATGGACCCGGTCGAACTGGACTTGAAAATTCTACGAAGAAACCCTGTCGAACCTGTTTTCGACGGAGACCGGTAAAACTTGTTTCCTTGTTCTGCGAGCAGTTTCCAGGTATCCTCAGCGTTGTACATCGGGGTTTTCGAATCTGTTGTTGCGAAAAGCATAGAGGTGAAGATTCCTCCGATACCGGAACCTGCAGCGACGTCGAAATAATCGGCGATTCTGGCGTTAGGATTTCCGGATTTCGATTGAATCGCTTTTTCAAGATATTCCAGGGATTTTCCGGAGAGGATTCCTCGCATTCCTCCGCCGTCGATGCTTAGAATGCAGATTTTGCCTCTCTGGTTTTTGATTAAGGAGAGGTTGTTTTCTTCCGGTGTTGTTGTTGGGGTTGAAACGACGTCGTTTTGGAGGTCGATTTGCTTCGGAATCCATAGTTTCCGGTCGTCGTAACCGAAGAGGAACTTGCTTTCGAGGATTGTGTAGATTTCGTAGGTTAATTTGTCGGGGTCGATGCTCGGTTCCTGTAAAACCGACGGCGCACAATCCATTGTTTTCACCGAAATACTACAAAAATCACAGAGTTTGCGTTACCTTGAACTCGTCGACTTCGTAGATAAGTTTCGGAGTTCAATGTCTTGCTCTAAAATGAACATTCCAGGAAGCAGCAAGTGTTTGGTCGACAACGCTGTTTCGTTTGACCACAGCACATTTTTTAATCAAACAATAGCGAGAGAGAGCTTCGAAAGCTCCGTGTTTATCTTCTCGCTCTTCAGACTAGTTTCTCTCTTCGTGTCTCTCTCTCTCTCTCTCTGACTTTCTATTCTGGTAATCACTATCAAATGGTTTCAGAGAGCAGGCAAATGCTGAAAAGCCTTTTAACCTCAAAAGATTAAAAAGGGGAAAAACAAATAAGCCCTCTCTCAGTCTTGACAACAAAAAGAGGAAAAGCAGCCAGAGGAAGAGTGAAAGAGAAGAGGAAATGGAGGAGGCAACAACACTGGAGTCGCAGAGCATGTCTGCTCTGTTATATTTGACCCATTCTCCCTCCCTCCCTCCCTCTCTCTCTCTCTCTCTCTCTTCCTATTCCATCCGTCTTTCGGTTTTTAATTATCTTTATTTTCATATTTGTAAAAGAAATTAACTGTCGTGCAAATTGGGTAGCCAACTTTTAACCACCATTGCGAAGGAGGTTGATTTTGTTAAACTCTCCTCTGGACCCGGTAAAACCTCTCCTAACAACGGATTTATTAAGGATGCGATTCCTTAATTTGTGCTACCCCCTTCTTATCCGAGCTTTTGTTCTGTCTTTTAAACCTCGTCCCTTCCAAATTATAACATTCGGATATTATATTTGGTTTATCAATATTTTAAATTTAAATTTTAAAAATATAAAAAATAAATTTAAAAAAATTTATTTTTATAATATTTAGATTGAATCAGACATAACTTAAATAACGATCCCTCTTACGCAAGAAAAATAAATAAATATGATTTTTCATTATTAGCTTTGATGATTCCATCCATTTCTGTTTCGGTCTTCATGTATTTTTAACACACCGACGGTTGTCCCGGTCAAAACCCAAAACCGGGAACAAAATAGAAATCGGACGGTAGAGATTTAGTCGGGGATTTTGGTTGGGGACCGATGGACGGTAAGATGATTTTGATTTCACCAAAACATTGTCCTTTTTGTCGTGTGGTGGGGTCCTGTAAAGACCGCCGTAGGCGAAAGATATGGGGACGCACTAATTGTTCTGGTTTGTCTTTGCCTTGTTGAACGTCTGCTCGTAGTCGTGTGGGGACACCCACTAACGCGCCCTAATTTTGTAGTTTTATTGTTCATTCATTTTTTTTTTCTCTGTTCACCTCGTAATCATTTTACTACCAAACAAAGAGCATCTACAGGTTTCTTTTAACCCGTCATCGGCCCACGCTAACATGGGGTTTTTATAAGATGTGAATTATAATTTTTTTTATTATATAAAGATTTATTAGATTTATAATTAATTTAATATTTAAATTAAATTATTATCTAAATATATTAATAATAAGAAAAAAAGAGTTTAACTATTAAAATTTTAAAAAAGACCAATGAATGAGATTAAAAAAAGGGAGAATATGTTGAGTAAAAAAGTAAAGCAATGAAGGGATAGCCATATGTGGGTTCTAAAAAAATAAAAAAGAAAAAAATTATATTAAAAAAATAAAGAAACGATTATCCGTGGAGTCAAATAAAATAAAAGAGAAAAAATCTATATTCAAAAAGTCGAAAGACTAAAGTTAAAAAAAAATGGATAAAAAAACCAAGAACCTAAATGGATAAGTGGGGTCCAAAAATGGAAAAAACTTATATTAAAAAAATGAATGACTTAAGAGAAAATAGAGTAAATAAATAAAAGAGTAAAAGTTTGAACGAAAAAAAAATTGTGATTTAAAAATAAATGGGCAACTATCTGTAAGGTCTAAAAAATCAAAAGGAGAAAAACATATATCCGAAAAAGATGAAGGATTTAAAAGGAAAATAAAACTGAATTAAAAAATAAAAAGAGTAAGGAACTGAATGGGAAAAAAATAAAAAGTTGCGATTTAAAAATAAATGAATGACTATCCATGGAGTCGGAAAGACAAAATGGGAAAAACTTATGCTCCAAAAAAACGACAGACCTAAGTAAAAAAACGGGGGTCAAAAAAAGTTGAAATAGCTGAATGAGGAAAAAAACTAAGCGCGGTTCAAAAACAAACGAAATACCTAATCGAAAAAGGGGTAAAAAAAGTGTAAGGATCTAAATGAAGAAAAAAAAAAGTGTGATCCAAAAAAGATGAAAGATCTAAGAAAAAAAATAAAAAGAAAAACATGTCAAAAAAAATGTAAGGACATGAATAAAAAAAAAACATAGTGGGGTTCCCAAAAGATAAGAATCCAAGCGAAAAAAAAAATCGGGAAAAAAAGTGAAAGGATTTGAATGGAAAAAAATAGTGACTCCTAAATGAAAAAAAAAACCTATAGTGAGGTCCCCCAAAAGACGAATGATCTAAGTGAAAATAAAATAATAAAGAAACTGGGTAAAAGAAAATTGCAAGGACTAGAACGAAACAAATCAACGCAGAAAAATTACGATGTTCTAAATGAGGAAAATAAATAGTGGAATCCTCCAAAAGAGGAAGGATCCGAATGGAAAAAAAAATGGATAGCAAGTTTAAAAAAATATGGCTAGACCATTGAGGGATCTGAGGGTATTTTAGTAATTCAAAAGGAGCACATGAACAGTAACCCCAACTCCCGCTTCATATATATAAGGTAATACAACACGTTCGAGTTTAATTTATTTAATAATTTTTTTAATAAGATGAAGAGATTAAAATTAAAAAAAAAAAGAACGAAAGAAAAACACAAGTTAAGAGACTGCATACAGCAATATTTTTTTAATCAATCGATATTTAGATTATTCAATTAATCTGATTCAAATATTATAAAGTCTAAATTAAAAACTGTCTCTCTCGTTTTTCATTCCTAATTCTCAATTCAAAATTTTAATTAAGAGAGTCTAATACTCTATCGTTAAACCTATAAAAATGTTGGTTATTTAAGACAATCTTATTTTGAGAATGGAAAAATAGATATCGAAAGAGTCAATATTTTAATCTGATTTTTTAGCTATTCGAACTGAATTAATCAGATTTTCGGATACTAATGGTCAAGTATAAAATAAAATAAAAAATCAATAGAAAGAAAAAATATGTTGAAGAATCTGCAAACGATAATCACACTGTAATCTCTGATTAGAAAACCAATAGAGTATTTGCCTTCCTGCATATACGTAGAAATTATGTCACAATTTCTCTTTGAGAGACAGAATTATCTACAAGGGTCTGTAGGCAGCCGTCCCTGAAGTATCATGTGAAAGTAAACGAACCAAAGCCATATAATCCATTTCCCATATAACATACCTAAAACTCATGTTGCATGCAACCCAATTTTAAACCTTCATGTGCTCCCCCCCCCCCCCATCCCAGTAGGCAAAACAGGTACACGAGTCTACATTTTTCATAAAACCACCAACCCAAGTACTATTGTAATTCCTAATGAGCCCACCACCCTCGATTTCCATTACTATGGGCACCTAAATTTATTCTAACCCATTCATCGCGAGGTTTTAACCAAACTACATTAACTATGGCAGTAGAGTTTCATAAAATCTCATCAGCTCTATTAAAAGCAGTGAACAATTCTTGAACTTTACCCAACACAACATGGAAGTTTCGACGTTTTTGAATGGTCGTATCTAATATATCACTATTACACACCGTTGCCGTGATCACCGATAAACTATACAAATATCTTTTGAATTTAGTGATAAAATACTAATTTTTTTTAATTAAAATTTTAAATTTGAGTTTTGAAATAAAAAATAAGTGATGAAAAAGTCAATCCTCAATTAAATTTTACAGTATTCAAATCAAATTAGTCAGATAATTTGAATACCGATTGATTAAACCGAAAAAACAATCACCAGTGGATTATGGGCCAAATAAAGGACCAAGGCACATTGCATGAAATTCATCATGGGTGAAGTTTTAGACCAAATTATTAAAGCAAAAGAGTAATCCCTTGTAACATGAAGTAGGGTATGGGTTTTGTTGAGACAAGAATGGCACACCAAACAAAAGGCTTCTTAATTCATTTGTTATTATCTTTTACTTTTTTATTATATAAAAATTTAAAACTGAGATTATCAATCGATTATTATTCTAGAGCTATTTTTCATAAAAAGATACGGATGCGCTCGGACTGTTCCCCTTCCAAATCCTCTTTCGAAAATTGTTCTGCGGATTCCAATCCTGCCGAGCCACGATATTATATGCATTTTTGATCGAAAAAGAATTGCGTTTTCCACACTCCAGCAAAGAGTAACGCTCCAATCGGCGGGAGGATTTTTGAAAGCATGAGACTATCCCCCCAAAGTCACGTGTAAAACTTTTATTTAAATCAAATTTATGATAACGTATTTGATTAAATTCAATTCGCGTGAAATTAAATTATTATATAAATCTCGAATCTAAGTTGTTTAAGAAGTATCTTTTTTTTGAATATATATATATATATATATATATATATATATATATGAAATTTCAAATCTGAGAACATTACAAATAAGGAATGATATTAATTGAATTATAATTTATTGGTATTTACTTAAAAAAGTAATAATATCTAACTATTAGACTAAGTATTGGTGATCACCGATAAACATAAAATAGTATGTTTATTGAAAAATTTAATAATATGTTTTTTATGTATTTAAAAGACAAGAAGAATATGATAAAAAAATTTAGTTTTTTTTTTTAAAAAAAAATGCTAATTTGGATTTCCGTATTTTAACTATTCAACATATTCAAATACCATTTATCAAAGAAGAGGACTTTTCAAGCTTCACGTGGAAAATTTTAATACTTTAGACCAAAGCTTTAAATTTTTTTGCCATAAAAAGGTCTATTTTTTCAATATTAATAATGTTTTTTTTTATACATGTTTTGGACACCGCTCGGTATTGGGAGTTTCGTTCCGACTAATTCGAATTGTCTGTTACAGTGGTTCCTTTTCAGAGGACGGGTCTCCTAACAAAAAACGTTCCATACACATGAGAGCCCGATATTTTCAGCGGGAATCGAATCTCGGTCATACTTAAGGAAACTCAATCCCATATCCAATTGAGTCAACCCACGTCGGTGATATTAATAATGTTGTTGCAACATCAAAAGTGAATAGAACAAGTGGATTGCTCATAAGTTCAAACAAAATACAAACACAAAAGGGTTGAAGGAAGCAATGAAAGTTTATATGAAAAATCAAAATATTCATAACTCATCTCGAATATAAAGTCAATTTGAAAATCAAGAACAATTTATAATTCCAAGTCGACAAATTTAAAATTATTCAACGAAGAATATAAAGTCAATTTGAAAATTAGAAACAATTTATGATTCTGAATCGATAAATTTAAAATTATTTGACGAAAAGTTGCCAAAAGCTCTCTCTTTGTCAAAGAAACAAACATCTGTAAATGACATTTTATTTATTTATTTTTACTTAGTTTTCTCTAAGTTAAATAAATAGATAAATAAAGGTATTATTTTATTAATTGATGAGATGATAGGAATAGAGAAAGAGAAACTGAAAAATGGCAAACAATTCACATTCACAAAATATTTCTTAATCAATGAAGCTTTGAGGTCTTATTTTCTATCCTTTTCTTTTCCTTTATTAATATTTAGAATTGTGAAGAATAATAAGTGGAGAATAATATTGGATATAAATATAAATATTACATCATAATTCATATTAATATATTTTAAAAAATTATTAATAAAGTATTTATTTAAATTAATTAATATATACTAATTATTTAATTAAAATTTGATCTAGACTTGTAACCGGGCTGGTTCAAGGTCGGTTCCTGGAACCGTGGGTCGGGCTGGTTGCGGTTCCTAGGCTAGTCTAGGCCTGGTTAGGCCGATTCCAAAAATTTTTTTAGTTGAACCGGCTCGACCCGTTAAACCGGAACCGGCGAGCCAGTTCACACCAAGTCGGGTAGGTTTGGCCCGAAAAGGAGGTGTAAAATTGGAATGTTTTTTTTAAAAATAGGGATAAGGAGTCGTTGGAACCGGTCGGTCGGGTCAGGCCGGTTCCAGGTGGGTTTAGATTCCATGTCCGGACTGGTTCCGGGGTGGTTCCCGGTGCCAAAATCTGTTGAACCGGGTTGGGCTAGGCCGATTCAAGGTCAGTTCCCGGAACTGCGGGCCGGGTTGGCTGCGGTTCCTAGGCCAGTCTGGGCTTGGCCGGGCTGGTTTTCAAAATTTTTTTAGTTGAATCGGCCCGGCCCGTTGAACCAAAATTGACGAGCTAATTCACACCGGGTCGGCCCGGTTTGGCCCGAAAAGGAGTGTAAAATTGGAAATTTTTTTTTTTAAAAAATAGGGACAATGAGTCGCTGGAACAGGTCGGGCTGGGCTAGTTCTGGGCCTGGCCGGTTCCGGGTCGGTTCTGGGCAGGTTCCGGTTCCATGTCTGGGCCGATTCCCGGTTTCAAAATCCTTTGAACCAGCCCGAACCATTATAGTACCGGTTTGGGCCAGGCCGGGTTACTGTAGCTCTGATTCGATTCACGAGCCAGACTTTTTTCGAATCGAATGAGCTGATTTTCAAGTCCAAACCGATCCAAACATATCTCTAATTTGATCCATACTTAATATTATATAAAATTTGATATATTTAGGAGATAGGAATTCACACTTTTACTTTTTGGGTGGTGCGATTTGTATTGCAACGTAACGGGGACGTTATGTGTTGATGGAAAACGTACGTTCCTCTAAGGTATGACCTAGAATTTCGCGTTCAGATTCAACTTCTATGATTGGTAAAATACTACGCTTCTTAATTATGAATTTTGAATTCGAATCTTGAAAATAAAAAAAATAAAATTTGAAAGAGTTAATTTTTTAATAGATTTCACAATATTCAAATCAAATTAATCAAATAAAATTTAAATATCGATGAAAATAAATATAGAAAGAGAGAGTGTGTGTGCTCCCATCAGCCATGACCTAGAAATTGGTTACCCCTGGGGGGGAACTTCCCGTAAGGTATGATCTAGAAATTGGGTACCATTTTGGTCCAATGATGTTCCGGAAATTCTATGGTTTTCTTGACCCGCTTAGAAAAATTAAGATTATGTTCTATTCCACATAAATAAAATTTTTAGTATATAAAATTATTTATATCGTATATATTTTAATCCCTTTCTAAATAAATATGATTTTAATTACAAAGTTCATTTTTTTTTAAAAAAGTTATGTTATAAATCTCTTTAAAAAATCACTTTAAATTACGTTTATTTATTACAAAATTTTGAAAAAGAAAAATCTTTTTAAAATTTTTTTATAAGTTATTAGTATCCGATAATTATGTTGAATTTGATTAAATCTGATTTGACTTGGGTTAGACTCTTAAAGGGTAAAACTCTTTTAATGTCTATTTTCTCCGTACAAAAAAATCGAATTCCAGACATTGCATAAGGGTACTAGTGGTCAAAATTATTGTAACTAAGCGAGATCAAATTATAAGATCTCGTGCGAGAAAAAAATTAGAAATTTTATTATAAAATGAGATTATTTTGATATTTTTTTTATTTATTTTATTGATATATTTCTTATAAGTCATTGCGTCTTTATATTTCAGTTGTGTTATTTCATATTTTTAAGTAGTTGAATTCGCCAAATTATATATTATGGTTTTTGCGAAATTGAGATCAGATAATTTGAGACTAAGTAAAACTAATAATATAAAAATTATAGATATAGTAATAATTTATGTTATTTTTATGGGAAAATTTGTTTTTTTTCCTTGCAGAACTTTATATTTACTATTATTTTTATTTTAATTAAAAATATTATAAATGGAATAAAAGTAAATTGATGATAAGGAATAATATGTATATAGTATTAACATAGGCCTCTTCTTTTGAAAGTATCAAAAGGATGTAATTTCACGTAGAATAATTGTTCAACCGAACATGAATGTGGTAATCTAGCTGTTATAAGTTCACAAAATCTTAAATTTGATTTTTATTTTTATTTTTATTTTTATTTTTATTTTTATTTTTATTTTTACTTAATGTGTGATCAAACACATTCTGAGCATTCACCTTAAAATGATTGAATAATAGTTATACTCGAGCCAAAGAGATTTAGCTCAAGTGATACTTTTCCCTCTCTCTATTTAATAGACTTGAATTCGATTCTCAGTATGTATCCATAAAAAATAATTACACTCGAAGTCTCAAATTAAATATTATACAATAAATAAAACTATTATAAAGACGATCCGAAGACGTTTTCTTCGCCGGGGGGGGGGGGGGGAGAAAAGAAGAAAAAAATATTTGGTTTACTTGATTTGATTTGTTCAAAACAAGAGGCAAATATCAACCCCCTTTAGTGTTTTTAGTAAACATGCAATAATTAATTAATTTGAGATTTTTTTTTTTATATTTGATTATCGATATTTAGAAAGTTGACTAATTTGATTTGAATTATTATATAGTTTAATTTAAAAATTAGATCTTTCAATACATATTTTTTCTTTAAAGATTTAAAATCGAAATTTTGATTAAATAATCCACGTGTCATTTTTTATTTACGGGGCCAAAAGACATACGAAGGGACTCAAAAAAGATAAATCATTATTATGGGGTCACAGATGGCAGCCCAAAAACATTTAAAGTCTAATGACTGTGAAGAATACTATGATTAAACAAAAATAAGTAATGCCTCGTGCCACGTTCTATTTTGGGACCATAACAATTAATGAATTTTGGGACTATAACAAATGATACCTCTCTGACTATTAAATATCAAAACAATTCTTCTGGACCAAGTCATGGTGCAATTGGGAAGACCAAATTCAAAGTCCAAAGGTCATGCCGGTCAATAGTATGGTGGCCAAGTTTGGGTTTAGGGTCTTCACGTTATTATCAAGGAATATAGTGCAGAAAGATCTTTTTTTTTTTGTTACGACGAGAATTAAATTCGAATCACGGGATTAGAGGAGAATGATATGATCACTAGACTATTCTTTTAGGGATAGAGATCCTTTTTTTATTTGGTTGGAGAACTCTTTTATTTTATACAGAAATCATAGAAATTATAAAAATTGTGAAATTATACGTACATATAAAAATTTGAATACTAAATCTCAGGTAGATACTTGAATAAAAATTCTTTATCATTCGAGTATTTCTACAAGAACTTGGTCAGGAGAACTCTTCCAAAAGCATATAAGTTTTAATTTTTGAATTGATAAATTGGCTGCAGACAAGGAGGATGCAACCATAACAAGTGTCGGGGATGTTAAATGAGCTTTGGCAAATATAGACCAAAGGGTAGTGGGGGATCAATCTCTGGGTGCTGAGAAATCTCAGAGGGGACAGGCAAACAAACCCTTGGATATTAATGAAGGAAAAGATTTTGACAAAGGCCCTCTGTCCTGGAACATTGGCCTTTCTCTAATAAATCTCTGACCCTATAGATTCCCCTCATCACATACCCTGCAAACCTCACCTTCTTGTGACCTTATGAGGGAACCATTGTCTTTGGATTCCAAAACATCTCCATCAAAAAATGATTTCTGCAATCTCATCCTTTTTTGTACTGTAGTACCTATGTAAATATGGAGTTTGGCATTACCTACTGACAAAATGTTAAAATCTCAGGCTTCTTTCATGATCAATTCCTTCGGAGGCATGTCTTGGGTTGAAGAACAGTTGGAACTTGGTTCCTAGGCCTAGTCTTTGTGATCATTAATGGCCGCTTAAAGTAGTTGGGCTGGGCTTATATAAGCTGCTGGTTTTGACGGCCCAAGTTTAAAAAGAAAAACCCTCGTGTTGAAGAGAGATTCTTTTTTTTTCTGGGGGGGGGTCATAATTCCAAAAACTTGACTTAAATTCCTGCCAATAATTCTCTCAAAAGCTTGTAAAACAGAGTAAACTAGAATAAAAACATGTTGAAAGTACTTGAATTCAGAACCTTGCGCTTGGGGAGACCGTCTTCTGAAAAGAAGTTATTGCAGTGGTATATTCGGATTAGTAGAGAAAAAACCCAGATACAGAATGATATCTAAGACATGATAAAAAAAAAAAAACCTTGCACTTGTATCTCATAAGGTGCGAAATTGCATACAAGAGGAGAGCAGAGAAGAACAAAATCCAACCTAAGAAAAAAGTGGATAAAATTCAACTCCCCTTTTGGGTAGAGAAGGGAACAATATTAAAGAGAAGTTAGGAAGCTATTTCGAGTATACAAATATTCTCAAACCAAAATAATACAAAAGAGGCAGTCTAGGAGGAAGACTATAATATAAAATACATAGGAAGTCACAAACTACGATATTTGGAAGAGTATCTAAGCGACCACTATCAAGAGTCAACAATTATGAAAATAGAAGCATACTTATGGTGAGAGATGTTACAAGAATTTGCTTCGAAGTCACCCAGGAATCATTTTGTATGATAAAATCCAACACACGCCCCGCGAGCGCACGCATGCACACACTCTCTCTCAGTTTTGTTCCAAACCAACCTAAAAAAAAAAATTGTTATCGTTTAATTAACGGTACAATATGAGTTTTTAAAATTTGATAGGTAAGTGTTAAGTGTTAGATTTAAATTTATTTTTTAAATGATATTATTTTTAAAAATATTTATTATTTTTAAAAATATTTTAAAAACAAAACTATTTTCGTACAAAGCTCCCCCCTCTTTCTATGGTTCAAAAGAAAAAATGCATTAATTCTCTCTCTCTCTCCCTCGCTCGCTTGCAATTTTAGTCGCGTGGGTAGGAGAGGACTCACAATTGATGCCCTTATGGGGGTCCACTGCCAAGATATTTGGGAAGTTTTCTTTCACCACACAGTGCTCTCACCCTCTCTCTCTCTCTCTCTCTCTCTCTCTTTCTCTCTCAAAGGATGGATGCGCTTGCTATCATTTCATCTTTGACCTCCAAGAATCAAAGAATTGCAAAGACAGATCGGTTGTGGTTTACTGATCATCGGCATCCTATCAGAGTTTGCTTCAAATTCAGGATGTATGATGTGACCCTCTCTCTCTCTCTCACACACGCACACACACACATCTTCAATTTCTAATTGAATTACCAGTTATAAGTTCGTCTCTCCAGCAGCAATCAAAGAGCTTCTTGTGCATGGAGGTATCAAGGCAAAAAGAAATTACCTGCCAAGGCAAATATATGTATTTCACAATTAGAAGAGGCCAGTAAGACAAATGATAAGAAGGGAACAATTGCCGGTGCTGTTGCCTTGATTATTGGGACTAGTATCGGCTCTGGGATTCTTGCACTTCCGCAGAAAACTTCCCCTGCAGTACTCACTCACTCCCTCCCTCTCTCTCTCACACACACAACAAATGAGATTGAGATTTTCCATGACAAAAATGGTTCCAATTTTCATCTAAGAGAGTTCGTTATGCTTAGCTAGAATTTTCTCCACAGGCCTTTTGATACCATGGTCATGGTATTTATCCTAAATATTATTCAGGAGAGATTTCATTTGATGGTTAAAATGTTGTTCAATTATTGGCCAACACTAAAACATAAAAAGTTGTAGAGAGAATCAGTTGAGTAGAATTTAACAACTCAACCAAGAATTTTTGTTATGACCAAAATCCTGAAGTACATATCAAGTGAGAAAGATTCATTTTTTCCCCTAAAATTACCATTTTCTAACTTTCAGGGTCTTCTTCCAAGTTCTATATCACTGACAATATGTTGGGGTTTTCTCCTAATAGAAGCCCTTTTACTTGTTGAAATCAATGTGGGCTTGTTGAGGAAGAAGAGGAAAAAGAAAGAAGAAAGTGAATTGGAAGTCATATCAATTAGGACTATGGCACAAGAGACATTGGGTGAATGGGGAGGAGCATTTGCTACCATTACTTATGTCTTTTTAGGCTATACTTCAATGGTTGCTTACACTACAAAATCTGGGGAAATTCTATACCATTTGATCAATCTTCCGGAGTCTGTCTCCGGTGTAATCTTCACTGCACCCTTCACGCTTCTCATCTCTGTTGGAGGAACTCGAACCACCGATCAAGTCAATCAGTGGCTCACTGCTTCCATGATAGGTAATGTATTTGTGCTAATAGTCATGGCACTAGAGAATGGCTTTATAAGAGATGTCTTGTAATCTTTGGCACTAAAATTCAAGAAAAAAAATGCTGATTATGTAGAAAAAAATGAACAGGTTTGTTGATTGCAATTGAGGTGCTAGCTGTTCTGTTTGGTCAAGGTTGGTCCGGATTGGGAGGAGGTGGTAATTGGGGTAAAGTCCCTGCAACGATTCCTGTGATGATCTTTGCTTTGGTTTACCATGATTTAGCACCTGGTATCAGTCATCAAATCTTTTATAATCAGAATTAGCTTTAGGTTTACGAAAAAAAAAGTATTTCGCGTTGTAGTTGGTAACATCTTATGCTCCTCTGGCAGTTCTTTGTGCTTATCTTGATGGAGACCTTGTGCGTTTAAGAGCTTCGCTTTTGCTTGGCAGTCTTGTTCCATTACTTGGTCTGCTTATCTGGAATGCGATTGCTCTAGGACTCTCAGTTCAGTCTGATCAAGCTTCTGATCCTGTTGAATTGCTTATGCGGTTGTCTTGATTCATATATTGTTCTACCTTCACACAAGTCTGGTGAACACAATAAATTTTAATGTTAAATAACACTAAAACCAAATCTTTATTCTCATTCAGTGTTAGATGGAGTGGCGTCTCATTCATGGTAGAGGCATTCTCACTTTTAGCGGTTGGAACATCTTTGATAGGAACTCTCCTTGGCTTCTCCGAGTTCTTCAAAGAGCAACTCAATCAACTCCAACTGGATTCTCCATCAACAGGATCAGTACAGGCAAGTTTTACAGGATTACTTTCAGCTGATCTTACCATCTTACAGCCATTATAGGAACAGCAATTAACTAGACTGACATGGGTCACTGCAGAAATCCAAAGAGCTCTCTGGAATAAGAAAATGTTGGGAAGGAAACAGAAATAGCTTTGCAGCTACAACAATGGTTGTTGCTCCATCTCTACTTGTTTCAACTACTTTTCCAGATGCTTTCTCCGCCGCCACTGACTTTGCTGTGAGTCTGAAGAATCTCAGCACAAGACTAACTTTGTCCTTTCTACTAGTTCAAACGGCTTCTCAGTGACTGATGAATGATGCTTGAACATGTAACAGGGAGGCTATTGCATGACAATGCTATATGGTGTTCTTCCACCAGCAATGGCTTGGGCGATGCACAACAACAGCTCCATAGATACAGATCAAAGGGCTTTATCAAAAGTAAGGCCTGCACTAGTTGGGGTAGGCTTATGTGCATGTGGAATAGTGATGGAGCAACTCCTGCAAGATCTATCATTGCCGCATCTCTAACAGATGAATAGACAAGATTAAATTTTCTCTGTAATTAACTTCTATTTCACTTTATTTTCATTCAAATGTATATAGATTCTTCACAAATATGGGTTTTCAAATAAGCAAGAGGAAGTAGGGAAAATGACCAAGAAGGCATACATGTTATTACCACCAAAAACAATCTCCAGTTATTACCACCAAAAAAAAAAAAAATCTTCATTCTAAAGAAGGTTTAAATACAAACAAACAAAGGAAAGTGTCAACAGTTTCTCAATTCCATACTACATATGTTAGATCTTCACAGTCGTGACATGCTCTATAGGCATGAGGACAATGTCATGGGAGATTTTTCCTGCTTCGTTCTTCAGGTGATTAATTTTTGACTCTGTTTCTTGCTCCAGGCGCTTCACCTTAGCACCAGAATTGCTGCTACCCTGTTTGATTGCAGATTATTAGCCTCAGCTTGTGATGATGGGAATTAGAATTGCATCAACAAATAGCAATAACATGGAATAAGATTATGCATATTATTTGAGCAATACAAACATGAAATAAGAATTTTCACTCAATTTGTTCGGTTGTTTTTGTATAATAATGTATTTGTATTTCAGGGTTTTAAGGTGTGCAGATACTTCTTTGTTCAATGAGACAATGATTGTTTTTGTATAATAATGTCTTTATATTGTAGGGTCTGTTTTGTTTGAAACCTTTTTAACTATTTCATAATCTGAATTTTGGATTTTGCCATTTCTGCTTTTTATTTCACCAATAATTGTGGTGATGATCATGGGGATCATTCAAGACTATTGTTCTATTTTCCCTTGATTTAGTAAATCCAAAACCCACGTAGCATAATTAGTGAGAGTTATCTTCTTAACTACACATACATAATATATGTTAATCATGTCTTCTTGCATATGCGTTTGAGATACTTTTCAATATGAAGTAATGTCTAGTACTTTCTATTTTTCTAGCCGTCGCTTGCTCTGAGCTTGCCTCTCTTGAGGATCCTGTGCATCAGAAAATAGACTAGTCCTTTGGCATAGTGGTTAGTCTAGTCCTCTTAGGTTGGTCTCTTTCTATCCTTGCCATATTGGGTAGTTAGTCCTGTTAGGTTGATCTTGGCTTTTAATCACACCCTGTCCAGGACGCCACAACATCACTTAAGAGTGTGCATACCTTTGTCCATATGCAATAGTAATCGAGTTGGAGGATGTAACATACATGACTACAAGGGAACGACTTCCGTCCTTCTATTATGATGTAAGCTTATAAGCTGTCCTTTGTATGCATCCGAATTGGAGATATGTGATCTTTCTAACTCATATCTTTTGGTTTTGTTGGTCAGGATGAAAAGGATTGTTGGATTTGGAAATTTCCTCTGTCACCTTGTAAGTAACCAAGCAAAGACAAGTTAGAGGATGTTAATAGACATAAATGCAAGGGAAGGACCTCCATCCTGGGATTTTAATGTAAGCTATCCTTCACATCTATTCAAATTGGAAACTAATCGCATTGAGGAGTCAGTTATCTCTTGGTCATATATTTTCCTTCTGTTGGCCAGGATGAAAAGCATTGTTGGATTTGGAAAATTCCGCCACCACCTACTAAGAAGCCAAAAAAAGGTCGATATCTACCAGCAAGAAAAATAATGCAAAAGCTACCGAACAGAAACTCCTCAAAGGTCTAGTTTATCTTACTTTTCCAAGCTTTATCCTTATAACTTGGCGTGTGCACACCCATGTTGTACGTAATTTATCGCTATATGTTAACGTTAAAAAACATCTTCATTTTTGTGCTTGCCTATGACTGTGTTTTGCAGATCTTGGTTACCTTCTTTGTGGGGTGGTTATGGAATCTCTAGTCACCACCCTCTGTGCCCACAATTTTTGCAAGGCCTGCCTTGAGAATGCATTTCCCGGTCAAGTCTTTGTGAGAGAGACGACTTGTGAAAGAGGATGGAGTATAAGAGCAAAAAACAATTGTTGTGAATTGTCCATCCTGCAAAGAGGACATTTCTGATATTCTACAAAATCTGCATGTATGATTCCTGGAACAGATTCATTTAATATGATATCTGAAGGTTTAGCCTTCAGATTGAGATGAAAAAGTTGTTTGCAGTGCAGGGAAAATATTCAGATACTTGAACAGAGAAAGCCCAATTGCCAAAGCGTAATAGAATCCTTCCAACAAAAGGTTGAAGAGGGTCAAAATGAGGGGTAACAGCAAGGCATGTCAGCCATGCTAGGGAAGTTTAGATTAGCAGATCAAACTATAAAAGTCAGACACAAGAATATGGAGCAAGTCAAGCTGAGCATCTTCAGTGTTAGTGTACTTGTAATGCATGAACCCTCTGTTATAATTAGGCTAGCTACTTAATAGTTGTTTAGTGATTAATTGAAATTAATTAAGATGTATACTTAGAGTTAATGTTTAGTTAACATGACACTGTAATGCAAATAGATATAAGAAACCGATCTGATGAATTATAGTTTGACTGATATCATCCCCTTTTTTTTTTAGAAATCTCGATTTCGAGTTTCTATTATGTATTGAAAAAAAAAAGATATGAAATTGAATAACAAAGTTAATTCTTTACCCATTTCTAACATGAATTTTTTTCTTTTTTTGAGAATAAATATATTAAAAAGAGGTTTTATTAACGTCAAACAAAACCTATCTCTTGGATTTAATAATATCGAACGTGATTACCGATTATTTATATTAAAAAAATAATATGGTAGCTCACACCCCATTTAAATTTGGAGTATACTGAATCAATGAGGATCGTCTTCTATTTTTTGTACTTATTGTCGAATGATATACACAATCTTTTCCTTGAATAAATTCATCTTTCTATTAGGAAAAAAAAATGCGAAGCTTAAAAGTGAGCTGTGTTGTTCATGGCAGGTGTATTGTTAAATGGCGAAGTGTAGGTGACTTATATTGAACAGAATACCCTTTAAAAGGTATGGATTATATATTGCTAATAAAATTGGTCTCATTGAACTAATTACTAAATCGAATTCTAAAATACTCGTGAGCTGATTTAACTAATTTTTGCCCCTAATTATCACCATACCGATCTTGACATGGGTAATCTTAAAAGTCATTGAGCTAAATAGATAAGAGAAAGATAATAAAAGAAAAGAGATATTCAAAAGTTCAATAAAATACATAAGGAAATATAAGAAATTTAATTTTTAATAAGAGTAATATTGGCTCGTAAGGATTCATTCTGTTCGGTTAGTCTCAAGGGAAAGAAATGCTTATACAGATACTTTAAGTAGATTTGGTCACTCGATTTCTCATGGTGCCATGAGTTGATGTCTCCCCTCGGGTGATGTATTCAGTCTTATCGTGTGATATTTGAGATTTAGTTTTGTTTAGAAACTAGTAATCTCGCTCCAAGTATACTTAAAAAAAAAAAGACAGAGTAATATTGAAAAAAATGATTACGATACACACTTTTATATATATAATAAATATGATATGGTTACTTTGAAAGTAATAAATATTCTCATAAATGTGATAAATTTAAAAACTAAGATGATTTTTGCAAAAGATTAATAATACATATATCGGATGATTCCTATATTAAGCAAACCAAATTTAGTATGAGAGTCGGTATCAATAAAAAAATCAAAAATTTAAATAATTTTAAATCAAACAAAATATTTTTTAACATTAAGAAAAATAAAAATATCAAAAATTTAAATAATTTAACATAGATAAAAGGGTTAAGTATCCTTTTAAAGGTCAAATAAGATTAGAAAAGGTTGTTAGTCCCCTAACTTTTTAATTTTCTATTATATCCGATTCTTTAAAAAAAAAAAAACAGTTTACAATAAAAATATACTTTTCACTTTGTTATAGGTTGATCTTTCAACCTACATGTTAAATTATTTTTTTTATATATTTCTATTAAATCAGATTTTCTCTATTAACCTTTTTTTATTTTTTTGCTTTTTTTTTTTCTTTTCATCTTCCATTGTAATTTTCTTTCTCTAAAAGTTAAGGAAGAACTTGAAGACGAATGCAAAAGAAGAAAAACAAAAAACTAAATTTCCCTTGTGGGTCATAATTATTTTTGTTTGCACTTTCCAACTTCAACTTGTAATTCCATGAAATAAATCCCTTCATCCAATATTAATTGCCTATTTTTGACATAATTTTTTTTATTTGCATTATAATATATTATGTATCACAATCAAATTATTATTTTCTAATAAAGCACGGTATTAGAGACACAATCACGATCACAACCAACCCGTATCAGAATTATATTCAACTATCTGATTCTCTTTTAAATTCAAATAATTTTTATTATACTATACTGATTTTGAGAAAAGATGATAGAATATATCATATATTATTGATTTGATTTTGATATATAATATATTCTGATAATTTGAGAACAGAATATATTAAAAAGAGACTTCATCGACATCAAAAAAGTTTAGTTTTATTTATGCATACAAAGTTCAATGATCCATCATTCTCCTTTTTGAAAGAAAAAAAAAAGAAATAGTAACTTTTACTCTTTGACACCTTTTCACTTAGCAAAATAAATATTTAGGAGATGTTTGGTTCAGTTGTTAATTGGTGTTTTTGATTATTAGTTTTTCAATCATTAAAAAGAGTGTTTGGCAATGATGAAATCAATTTGATAATCCAAATTAAAAAAAAAAATTATCTGCAATCGAAAATAAATTTTGAATTTTTAAAAACAATTTTTATCCCTTCTTACCCATTGCAAAATGATTTAAATAGTTAAAAATTATTTAAATTATTTTACCCATCTTACACATTTTTCTTTTTACTATTTTTACTCTTTAATTTTTTTATAAGACATGATTTATTTAAATTTTTATTATGGTATGTATATAGATTATAATGTTTTTTTAGGTAGTTAAAAAATTGTTTTCTTTTATGTCAACATGGATGTTTATATGATTTATATAAAAAATTTAATACATGTATTTGAATCAATTATTTCTAAAAAATTATAGATATTATATTTATAAATTTTATAATTCAATATATAATAATAATTTGAAAAGAAATATTTTTTTTAAAAAAAGAATTAACTAATTCGGACTTGTACTTTTTTATTATTTTATATATGAAAAGTAATTGCTTTCGACTAAACAATTAAATATTAATATTAATTAATTAACAAAAGTTATATTATAACCATCAGCCATGAGTCATGAGTCATCATCAGTTGAATTTGGTGAGTTAAACCAAAGATACCATTACTCAAGACTAAAGAAGAATCAAAGCCAAAAGTGGCAGGGGGAAGGCAAAGAAGAAGGAAACTTAAAATACGAAATTCTAGAGTGAATACTAATATTGATTACTCTTTGACACCCTTTCGCCTAAAATACAAATGTGTATGAGAGGTATTTGGTATAAGGGGTGTTGACCTTTTCAATAGGTGGAAAGAGTGATTAGTGATTCATATAGAGTTAATGGAATCCCAGCTGATTAAAGAAGAAACAAAGCCATAAGTGGCAGGGGAAAGGCCAAAAAGAAGGAAACTTAAAATACCAAATTCATTCGATATGAAATATCCCCAGCTATTGAGAATATTCCAGGAACCCCATCTCACCGATCCCCCATCAGTTTGTCATTGAAAAAAATTATCTATATAACAAGGAAGAAATGATTGCATTACACATCCATCAGACAGTCGGCCCTCCTAGACTTTCCACTGACCCTTTTTCTCTCTCTCTCTCTCTCTCCTTGTGGTTTTTAGTGGCTTGCAATACTTAATTTCCTGCGATGGAGATCGTATGAGCATGATTTGCAAGCAAAAGCCATCCAAAGGGGAGAGCCTTACTTACTAGACATGAATCACTCCCCGGCACCTTTCTGACTATTTCACCCTGTTGATATTCTAGCTGATACTCTCTGATGGTCTTAGCCTGACTGTCATGATCTTCGTTGTGCATCCAACTCGGTCTGTGATCTCCAAGATCTGAGGCATCAAAGCAGATGAGATGCTAACGCAGTAGGACAAGGCTAAGAGATCCGAGGATGTTTTGGCGGAGAAGCCATGAATAGAGCCACAGGAAATGATAGTAGGACATGGCGCGGAGCAAATGATGTTCTTGACATTTGGGAAAGCAGTTTGAAGTCCTCCATCTGCATGCAGTTACATGAGAAACCTATTATGGCGAGTTTCTTCTTATTTCAAGGTGAGCTTATGCATAAGGCCACTAGCCTTTCCTTGAGGTCCCTCTAATTTTAGACCCCATGATTCAATAATATTATATACTTTTTTAATAAATGATCATATAATTATATTGGTCTAACTAAATCCAGTTAAACTCTTAAAAAATAAAACTCTCTCGATACCCTTAATAATATTATATCTACGTTTTATATAATTTTTATAATTATTCAAAATAAATAAAAGTGTCTCATTTTTCAAATTAAATGCCTATAAACCTTATTCTTTCATTCATATCAATTAGCCAATCATAACCTACTCACTTTCTAGCAATCCCTTTTTTCCTTCTTCATTAGCCTCTCATTTCTTGAACTTTCTCCTAGATCACATTAATCATTCTACTATAACCTTATTGTTTTTCCAAAAATGCTTAATAAATTTAATTGGGAATTTTGCATTTCAAAAGGCTAGAAAAAATAAAATAAGATTTTATAATAATTTTATTCAATAAATTAAAGGTTTCATATTAAATTTGACTTAGCCACCACTACTTTATTTCATCGTCTACAACCCTGACCCTGAACCCAACAGATTTGATTTTGTCCATGACATGCACTTCTTATTTATTTATTTATTTGACTCTTGTTTGATTTCAGACACTATCCGGCCACAACTTCTGCCTCGAGTGCTTCTAGAGATGGACAGGAGAGGGGAACCGTACAAGTGCAAATTGCTGCAAGTGAATTCCAAAATGGAAAAAGACTATGTCCTCGGTTGCCCCAATAGTGTACCATTTTCATCCCAACCACAACAGTTCACCACCCGGCACCCAAAGAGATCTGGAGGCAAATGCTTGCAATGGAAGAATATTTGTGACAATTCCATCGGATCATTTTGGTACCATTCTTGCTGAGAATGATCCCAAGACGAACCAGGGGGTGTTGGTGGGGAATTCGTGGGAGGACCGTCTCGAATGCAGGTAAGAGGGAGTTCACTTCCCTCAAATTGCAGGGCAGTCCAAGCATGGCGCTCAGTCTGTGATTCTCAGGACCATCCTGAAGGGTTCATATACACGGGAAGGTATACTCTTTGACTTGACTAGTATTTTTGATTTATATACACTTTTTTTTTGTCTCAAAATATGAAGGAAGAGTTTATGTGATCCATTCTCTATTTTTATTCGGCAATTATAGCACAATTTGTAATTTTATACATATAATATCTTGTTTGTTTGTATAAGTGAGAACCACATAGGTCTATCCCAACACACCAAAATATGCTCTTCTTCTTCTTCTTCTTCCTTCTTCTCACATGGCGGAAATTTTTGCCCCCATGATGTCTGAAATTGAACAAGAAAAAAATTGTTAGTCATGGACATAAACAAATATGTTTGATGCAGGTTCATGATTGTGGACAAAGAAGAAACTTACAGTAACAGGTCTCTCAAGTAAACTCATGCAAATGGAGCACTTCAAATTGCCTTTACAAATGTCGTGAACATCATTAGCTCCTCCACTTGTCCTACTATTCAACGGTAACTGTCTTCATAGCTTCTCCAGCCAAAACCTCCTGGTGTCTCTTGTCCTTGTCCTGCTGTGTCAGCGTCCGGTCTGCTTTGATGGCGGGGATCTTGAAGGCCAGACTGCCCCGGATACATTAGAGATTGGAATTGATGATAAACAAGGAAGATCACTGCAGTCAGGGCAGGACCATTGGAGATCCATATTGGCTACGATGTCAAGGGGGTGAGATAGGCAAGAAAGGTAAAAGGAGTGGTGCATGTCTTGCAAGTGAGAGTCTCCTCTATGGATGGCTTTTTCTTGCAAGTCATGCAGATTCCATCTCCATCGCAGGGAAGTTGAGTATTGTGAGCCATTGAAAAGCACAGAGAGAGAGAGAGAGAATGAATTTGGTTGTGATTGAATTGGTAGGCTGTCTGATGGATGTAATGCTATCCTTTTTTTCTTATTATATAGAAATTTGAGGAAGGATGATATTTCATATTGAATGAATTTGGTTTTTGAATTATTATTTTTTTTCATCTTTATTTCCTCTTGGGTCTTCTATTTTTTACGGGTGAAAGAGTGACAAGCTTTACAACTCGCTCTAGGGTTATATTTAGTAGGAAAAGAGAAGGGGGTAAAAAAATTAATCTTCAAAATTTTATCCTACCTTGGTGTATGGCATTGATACTTTTATCCTTTCTAAATTTTTCATGGGGGTAATAAATATATTTAGAAAGAGAAGAAAAATTAAAAACAAATATTTTGAAAAGATATAATGCAAAAAATAAATTTTTAAAGAGAGAAATTATTATACTTAGTTTTGGAGGAAAAAAACACTAATTTGTATTTTAAAGAAGGTTTAAAATCAATATTTGGAGAGATAAAATATTAATTAAATTGATTTTTTAAAAGAAAATTAATGTATTTAGTTTTGAAAAGAAAAAAAAAGCTAAAATTTGATTTTTCATAGAGTGAGTTTAGAATTAATATGTTTTGAGAAAGAAATATGAATTAAATTGATTTTTTAAAGAGACGAAATTTAAAATTAATATATTTAAAGGGAGGAAATATCAATTAAATTGTTTTTTTTTTAAAAGAGAAAATTAATATGCTTAGCTGTAGAAAGAGAAAAAAAAAATCTTTTTTGTAAAAAGAGTAAATTTAAAATCAATATATTTGAAAAGAGAAAATGTGAATTAAATTGATTTGTTTAGAGAAAGATATTTAGAAATTCTTTTCAGAGAGGTAAAATTTAAATTAATGTGTTTAAAAAGAAAAATATGAACCGTAATTAACTTCTTTAGAGAAAAAAATTAATGTGTTTAGCTACAGAAAAAGAAAAACTAAATTTGGTTTTAATAGAGAGAGAAAATTTAAAATCAATAAATTTAAAAAGAGAAAATGTGAATTAAATTAGTTTTTTTAGATAGTAATTAATATTTTTATTTTTAGAGAGTAAAATTTAAAATGATTGTGTTGGATGAGATAAAATATGAATTTAATTAACTTTTTTAGAGAGAAAATTGATGTGTTTTATTTTAAAAATAGAAAAACTAATTTTTTTTAAGAGAAAAAACTTATCTAGGTATTTAAAAAGAGACAATACAAACTAAATTAATTTTCCCAACCTTTTTACCTCAGACAAAATATTACCTTTGTCGACCAATGATGACTAATGGGAAATATTTTACTGAGTAACATGTACTACTTGAAATATTATTCTTGTAATTTTTTCTCTTAAGAGAAATATTATTCAGTTTTGTCATCATTTCATGTAATTTAAGAGAAAAAAATTGAGATTCATGACTCAAAAAAATTTTGCTATTATTTTTAAAGTTTCAGTCTTTTCTGGATAAACTATCGGTATTCAGTAATTATATTGAACTCTACTAAATCTGGTTCAAGTTGATTTAGACCCTTAAAAGACAAAACTCTCTCATCATCTATTTTTTCATACACAAAATTCAAAATGAGGATATTGTTTAAAATATCAGTCTAATAACATAATAAAATGTGTAATTAACAAGGAGTTCCATTTGAAATTTTTTTTCTAACTTGAGGAATATTTATGGACACAAATTCTGACAATACATATTTTTAATCTTAAAAATATAATTTGATCATTTCATCAACATCATCAATAATTTATAGCCAACTGGTGCGGCAAAAGAAGAGCCCACAGGAAATTTAATTTTTGGGAGTTATAAAGGTTTATATGTATGGATTTTCAGAGACAGTATCCATAAAACATGAAATGGCAATTTTTTTTTTCAAAAATAAAATATTTAAGGGAGTAAAACCAAACTTAGTAGTCATAAAGCTCAAAATGGCACCATTGAAACAGCTTACTCATCTACATCTGTTCTTTCAAAATAGAAAGGAATATTGCCTATTCTGTTCATACACCGCCTGCAAAAAATGGGGTGGAGTAGCTTCTCACAGCTCCTCCAAGCGGCGACCTGCTTTGCTCGAGTCATGCCCCTCTCAGGAAGTTGGTCCCAATCACTTGCATGGAGATGCCAGCTTTTAGTGGTGCCTTGTGTGAAACCAACAAAGTGCTACATAGCATCTCTCGCTTCAGTCACGGCATAAACAATTGGACTTGATTGGATATGAAGCAAACGCAACATGAAGAAAAGAGCTTACACATGGAACATTGATGTTCATTTTTTGCTGTGGAAAGCCAAATGCTACTCTAGAAACAACATTTTCAAGGAAAAATACATTCTGTGAAGTTATCTTGCTCTCTTTCCCGCATTTCCCCGGCCTAGCCATTGCTACATTTATTTGCACAATGCACAACATCCTCTGTGAAGTTACTTCTGTATCTTTGTCACCTATCCGCAGATGGAAGAAGATTCTGAATAAGAAACGAAAGGCACTGTTTGCACTCATGTTTTGTCCCAAATTTGTTACCAATTTGTGACTTTTGAATTATAACTGTGCATCCTTTTCCCTTATTGGATGAGGTGAAAGGTACAATCGTGTGATATCAGTACCCTCATCGGCATATCTGGGATTTCCATTAAGAATTGCAGTCTGGTGTATGAGTGGCAACTCCAATAATTTCTTTCTTAATCAACTTCAGAATATTTGAAACCTTCATGGCGAAAAGCAAGAAATGCAAGCATTTACATTAGAATCCGTTAAACCAGACAATTCTTATTTATGAAACATGGATATGGACACCGGAGACTAAAAAACATGACACAAGCACCATGACACTGAAAAGTTATAAGGTTTTATATCATGTTCATTTTAACAAACATCTTTCTAGAAAGTGTATGTGGAATATAGCTTTTTATACTGTTGGAGATAAATCTATTGGAGGAATATCTCACCTCAAAAAACTGCTGCAGAACTGGTGAATGTTGATCCATTATCATGTATATCTTCTCAAGTAGGTCTAAGAGTCCCTCCACTTGATCACCCAACATATCCACCTAAATTTGCACATGGAAACTAGAAGCCTTAGAGAAGCGTGAGGATTTATTGTAATGAAGTTGAGTTTCAGAACATCATCCTTATACATCAAAGGATGCTTGCTATAGTTTAGTTTACCTCGATCTCAGCCTTCTGGAGATTCTGGCATCTGTTCATGAATGCACTCTTATAAAGCAACTTTTCTTTCTTTACTGAAGTAAATAAGTCAGCGAGTTGGTTGTATTGATACTTCACCCCTTCCAACCTCAAGATGTATAAAACAATTCACTAAGCAACTCCATAAAAGAAAATACTATCATCTGCATATGTGACAGAACTGCAAGTCTGAAGGAAAAAAACTTAGTAGAGAAAATACCTTGAAATATTAATTCCCAATTGTTTAAGAACCTTCAGCTCAAAATTTAGAAGCTCTTCCTGGAATTCCAAGATGGGTGCAACCTCATGACTTAATGAGTTTAATGGTGTCTGGTCATTATCTTTTGACAGGGAAGAAGGTTGCTCCTTTTCTTCTACAATAGGCTCAGTAGGAGTCATCTGCTGATCCGCTTTTTCAAGGCCATGTTCTTTTATGCTTAGGCCAGATCCCAGCTCTTGTAATAGAGATTTAGTCATGACTAATTGCTTTAAAGCCTTCTCTAGTTTTTTGCTCACTGAACTGAGATTTCTCTCATCTTTCGCTACTAAAGTTCCAATAAATCCTTGCACAGTTCGCTCCTCAGGTTCCAGACTGTCAAGGTTAAGATGCACATTGTGTTCCTTAAGTTCACCTATTGCACTTGTCATCAACTCTTCCTCTACTTCCAAATACTCTATCAAGGAATTTAGCTTCTGAATGATGCTCTCAATCTCATTGGCATCATAAGGTTTGTAGAACTTGTTACTTGAGAGCACGTCTTGTGGTGACTTATCTTCAGAATTAGATTCACATAAGTTGACATAAGCATCTTTTGTTGCCTCAACTATGACAAATTGGTATAGCTCATCTCTCATGAGACTCTCGAGCTCATAAGCATCAATTTCCATCCTCCATGCCTTAACCATTTCCTTGAACAAAACCTTACACACATCTTCCTTCAGCAATCCTTCAAAGTGTAAATCAGAAAATGCTGCCATACTCTTGGAGGACTTGGAACAAGTTACCTTCTTAAAATGGCTATTGACAACCTGGTTCCATTCCATGATTGTTTCACGTAAGAAAATTCTACACACATCTTCCCTTATTGCTCCCTCGCATTCACTTACCATTTTGTCACTGGATAATGATTCTTCTAGATATTTGTTGGCAGACTCAAAACAAGTACAACCAAAATCCTTTACAACCTCACTGAAGACATCGAAACATATTTCTTGCCTGATTTGAGTTTCAATGTTTATGCTATGGACTGTCTTGTTCCACTCATGAACCTTTTCCATGAAAAACACTTCAAATATGTTCTCCCTTATAAGGCATTTTGCTTCATAGTCATATAACTCGAGTAGAAATTCTTCCATTAGACCATTTAGAAGAGCGGCATAAGTGTCATCCATTGTCATGAGTTGAAATTTTATGTCATCTACTTCCTGTTTCAGTTTCCTAAGCTCCCTCTGAAGCTCTTCATTGGAAAAGGAAGCATGGTGGACATCCTTATTAGCAGATAGGCCATTTTGTTCATCTGCAGAATCAAATTGTTGTGAATTTTTTTCTTCTTGGACAAATTTGTAATCATCAAAGACATCACTGATCTCTGCATTCTTCTTAATGATATTTTCCAATTTTGAAGTGATCGTATGAATCATCCTTTTCATGCTGTCACGGTCCTTGTCCCTGTCGAAGGCTGAATTCCCCCTTTCCTGCATAGATTCTCTCCTCAGCCGGTTGAGCTCTTCACGCTTCCTCCGTATAATGGACTCATGATTTTTTATCATCTTTGCAACATAGTGGCCTCCATTGTGACCTCCCTCCCCTTCAGGCATTTCCTCCTTACAATCTACTCCAAATTTCGGCATAGCATCAACAATTGAGTCATGCCCTTCCGATAAGGATCTCCCTTTTGCTTTCAAAGAATTCTCAAATTGCACATCCATGTGGGATGAATTAGAAGTGGGGAGGGGGATACCTTTATTATTCATCAAAGATAACTCAGGTTGATAGCAAAGTGGCTTGAGCTCACGATGCAGGTCTTCAATCTCATTCATGAACTCTGACCATTGCTCGCTTATTAACCCAACAGGAGCTTTCTTTGCTCTCTTCGTTAATTCCAATCCAACAGTCACTTCCATATCTCTCATGAAGCCCTTAATCAAAATAGCCACCACATGTTGCTCAATAGTCCACCTCCATTGCTTCTCCCAAGGACCTTCTTCGAATGATGAAATTGCAGTCTGCATTATCCCAAAAGCGATATCCAAGGTTCCTTTTAGACTGTCAATATCAAGCTCTATGTTCATTTCAGGCATCACAGAGATATTTTCCCGCCTTACTACACCATTTTTATGGTCCAACGACACATTAGCTTCATTACCACCAATGTGCTTGCTTTTCACATCCACAAACTCACGATCATTTGCTAAATTCATCCAAGAAGACCCTTGATTCATCCTCTCATCCTCAAGCTTTTGCTTAATGTTCCAATATTGTTGATCAACCGAATTCTTTAACTCACAAATCTCTCCATCCCTGCCCTCATCTCCACTCAGCATATCACTCTTTGTTCTCTCAATCTCAAGATTTGAACGCAATGATACCAATTCTCTCTCTTTCAACTCCACCACCTGCCTAAACCTCATTTCATTCTCTATCATCTCATTCAACTCACGATCTTTCTCAAAAATCGCGATCTGTGACTCCCTCAACCGCCAAACAAGGCGGTCTCTAACTTCACTCAAGTCCAATAACATCTTTTCATGACTGCTCTCAATCGTGCAACTGTCATAGTCATGCTGAACAAATTTCAAACACCCTTCTATCTGCATTATGGCTAGTTCATAGAATTTTGATGTTTCGCATAACCTTTCAATCACGCCCTCCTTGGACTGAACTTTTTCATGTGCTCTGTTCATTGCAGAATGCAAAATCCACATCATTATTGAGTCTCTGATTGAGACCCTGAAGCTACCATCCGAACCTCCATAAGAATCATCCATTTCTTTTTCCCCAAATACATACCACAAATGTTAGTAATGGTTTGAGATTCTAAACAAAGGGATCAATCTCTTGATCATCCAAGAAATTTCGCAGCAGATAAAGGTTTGATCCTGAATGGTTAATGAGAAGAATGCAATTATTTAGGATATTTGTATATCTGAAACAGGTGAAGTGAAATTGAAATTTTTTTTTTCTTTTTTTCCCCTTTTTTGTTTTGATTTGCAGCCTACAAAAGTGGGTGATTCAGAACTAGAACTGACCTGTTCTGCGGCATCACAACGTTCACGCTACCATGGAACTCCCTGTGTTTGTGCGTGTGCCCAACTTTTGTTGGTTGTTAGTTGTGGTTTTATATTAGGGTGTACTAAAATTTCTATTTCTTGTTTGCAAGACGTGACTATGCACAATTTGCCACAGGGTGAAGCGGGTCCGGTTGCTTCATTCAGCGATGCCCAAGCGGCATGTCCGGTCATTACTCGGGCAAGCAATAAAAGAGAAACAATGGAAAGAAGGGAAACTCTTTCATTCCTACCTCCCTATGGGAATACCTACCTTAGTGGTGATCCAATTATTAAATTATTTTCTAACCATCATCGACCATTTTTCTGTTCTACCCTTCAAAGAATAATAATCATTGGATGCCGATTTAACAATTACAAAACTCATAAGTATCATATTATAAAAAGGTGTTAAAAAAATAAATCAAACCCCACTTCGTGATAACATGTCTAATTTAAATTATAATCGTTATACTAAATAATATAATCACCGCAGCTTTGCAAAAAAATATTTATAAAATAATTCAATTCATAAATTTAGGGTTTGAATTACTATGATTTCAACTCACAATCTTATAATAATGCAGAAGATATTATTGCCCGAGTACCGCCATAAAGATCAACACAGAAAATCTACAACTAGATGTATAGATACCATCCAGAATTCTTGGAGCTAGCTATTGAACATTGGAACCACTGGGACTATCTCCGGAAACCTAGAGTTGGTCGCCCAACACTTATAATTTCACTGGCAACCATTCATTCATCTCATCCAATGAAATTAATCTCATCAATTTCACGCGCCACCATTGGCTCATTTGGCTCTGGTGGTCAGCCACTCAACCACATCACCGAAAACCAAGTCAACATTTTCCTCAGGTTCACCGACCAGCTGATGCCACATTCCGGGATATATCTTCATTGTTTTGTCTGTGCTAGAGGCCCGCTTGTAAAGCTCCTCAGCACAAGCCGGGTCACAAACAATGTCCTCTTCTCCGTGCACTATCAGGAATGGGACATCCACTTGCTCAAAATGGCTCTGGAGATCTTTTGCCACTCGCAGTAGTTCTAGTGCAGTGGCGGGACGTGGCTTTGCTATGCTCCGCCGTGGGCTAGCTAAAGCCAGCTTCCGCTTCCAATCTACTTTGAACGAGGTGTCTGGTATTGATCCTCGAGTTGGCACCACCTATTAACGAAAAATATTATACTCATGGCATATCACTTTATATTCAAGAACAAATACTGTAGTTTAGTTGTATACCAAAATTTTTTAATTTATAAATATATATATTTTATAGATAGATCCGAAACTGTGATCTCTAAAGGAGAAGGGATGATCTCAGTTGAGTTATGTCTCATTGACAATTTATAAATATTCTATTTGTATAAGTGAACAACTTAAACCAAATTTAAAGGAGTTAATTCTTGCAAATTAATGATGATGACCCTAAAATTTCCATTCTAGCCGGTGACCATAAGTTGCTCCAACAACAATTCCAGAACAAGAATCACAACCTACGCCTTCAATCCTAGTTTAGTTTGATAAATAATTAAAGATTAAATAAAAATTTTGATTAAAATGACCCTCCAACTAGCCATTGTTTTAACTATTGAAAAAACAATTCTTGATTTGTTGATTTCACAATTCTGATCCTAGTTTTGATTTTAATTTTTGAAAAAGGAACCAGAATTGAAACATTCAAATCACACTTCTAGCTCAATTCAAACAAAAAAATTTCATTGACCCTTTTGATTTTGATCAATTTGGTTCCAATTCAATCTCAAAAAACAGGGTTCGCCTAAGAATCCTGTTTGCTAGTTTTAAGATTTGAGTAGGCATATAATAATTGTTCGATTTTTTTTACATAATGTTATTTATTTGTTTGTGGTCACAGGAAAAACGACCAAACAAATTAGAATCGAAAACATGCAAGTACAATTTAACAAGCAACAACTTAGTTGAATCATGAGTTTTTCATGAAAGACTTGTTCATTTCTAATTCTCTTTGCTAACAATATATTTATATATAATTGAACAAAGAAATTATAATTGAGAAATTCAAAACAACCCAAATAACACTAACCTGCCAAGTTGGAGCAACAGCAGCAAGAAGAAAGAGAAAGTGCTCCAAAGGCCATGGGGGTTTGAACTTGGCACTAATCCCACACATGGCGCCGTTCAAAACCACCCCATTCCACTTCCCCTTCTCTCCTTCTCTCATGGTTATCAACAGGGCGATCGCCCCGCCTAGCGATTCCGAGTAGAGAAACGCCGGCAATCCCGACGGCACGTGCTCCTTACGGAATTTACCAAAAAAGTCCACGCAGTCATCCACAACAGGGTTGATGTCAGGGATGTGGGAAACGAGGCCTTCGGAGAAGCCGTGACCTTGGTGGTCTATGGCGCAGACGATGAAGCCGGACTTGGCGAAGAGGACGGAAGTCAGCTGGAGCAGCCAGTTGGTTTCGCCGGTGAAACCATGGACGACGGCGATGAGGCCGATTGGGTTGACGGGCGGGAGAGGTTTCCACCAGTGGGTGAAGAGCTTCATGCCTCGGGAGTTGGTGATGTGTTCAGAGGAGTGAGAGACTGAGTGGTGGGAGTAGAATTCGTCTGCCGTGAGAGACCCGAATGGGCTTGATTCATTTGCTTCTGCTATTGGGTGTTTGTGTTTCATTTTCCTTCAATTCAAGAAGAAGAAGAAGAGATTGTGGTTTTTGAGGGGTTTTGATTTTTGATACAGGCTTTAAAGGAATTGTTAGGGTTCTCAGGTCGTGGGGGCAAGGGAGAGTGATTGGGTGGTGATGGTGCATTGAGATTTATTATGCACCCTTTATTATCACCCAGTGAGAATTAGGTTTAATCATTAATATTTTAGGAGTGCTCTATATGTTAACTAAATAATAATTATAATATTGCAAATTATTTGAATAAGTCGCATCTCTTAAGCAAATTTTCATGATTAAATTCCGTTTGCGACAAAAATAAACGATAGAAAAGATATACAATATAATCCAATTTAAATTGATTATCAAATATTAATAATTTATAAAAATAATTTTATCAAAATGTGTTAATTATTCTATTTGAGTGTTATTATAAGAATTTTCGTAATTATAAAATATTTAAATTTTATTAAATTAAAGCTGCTAAATTGACAACTTATGGAAATGTCAAATAAAACATAATTGTTTGTATACGATGAAGGAGGTTCATTGTATGGGACAATATTTGTTGAATTTTTAAATACGATGGAGTAGGTCCACCGTATTTATGGGGCAATAAGGGTCAGAACAAGATGGCAATGGGCTGCTCGCATTAAAAACAATAAGGCGAAGTATTTGGCAGATGCACGCGTGAATTTTCTTTTATATCGATTGATATTTAAAATTATATCTCAATTAATACAATTCAATCATTTATTAATATCATTATAGAAAAAATTTCTTTTAACATAATTTTTATTTTTTATTCTCAAATTTTAAATTTAATATTTAATTAAAAAATTTAATATTCTTATCCATCAAATCAATCTCTCTCACTAACATCTGATAGCTCAGATAGTTTGAGAACTGACGTCTCTTAACTATGATCGAGAGTTCGATCCTCTATGAGAACGAAAAAATCGGTGTTGAAATACCTGTCCCCTCAATTAGGCCTTATAAGCGGTCGATACAGATTAATCGAGACAAAATCCCGAATACTGGGTTGGTAGCTTAACCATGATACAAAAAAAAAAAATCAATCTCTCTCTCTCCATGTCTGTCTTTCTCTCTCATCTTGCAACTTAAAGTTAGATTCTACCGACGATAAATTAATTCAGTGAAATATGTTATTTGGTCTCTTAATCAAGATCTCGAGTTCGAGTCGCGATTTATGTATGGAGCAAACTATATTAAGAGAGTAATCTCTAAATAGGTCACTGTAAATCTTAAATCGAATTAATCAGAATATGATTCCGAATATCGATTGATATAATAAAAAAAAATATTGGATTCTAGCGGAGGAGGTGAGTTCTTAAGTCTCTTTAACCTCCAAGTAAATATCACCTCTTTTGGAATTTATTTCTGAATTCTAGTTCTGATATTTGAAAAATGAAAACTATAAACTATGAAAATCTAAACTAGAAAAAAAATCAAAATTTGCAAATAAATTTTGTTAGAATTTGTAAAGGCTACCTAACTTTACTTTTACATAACCTTTTTATTCTAATTATTCTTAAAAAAAAAAAGAAAATTTAAGAGTAATTTAATAAATAGCAATATTTTAAAATGAACCCTATATATATATATATATATATATATATATATATATATATATATATATATATATATATATATATTTTATGATTTTGAATCATTTAAATTCTATATTTGAATTTTTGATTCAAAATATGTAAGTGAATTTTTTGAAAAACTTTTAGAAACTGAATTGTTTAAAATGACAATCTTGACGAGTAAAAGGGAATGCATTTACAAATGTCAATAATTTAAATTTAAAATTTTATATTTCAAAAAACCCAAAAATTCGAAATCATATCATTTATAACTCAAATCAAATATTTGACATTTCAACGACATAAAATTTTTGAAATCATAATATTAATAACTCAAAATGGACATTTGACAATAAATTCAAATACATTTTGAGATGGTAATATTATATTAAATTTTGAGAAGTTTTAAACAATATTTTTAAAACCGAATCAATAAATAAATCGGCCAACCTACTGGTTTATTAATTCATTAGTTAGACCGGGATATCACCGTAATGTTATATATATAATTTATATATTATATATTTTAAATTAAAATAAAATCCATATATCTCTAAAGAAAAATGAATTTATCTCACTTTTTTTATCCATTTGAATGGTCTATCGGATTTACCAATTTTGTCTAATCTTAAACGGTCTTGAATGTGCTTATTTCATCAGGTTTAACAATGAAAACTAAACTAAACTATAAAACGGTTCTCGATCGAACCGATCGGACCGATCTGATTTTGAAAACACTGATTTGTAGTAGACTAGAGATCATTTCGTCAAATTCTAGGCAAAGAAGTAAGAGCTTGTACAAATTCTCAGCAAAACCCCAATTCAATTCCTACAATGGGGACCATTTTGCAAAAGACCAAAAGATAATGCAACTGAAAACTACTTCCAACAACAATACTGTGGCACTCAGAGACAGTTGAGGATTTGGTGAACCACACAGATCAGAAAGCAATTCAATAAATGAATGCTTCGCTTTCCTTCTATCAGTCAGCATAGCACAAGTATTTCCAAGCTTCCAAGAAACCCTTATTAGGGAATAGATGGTAACAAACGGGACAGTCTTACAAACTCTGCAACCTGTTAGTCCCATTTTAAGCAGAAAGCTGAAAAGCTCAAACACCAATTAGACTAGCAAAGAATTGATAAAAATACCCGAACCAAAATATGTTAATTCACGTTGTTCTCTTCGAGTATATATGACAAGCACAACCAACACACATTGAACAGTGCCTAACTTTCGTTGTGATGCGGCAAGAGACCAAGAGGGGGGTGCTCCAACTCCAACAACCATATATGTACAAGGCTGTTCTTCGTGGTCATTTGTCCTCAACACAAGCTGTAGGAGAAAAAACCATAGATCATCAGCAGGTTAGTGATTTGATCAAAGTGTAACCTTGACAGTACAAGAAAAAATACGTGGCAAAAATAATTAGATAGTTACATGACAACTATTTGATCAAACATCCAAGTTTTATATGCTATGCTGAGGGTTTTCTATTTTCTATTTTCAATTTTTAATTTTTTTCATGCTGATTGAAAAGGGGGTACTAGGTAGCTATTCCCTCTGGGCATTAGCATTCAGGATGGAGATCACTGGAACAATTACAAAATGACTTTAATATCATCACGGAGGAGAGAGAACAGAAAACGGTCAACACAGAAGAGAAGTCAGAAAAGGAAGATGATGATGGGAACCATCTAGAAATCAGTATCTGCTTATGATAACGAAGAACCAAATGCTTACCATGTTTCATTTTAACACATCACATCAGACCAGCGGCAACTGCTTAATAAAATTTTGGTGGGTATGGATATAAAGTTGAAAACTCTTCAATACAAAGTCCATGTTAATTGGAGAACTAAGTCAAGAATAGATGGTAATGACCATTATTGAGCACAAGATGAACTAAACATACACCTAAAAGGTCCCCAGGCTTGTGATGCTGTCAACATGCTTCCCCTATTAAGACATGACATGAGAGTTGATTAAACATTGGATTCTTCAACTGTTCTAGTAATCAGAAAATAAATGAGTTCTATGCTCCTGGCCTCTGGAGAGAGCCCAACAGCCCCCTCCCCATTCCTGCACCCCTTCTCTCCCAACAACAACAACAATAATAATAATAAAGGAAAAGAAAGAGAAAAGGATAACCTCAGTACTGTCACTAAAGGGAGCAGCTATGCTCGACTTGAATCATAATCCATAACATTCCAGTTGCCACATGATGGTTGGACCATGGCATCACATGAGCGAATTGTGTTAAGGGGTGCGACGCCTGGATAGCGAGTCGTCACAAATTGGGCCCCTCATGACAATCCCATCTTAACTCATGTGATGTCTCTTTCCATCTGCCACGTGGCAATTGAGCAAAGTCAGTCCAGTAGCAGAGTCGGGTGCTTAACTGAGTGTAAAATGTCAATTTACTTACTAAAGTTCAATACTCGTCTAGAATTACCTCCCCCATACCAAGATGCCAACAGAAAACCCACTTTGCAAATAAACGAAGGAAGGACAGAGAAGATAGGGTAATTATTCTTCTGCTACAACAAATCTCATCTTCATATGTCCAACAGCCATTTCCTTACTTTAAAAATCCCCACTCTGTTCTTTATCACTCAGAATAAGAAATAGTTGCTGCAGTCAAACCATTATAGTATTCACAAAACTCATCTCAGCATATCTGCTCCCATTAGATAATTTTAATAATAAAAGAATATAATGCTCCGATGAGAGCAGTCTCTTGGAGTTGCAGAATCAAAGCAACAATTCTGCGACCACTCTATCCTGGAGTCCTACTGATACCTTCTTGGATCACACAAACGGAGTTTCTGGTGGTTAAGGAAAAATATATTCCCAAGACAACGCATACATAAGAGAGCAGGAGGGGGAGGAAAATGTTAAAGTAACATAACAGGCAGGTATTGTCCCATGACATTCTCCAAATTATGCATCCATCTTGTCTGTTACAACGCCAAAATCAGATGAAAGAAGATCAAATAGACACTCCAAACACACTCTCCAATAGCAAGTGGAAGTTTTATTCAGTAGGATAGCTTTCTCTCAATCTAGCTGTCCATGTCATATCAATTATAGCTCTAGTTCCTCGAAGTTTCGAAGAATAAAGCTGTTTTGATTGATGAATCTTCCTCTTTGTGATCACCAAAGGAACTCATTTTGGAGGATATCAAAAGTGTAGCTGATCCAATTATAATGCTATTATGGATGTGTCTTCTTTAGTCTTGTGCTTCATGTGCTAAAACTACTGAAAATATGTCTAAAATTGAACTAATGATTCAAAAATTAGATGAAACTGCGAGCTGAGAAGCACATAAATGAACCATATAAAATCATATCTATAGAACAACATTGATTCTATGGAACTGTTGAAAAGATTGGACGACATGCTCGACAAAATTATGGAGGGCATGGATCTCTAAGCTACAGAAATGCAACCAATGTTCCACAAGACCTATAACTACCCTCAGCTTTGCAAGATCTAATGCCTAGGATCAATCATAATTCCAACAACAATAGCACATTCAAAAGGCCTAGTCCATCTAATTTTCATTCTGAATTCAGAGAAACCTTGCTATAAAGCCCGATCCTCTTACCTGTGCTCCAGCATGGGGCATTCACATGTATTGTCTCCCTGAAAGCCATAAATACAGAACAATCAAATTCGCATCATTCCTCAATAAATTGCATCCCTAGCAGGAAAGTAGAATCGTATGCCACCACAAAAGGACATGCATCACAAAGTCCAATGCACATGGAGGCTTTGAAATGGAATCAAACCATCCAATGCCTGTAAAATGGGTTTACAGTCCCATGCATATAGGTTGCCTCTCAACCACCAAGGCCACCCCCTCCCCAACCCTTCAAACCATCCAATGCCTGTAAAATGTTACAGCCCTATCACCTATATGACAAGGTAACATCATGCTTGCGATCAATACTACTTATTCTGTTTACCTGCCTAATGTGCATCGTTTGTAGGCCATTGCATACTACGAATTGGGTTTCACATAAATGACGGTGGTTGGGGATCTGGCCATCCTTTGATAAGAATGTTAAAATAAAACTTAACAATCCCCAACAGTTCAACACCAATATTTCCTCAACAAATCCCAAGTGCAATCCCCCCCAATATCCAAAAAATCCTCATCCTTTTCACATATAAATTGCACCATTCATCATCAAAGAGATATTAAAAATGCCATTTATTTTTCCAAAACTAGTACTTAAAAAAAAAACAAACAAACAAAACAAAAAAACAAAAAATGGAATTCTTAAAAGGAAAGCTATTTATAACACGGCCCCAAAAAATTCTAGTCAAAACATGTTTATCCTTTAAAAACACTGCAGGAATAGAAAAATTCATGCCCGCATTCACACAACACACACACACTGAAAAGTCAAATTTAAGGATTATTAAGTATTAACAACGATGAAAACAAAGACCCATGTAATCAAAGCCAACAAAAATGAACAAAATCCCAAGAAAACCAACAATCCCAAGCACATATAAAATTGGTTCTTAGAAATGAAAGTGAATTATTGATTACGTCCACAGCAGAAACAGCAGTAACAGCAAGAAAGAGTCACGATAAGCTCTCTGAAGAACAAGCGAATACCAAAAGAACTATTGTTAGAAACAGAAGAATCTGATTCAATGTTGTCAACATCAGCAGAAGTGTTGTTATCTAGGAGTTTCTGATTGGTTGAGCAAGTGGAACGCTTCTTCTCGGAGTTCATTCGGTTGAGGTTCCATTCGACCTTTCTCAAGTAGGCGATTTTGAAGGACTCTCTGATAGTCAAAGATGGCCATAGATGCATCTTCTTCTTCTTCTGCAATGATTTGTGTTTTTTACTTTTATAGGTTGGGACGAATGGGAGAGAGAGAGAGAGAGAGAGAGAGAGAGAGAGTAGAGTTTTAACTTCTTTTAAATTTAACGATCGCGAACGACGGCGAAGGTTGTAACGACGTCGTTCTTTATGGGTTGAATGGTATCATTAACGTTCTCATTATTTTAGCTCATTATTTTAGGATGTACAATTATTTAATTTTTTTTAATAAATCTTCGATTGGTTCAATAATCACGTAATACCACACACACACACACACACACACACACACACACACACACACACACACACACACACACACACACACACACACACACACACACACACACACACACACATAAGGTAAAACCCTTTTAAAACCTATTTTTTTATATATATATATAACTTAAAATTGAGAGTTTTTTTTTTTAAATTATCAATATTTAATCACTTGATCGGATAGACATTATATAATATAATTAATAATTGCTTGACACGCTTCTTTGACTTTTGATTTAATCGAAAAAATTTTATTTAAAATCAATGATCTCATAAAAAAAACTAAAAGTTTTATTAAATTAATAATTTTAAAATACAAAAAGTTTAATTAACATTTATTCAACTTAAACCTTGACTTAAAAAAAAAAGAAAAAAGAAAGAAAGAAAGAAAGAAAGAAAGTGAGAAAGAAAAAGCCCCAACTTCTACTTACCAAATTCCACCATAAACTTTATAGTAATTCAATTTTAAGGGATAATTTGAATTTTCTTCTGCTTTTGAAAAAATTAATTTTCATATTATATTGAAAAATATTTTTTTTTATTGATCACGTAAAACTATTTCTTTTCTCTCAAATTTCTTTTCAAAAAATAGCAAGAGCATCTAAATTAATCTAAGATCACCATTTTCTTTTCAAATCCAATTGCCAATTATCAAGTGGGCTATGTCACTAAGGGTATGGCTTCACTATGTTAATTATTTATATATTGTTGGTATTTCTTAATTGCTTTTTTCTTTTTCTACTCTTTCTATATATATATATGTGTGTGTGTGCGCGTTTCTTTGCCTGATTCCTGGTTTTGAGATCTTTTGTGGGGTGTCATTCGTTTTACTAAAAATAGAAAGTTGTAGTTGCGGGTTCTCAGGCGGTTATACTCATTCACAACCAAACTCAGGGAAAGTCCTTTCTTCAAAAGCCACACATGTTCTCTCAAACTCTGTTTCTACCGAAACTAGAGCATCGACTCCACTAACTGAACATCTTAAACGTGCTTCAGACTGTTAAAAGACAGAAAAAGTAATTTTGGAAGAGAAAGATAATCATAATTTCATTCTCTAATAGCCTTTAAAGAGGTAGTACACCAACGAAAATGATGGAAACAGTTTACTGCTTCACTATTTTACCACTAGTAAAAGAAGAACTAACTCCTAAAAGATAGACACTATAATTGTAAAACAAACCTAACAAAAAGTGCCAAAAGATTAGGACACGTATACTTGTCAAACAAATGAAGTAAAATGACTAAGCACAAGAAACTATCTGATAAGATAAAACTTTGATCAAGTTATTCAACAATCTCTCCCTTAAACTGAACTTGTCAAACATTCAGTTTAATAGAATCATCAGGTGAGCAAACACCAAGTAGTTTTCGTAGCTTTTGAAATGTGGGCAATTTGAGTGACTTGGTAAAATAGACAACATCAATGACTCCTTCATGTGACAAGTTCCTTAAGAAATGAAACCTCACATCTATATGCTTGCTTCTTCCATGTAGAACAGGATTTTTGGAAAGTTTGATTGCAGAATTGTTGTCACAAAAAATTGTTATAGGCCCTTGTTGCTTGAAGTTCAGCTCTTCAAGAATTTTTTTTAACTAAATAGCCTGACATGCACATGAAGTTGCAGTTATAAACTCAGCTTCTGTTGTTGATAGAGTAACAATAGATTACTTCTTTGAACACCAGGAAATAGCTACTGAACCCATCATAAATACGTAGCCAGAGGTACTATTTTTATCATCAAGATCACCTGCATAGTTACTATCAGTAAAGCTAAGCAACTCTGATTTTTTATCCCTTTTGTAGAACAACCCATATTCTATGGTTCTTCGCAGGTATCGAAAAATTCTCTTGGCAGCTAAAAGATGTCTCTCTTTTGGATGCTCCATGTACCTACTAATGAGGCTCACAACATGCATTATGTCTGGTCTTATTGCTGTCAAATACATTAAACTTCCCACGATTTACTTGTAAAGAGTGTTGTCTACATTCTTTCCTTCAGGATCTTTAACTAGCTTCAAGCCTATCTCCATGGGTGTGCCCACTGAGTTGCAATTCTTCATTTTCAAACCTATCCAAAATGTCTCAAATATATTTTTTTTTAGAAATAAAAATTCCAGCAACAGATTGTTCCACTTCAAATCCCAAAAAGTAATGCATCATTCCAAGATTAGACATATCAAATTCAACCATCGTGAATTTTTTAAAGTTTTCAAACATGACACTATCATTTCCAGTAAAAATTAGATCATCAACATACAAGCACACAATGAGCATTTTCCACTGTCTCCCATTTTGACAAAAAGAGTGCGCTCATATGGACACTTCTGAAAACCCTCCTTCAGAAAGTAAGCATCAATACGACTATACCAAGCACGTGGTGCTTGTTTCAATCCATATAAAGCCTTTTTTAACTTATAGACTTTATGCTCATTATAACCAGGAGGTTGATCGATATATACCTGTTCTTCCAAATCTCCATGTAAGAAGGCCGATTTCACATCCACTGGAAGACAGGCCATGAATTTTGAGCTGCCAATACAATCACCATTCTAATTGTATCATGCCTTGCAATAGGAGCAAAAACTTCTTTATAATCCACACCAAACTCTTGTTTATAGCCTTTAGCTACTAAACGCGCCTTGTACTTATCAACTTCGCAATTCTCTTTCAACTTTGTCTTATAAACTCACTTTACTCCAATGGTTTTCTGTCCTTTTGGAAGCTCTACAAACTCCCAAGTTTTGTTCCTTTCAATGGTGGCAATTTCTTCATCCATTGCCTCTCGCCATTTTGATTCTTTTACAGCATCTTCAAAAGCTATAGGATCACCATATGAAAATAGAGCAAAATGCACGAGTGAATCGAAATGGGATACCTCATAGTCAATCATCCAAGCAGGTCTTTTTTTAACACGCTGGGGTCATGGATCTACTTCAGCTACAGCTGCAGGGGAACTTTGCACGTTTGTGGGAACGCATTGTGTGACTGTTAGAGCAAGTGCTTTTGAAACTACTTTCTACTGATCTTCTCCTTCTTTTTCTCCATCAAAGTCTGTAGGGATTTGTTATTGTGTTGTGGGAATAGTCCATGGCCAAAATTTTTCTTCATCGAAAACAACATCACGACTGATTATAATCTTCTTGGTAAGAGGATTGTACAACTTGTAAGCCTTCGACTGATTAATAACTCCAAGGAAGACACATTTTTCACCTTTGTCATCTAGCTTTCTCCTTCTCTCATTTGGGATATGAGCAAAAGTAATACACCCAAAAATTCTGAAGTAATCTACCGATGGTCTGCGTCACTCCATGCTTCCTTAGATGTAATATTTTGAGCAGTAAATGTGGGGCTTCTATTCAATACATGAACACTCCAGTTGACTGCTTCTGGCTAAAAAGTTTTGGTATATTGCTTGTTGTCAAAAGGTTTCTCACCATGTTCATAATTGTGCGATTTTTTCTCTCACACACCCCATTTTGTTGAGGCATGTAAGCTGCTATAAGTTGCCTCTTGATTCCATGGTCGTCACAAAATTTTGCAAATTCGTGTGAATTGTATTCTTTACCGCGATCTGTACGAAGAACTTTGATTGGGCTATCCATTTCTTTCTCAACCAACACTTTAAAATTTTTGAAAGCTACAAAAGTTTCAGATTTCTCCTGCAAAAAATATACCCAGGTTTTCCGGCTAAAATCATCGATGAAGGTAATTATGTATCTTTTACTACCATTGGAAGATGGATTTATTGGACCACAAAGGTTGGAATGAACCAGCTCCAATGTCTTCTTTGCTCTCCATGACTTTCCTTTTGGAAATTGTTTGCGGTGTTGCTTGCTAATGACACATTTTTCACAAACTTGTTGAGGGCATTCAATCTGAGGAAGACCTGTCACCATATTTTTCTGCTATAGTGTAGTCCACCAAAGTTAAGATGTCCATAACGAAAATGCCAGATCCATGCTACATTCTTCATTTTAGCAAAGAAGCATAAATTAGTAGTATTTTGAAGATACAGAGGAAATATATGATTGGAAATCATCTTGACTTGTGCAATTAAGCATTTCCTTGATCTTGAATACTAAATACTCCATCTTTGATAATGATCTCATATCCCTTCTCCTGAAGTTGTCCAATGCTAAGCAAATTTGTTTTTAAATCTGGAACAAAAAAAACATTAGAAATAATTTGAACTGAATTTTCTTTGGTCCAAATTGTTACATCTCCTTTGTCCATAACCAAAATTGAAGAGTTATCTCCAAACTTCACAGTATTTCGAAAGGATTCATCAAGCTCCGAGAATGCAGACTTATCTCTACACATATGATTGCTATAGCCCGTGTCCAAATACCATAGATTTTGATGAACCTCCTCTTTAGCATGGCATGCCATTAAAAGTGAGACAACTTCTTTCTTCTCTACAAAATTAGATTTTTCACTATGCTCTTTATTCAAATTAGTTCGGCATTCAGATTTGTAATGGTCATACCTGTGACACCTATAACATTCGACATTAGACTTGTTTGCTGACCTCGGTCTGTAAGTGAAGGAGTGGTAATTGCCTTGACCTCTTCCTCTTCCTTGAGAATCATTCACCTGATTGTCTTCAGGTTTTTGTTGTAGGTTTTGATCATTATATCCTCTGCCTCTGCCTCTGCCTTTGCCTCTGCCTCTACCTCTACCTTGTCCTCTTCCTCTGCTTGGTGTTAGAGAGTGGGTAATAGTGGTATCAGAGTTAGCTAAGAGGTTGAGTGTTAGAGTGAAAAAGGAGAGAGTCAAAGTAACAGTGACAGAATATTTCGTGAGTTGTGAGAGGCAAAGAAAGCAGAGTTTGTGAGAAACTTCTACATTTCATCTCATTCCCTGTTTTGCAACTACAAAGAGTCAATGGCCTCAGAAAATTTTATTCAACCTTCTATTCCTCGCTTTGATGGGCACTATGACCATTGGAGCATGCTTATGGAGAACTTCTTAAGATCTAAGGAGTACTGGCATGTTGTCTCTAGTGGAATAGAAGAACCAATAGCTGGCACAATAATGACGGATGCACAGAGAGCAGAGTTAGAAAGGCAATGGTTGAAAGACCTAAAAGCAAAAAATTATCTTTTCCAAGCAATTGATCGTTCAATCTTGGAGACCATTCTTAACAAAGACACTTCCAAACAAATTTGGGATTCCATGAAGAAAAAGTACCAAGGATCAGCAAGAGCAAAAGGCAGCAGCTACAAGCTCTTCGTACAGAGTTTGAAAATCTACGGATGAAATCGGGAGAGTCTATTACAGACTATTTTTCAAGAACGATGGCAATCGTCAACAAGATGCGAATCTATGGTGATAAGACAGAGGATGTCACCATTGTTGAAAAAATTCTTCGATCCAGTACATTGTTTCCTTCAATTTCTTTGGGGTACTGCTATTTAAAGGCTATTGGAAAATGAAATTATGATTATCTTCCTCTTCCAAAATTAATTTTTCTGTCTTTTAACACAGACTCTTTCAGTAATCTGGTTTAGATTCACAAAAAGCTTGAAGTATCAAAGTCCGAGTGCAAAAACATGAAACAGCAAGCTGAAACAATTATCAATCCGTGACAATCATAGTCACAAGGGAAAAGTTTTGATGATGAGAAGGAAAAACTGGTGCGCCCAAGAAAGATAAGATGAATGAGAAGAATGTGAGAGATAGTGGAGGCGTAAAACCTAATGGAGGGGTACAACTAGAACAGAGCTGGGAAGATGACACAGAATCAAACATAAAGGCTTGTGCTTATGGAGAATACATTGAGATGCCCTGAGGCTGGCCAGAATTGGATAGAGACAATTGGGAAAAGCTGAAATAATAAGGAAGCGAGGAAGAATCCAAAGTAGAGAAAGAGCTGGGGAATAGATGGGACCAGCATTGCTCAAAGCAGGAAAGGCAGCAAAACTGAATCTGATCATTGATTTTTAACGGAAGGGTGTTTCATTCTCTTATTTTGATTTTATTAATCAGGATAGGAGTAGTCCAGTATGGCTTTTTGTTCGATTGAAAATTCAACACTTCCAATCTAATCTTTTAGCTATACCTATGAACTCATCAGTCGGCAAAGATGCCTCATATTTACTATTATCATCAACATAATGTCACAAAAAGAAATTTTAAATAAGATTTGACCGTGGGATATGCATTGTGGAAACTGTGCTGCCATTTTGACTATGCTGCCGGATTATCTGTCTAGGAATTCATAGATTGCTCAACTCTCCCCGGGATACTTCTGATTTCATCATCTTCAGCACATAGGCAGATTCAGCTGGACAATTGGCTCTTTTTCATGTTTTAATCTTTGCTTGTGATTGAAAGGAACACTCTTGTCGCAGGAAGTTTCGGACTGTGGAACCAGAATTGTCCACGCTCTTGACCTGGATTCTGAAACTTTTGCTGCATCAACATATATTGGCTAGATTTTGTCTAGAAGCATATGTATGGAAGCTATCCTATGATTTTGAACTCTATAACTGATCTCTTTCCTTCTGTATTTCCAATTCATATTGTCATTCATATTCTCCTTGAAACTGAATTATAAGTAGAAATTACACTGGGGTTTCAGCTATCCGGTGGTTTTTGATCAATTTTTTGTTAGTCATGTACACACTGGTCAATATTAGGAGCATGATGGAAGCTGGCGAAATCTCAGGAGTTGAAAATTAAGAAAATATTATTTCAGGAGATGCAGAGAATTGACCAAGAACTTTGCCTCAAATAATCATCTAAATTACTCTAATCTTACCCATTATAATAGTACTTGATTTGACCGTTGTCCCCTCCATGTCGCCAAAAAATAAAAAAAAAAAAAGAAGAAACTGGAAGACTACATTTATAAATTTTAGAGAGAACCATTTAAATTAATGAATAAAAAAAGACTGTAACCATCAAATGGCCCTACATCGTGTTGCCATGATTGGATGCCCCATCAAATCCATTGATTCCTTTCAATTATTATTATCATTTTAAATGCAGACGAAATTAAATCTCATTATCTGTTTCCTAGATATTTCTATTTTTTTGTTCTTTCCTTATTGAGTTATGTGTTATCCCTACATTACTCCTCATGGCCAAATCAGTTTGTTTCTATCCATCAACCGAATCAGTTTGTTTCTATCCATCAAAAAGGAGATACATCCTCATAGCCGAATCAGTTTGTTTCTATCCATCAAAAAGGAAATATATCTATAATTGGTTAGACTTTAGGGCAAATTCAGAAATTTATATGGAAGAAGTATAACATGCAATTGGAGTTAGAGTTTCAGAGTGGGGGTTATATTTTTTTAGGGGCAAATAATTGGTTAGACTTGAGTTCAAAACCTTCATGAAATTTATTTTGTAAATGATAGCATAATGGGCTCTGCTAATCATCTTTGAAGAACAATCAATTGCTCGAGCATTATATGTTTTATGGTGCCACGGATTTCTACAAAGAAAGTTTCCCTGCAATTTTCTTTGGTAAAAATTACCCGCAGATGATGAAACTAAAATACTAAAACTTGATTATCTGACAAATATATAAAAAGTATCAAATGCATTCATTACCTTAGATGGGTAAATGTTGATTTACTTTTGAACACATGAACTATTTACATGACAGAACACCACACTCTGCATATCCAAAGGAAGCCTGCAATCTGCACACAGCTCAAGCTTGAAATACCCTCTTAAAACTACCATACAACAACATCTGGGATGTAGAACCCATGATTCCTCGGACCATATGTCATGGGATTCGCATATTCCAAAACATTGGGGTTTGGAATTTCATAGGATAAGAGGAAGGTAAATGAAGAATGCAAAAAGAACAGCATGGTGATGATAGGTACCATTTCTTTCTTTTCCTTACCTGAATGTCTTCTGAATTTGGTTCTTTCGTAGTGGGAAAGCTTGAAATTGTAGGCAAGATTTGATTGAGGATATCGCCGTTGCTTTAATTTTCGCCCATGAAGCGAAGCATCTTAGGTTTGAAAAGAAATTCAAATCAATGTATTTTATATTGGTTTCTTCTACTATTGTTAAAATGATTATTGGTAATCTTTTTTTATTAATAAATTTTATGCCAACGTAGTAGTTTGATTTGGCAGGTAGAAAATCTTGACTTTATGCATCATTTGGCATGATTGGTGTTTGATGAGACCCTCAAAGAGGACTCCATTCCCCAGCTAGACTTGGGATTCATCGCATGATTCATTAATTACTGTGTTGTTATGACAAAAAGAATTGGAAAACAAAATTGCGTTCAAGGAAATGAATCCGACCCGCCTTGATAATAAGTAAACGGGTAACGCCAGAAAGGCTCCAATGATAATACTGTCGTCGTGCAGAGAGATGCAAGACATGGAGCTAAAGGGTTGAGAGCTAAGCAAGAGAAGAGAACAAGAAGATGAAAAAAGGTATGGGTGCCATTTTTTTGTGGAATCTAGTGGGGTGGGTGGTATTTTTCTATTCTGGGTTTTTGTGAATTGAATATTTTCTTTTAAAAAGGTAGTTGGTTGTTTATTTATACTATTATATACCTTATTGATCTAAGCCACGATTGTGTCGCATGGATGATCAATCCTAGAGTGGAATTTATCATTGCCAGATTAATTGTTTATTATTTTGCATTGTTATTTTTAACTAGAAATCACTCATGGTGGCGGATGACTGGTTATTCCACTGTGGAACTATGTAGAAGCTATGTCCAAAGTGGTAAAAGTCGTTCTCTCTACCCCCCTCTCTGTCTTCTCTTCCTGTATAATTCACTGCTTTTCTAAGATTCTCCTTATAAGATTTCGTCGTTTGTACATAAGCGGTGTATTGTACATTTGAGTGTTCAAAGAATGAAATGATGTTTGCCTAATAACGTAACTCTCTCTCTCTATCGATGATTTGCCCTTCTCTCGATTTTTTCCAAATAACGGATGTACATCTGCAGTGTTGTTTACAGAAGGAAGGTATGTCAGCCTAGTAATATGGATTAGAGTAAAACAGAAGCCACGGGTGAGGTGAGACATGCTATCAATCAAATGACTGAAGTTAAAGCTTATATGTTTAGAGGGTTATGTTTAGGGGCCCATTTGACATGGACTGAATCCCAATTTACAGTTACAATGGACCTCCCATGACAAGCCTTGGTGACCCCTTCCGGAAGAAAAGGTTTGAAAAATTATGCCCCAACATAATCGGTAGGAGGTTGGGGTGACTTGAAAATGACTGAAGTTAAAGCTTATATGCAAGAAACCTTGTTGCTCAACTTCCAAGGGATAAGGCATATCTTTCCACGAGACTCATGTTGAGTTTAGCATTATCTCTTCCTTTTGAGTCTTTCTTGACTTTTCAACCCGAGCCGAAAGGGCACCATTGCCACCTTTTGGGAGAGTTTGTGGGGTCAGCAAAGATTATGGAAAAGAAGGTTGTTAACTTTCCCTATTGGTATAAGATGTAAGCATTTGAAATTCCATTCTATCCCCTAAATATTTAAAATTTTAACAAACTAAATAAACTATGCCAGATCGGATCCAATCATTTTAATTCTTCATTTTTCTAGTTATTGAGGAATAAATTTTCCTCACAAAAAAAAAACATAAAAATCAACATGATACTACCTAAAGAATTAATGAAAGGTTTATGACACACCACCCCTTTTCTATTATAAAAATTTTGGGTCAGAAACTTTTCATGTAAATAAAAAAATAAAAAAAAAGGTGGCATAGAAAGCGTATGGTTTGGCTGGGGGCAAAGAGTCATGTACTTCTCAAAGGATTCATGATATCGATGTGGGGTCCATTGATGTTGGCTGGCTTGACCGGAATTTGAGCCAACATAAGGAAACAATGACATGAACAAATAGGACTCGACTTGTGTGGAGAACATTTTAGCATAATCTTATATTAGCATACCATCGACACCGATTGGGCCGTGTTGGTATCCTTTAATTAAGGTTTCAGATTCAAATATTATATATAACAAAAATAAGTATTTGAGAGTTTTGTTAATTAAAAATTTAATTTAATTTGAATCAAATTTAATCAATTTCAATCTAATTATCACAATATTTATACTAAAGAATGCATATTAGCATATCACCACAAAGATAACTTACCATATCTTATTGCCCAATTATTCAAGTTTTTCTTTCTCTGAAAAGGGACTTGCAAGATGATCTTCAACTTAGGTACACGTCTTGTGGGCACGAGATTCAGTGGGAATGGTTGGCATGAGAAAAGGGTATATATCCTTTTCAAGTATAGTTTTTCATGTATTATCAATTCTTGAGGTTCATGTTAACTCACAAGATGGTCTTGTTTTCCCATTTCTTTTGTAAAATTCGTGACTTATATTATAAAAAAAATGAATTGCTTATTTTTCTCCCTTTTTTGTTTTTAAACACTCTTCATTCTTTCAATCCTGCCCCCTCCTTTCGTCCACTGCCACCGCACAGTGGACTCTTCTGAACCCTTCTGCCAGGATGGTAACTATTTAGGCATGAAGAAGGAAAATTTCAATGCACTTGCACGTCACTCGACCCAAGCATTCTTTCCTTCATGGACATATGACCGGGTAGAAAACGGATTGAGCACGGACCGGGAATCTGCAACAAGGCATTAGGTGGAAGTTGCAAGGAAAATGGTGATGGTTGCTTCGCCTTGTGTTGAGTCCTTAAGTTGCTCGAAGGTGCTCTCGAAATATTAAGGATGCCTCCCAAGCCTTCTGCTTAATAGGAAATGCTCTCTATAAATTATTTTAGCTTTCTTATTAATTCAAATGCATGACTCAACTATCAAATCTCACCACATTCCTACTGAATCTGTCATTCGGAGGTTCCACAAGATTGCTGTCGAAGAGATTAGAGAAGTATAACGGGGCATGACTCTTTAGAGACTCCTAGTCATAGCACCAAGCTCCCTCCACTTTAAGGCCTACAATCCTATTCGATTGCCTTCTTATCTTGGTCAGCGTATGGAAAAATTTGGTGTTCCTGTCCCTGTGAGCGATCCAATTCGCTCGAGATTTCTGAAGCCAGAAAATTTCCTCTTGAAGAAGCACCTGATGGTAGTCACTCAACAGATGATTCTCCAAGTAATGCAGGGAGCTAGAGCTGTTGTAACTTTTGGCCCTTTGGATACCCCTCAGACGACCTTCGAGCTCTCTTTTGCGCCGAAAAATATTCCCAAAAACCATGTGATTCTAAGTTTTCAACTCCTCCACTGTATTTCTGATGGAGCTTAAGAGGGGGCCATCGACTGCAATCCAAGCTTCGGTGAATACTTCTGCAAACTCTGGATGCTCAAGCCATGCCGCCTCACATTTGAACGGTTTATTGTGTTTATTAGGTGTGGAGGTCATGCGGGTACACAACATAATAGGGCAATGATCTCCATGTAACACCACTGCTTTATGCTCGGGGAAAGCTGATGTTACATAATGCTTTGTCTAGTTTTTGTTGCAGGGTGACTTGGCCTTTGCATCTCCTAACCCAAGTGAAATTAGCTCCTGAATGCGCAGCTTCCAACAAATTGCAGTTATCCCATCTGTCTCTAAATCTTTGGCACCTATTCCAAACTTTGGACTTCTTATTACTGGTGTCTTCAAGGCTTGCTATATCATTGAAATCCCCGATTACAAACCAAGGGTCTTCCATGTCTTGCGCTAACTCCGCAAGCTCTTTCCAACACTTTTCTTTAGCAATAGAATGGGGTTAGACATAGACAAAGGTCATAAACCATTTGGAGCTCTCACCCTCCACCATAGTACACACCCACTGATCCGAATGTTTCATAATGGAGAAATTGATCTTGTCAGGATTCCAACTGAGCCAAATGCCCCCTTTGAAACCTGACACGGGAATTACAAAATCTTTGCCGAACCCACACCTTAAAAACTTCGGCATGTTCGTACCGTCTGCTTTGGTCTCCAGCAAATAGATAGCTGCCGGTTTGTGAAGTTGGACCATATCTTTACAGACTCTTCTGAAACCATCATTCCCCACCCCTCGGCAGTTCCAGGTAATCACTTTTGAATTCATAATGTTACAAACAAAGAGAAAGGAGGTCAGAGATCTTACAAACTCTTTGGAGAATCAAGTGCCCAGAAAGGATCAGAACCTTTGTGTGGTTAGCTAGTTCTGGAAAACTGACGACCAATGCAGAGAGATACAAAAGAAAATTCTGCGAGAAAACCTTATGCCCTCTTTGCAACATGGCGGAGGAATCCATCATGCATGTGCTGAAAGAATGCAGTCAAGCTTCAGAGACATGGAAATTGGTGTGGCCTAAGGTGGCAGAGGAGGAAAGTTCTTGGTTTTGGTCCTATCACAATCCTTTTGAATGGATAAAGACCGAAACTAGTGATCAGACGAAGATCAGTGCTATTTTCACTAGCACAATTTGGACTATTTGGAAAGGAAGGTGCAAGGAAGTCTTCCAAAGAATCAAGCAAAGGACTCAGGATCTAGCAGCTACTGCGTCGAAAGTGGCGAGAGAGGCCAATCTGATTTGGCAGAAGCAAGTGGCGAACACGTTGGAAGGCATCAAGAAGGTCAAATGGTTGGCTCCCCTTCCTGGTAAGCTGAACCTCAACACTGATGGGGCAGTGTCCAACGTGTCTAAACGTGCCAGTGCAGGAGATATCTTCCGGGATAGTGATGGGAATTGGGTTCCAGGCTTCACGGTCAGCATAGGTAAGGCTCAAGTGCTCATAGCCGAGTTGTGGGGGCTTAGAGAAGGATTGCTCATGGCCAAAAGCAGAGGATTTCAGCAGCTGGATATCGAAACTGACTCTGTCGTGCTAAACCATCTAATGAAGAACTCTCCTCCTGCAGATCATCCTCTCTTTCACATCATTGCAGAATGTCGGGACTTGGTAACTTCCCTTGACAACAGCTCAATTTCTCACATCTTCAGAGAAGCCAACCGTTGCGCTGATTTGCTCACTTCTTTGGGACAAAACAATGGCTATGGAAGGACTGAGTTCATTGATCCCCGTGCTGAAGTTAGGCGGCTAATGCAAAAAGATAAAATGGGGCTTGAGAGAATCAGAGGCAAGGATTCTTCTCGGAGGAGTAGTACGCTTCCCTATTCTGTAGGGAGACGGCAGTAATAGTGGCCTTTTGGTAGTGTTTCTGTTTGTTTCTTTTTGGTTGTTTTTTCCTCTTTGTAGCACCAAAAAAAAAAAAAATGCATGACTCAACCTGGTAAAGGGATAACTTTCCTCTACCCCTTCTCCTCAGAAGCTACTAGTAGTGAAATTGAAACTCAGCTCTATAGTGTTTCTTAATAATGCATTTAGTTAGATAGAATTAATCCATCTTTGTGTCGACCACCTCTGTAAATGGGTTCAAATCCAAAAGTTGAAGTTAAAGCATAACTTACAACAAGTGATGAGAAATTAAAGAAAGCAAATAGCTGGCTGCAGAAAGAAGCAAGAAAAGCGCAGATGAAACCAATGCCAAACCGCAAATGCATCATGACTTCAATTCCAAGTAGGAACGCAGTGGGATCATAGAATTGGTCCCCATAAATTTGTTTTCTTTTAACAAGGACATGACCAATGGATTAGGTCACACTCCTAAGAATTCTTCATCTTCCAATCCTCATATTTAGTTACGTTTTTCTAGCTTGTCAGAATGGCTTGGAACACCAAGAAAATCAAACTGTAGCGGCCAGATTGCAGTTTATGCCAGGTGAGGCTTATAATTTATGCCAACCCCGCAAGATAACTGAGTTGGGTTCAGCCAGTTCACGACTCACGGCCTCACTCGCAATAATAGTACAATAAATATTCATTTTTCTGATAAAGTTACAATGTAAGAAGGGTGTCCATTCATTATATCTGCAATAGTTTTTTTTCTCGTAAATAGTAATAAATTAAGTGGAAGTATACTCCATGGCCCAACAATCCCATGTCCAAGCAGTTTACAAGTTCCAACATATTTTTCTTTATATACATATGATGATCAACAGCTGCAATCAATTTGGATCCAACAATTTCATACTTTAGTTATTGTGAAGAACTCCACCAAGGAGGAGCTGGCGACAACATGCAATCATGTCTTTGATGGTACTATTTCTCTCAAATGGCTTAAAACCTCTCAAAGACACCAAAGTTTGGGAGCAAAGAATTGCCTCACAAACTTCTAATTTCAGTCTTGTTCTGGGCAATTCGATTTGGCCAATAATATACAGCCCATACCTATAAAAGTATATGAGATTTAATCCACAACCTTGGGAATTAAGAATCACCACTCCTTTTCTATAACTGATGAATACAGGATATACATGGATAAACTCATCTGGTGGTGCGGGTGTTGACGATCCAAGTTTGATGGTATATTTATGGACCCAAAACCGTCATAGCCCTCCAACGACCAAAATGCAGAGTAACATCATGGACTCGCAGGCCAAAATACACAAGCTAGTTATTCAGTCTATCATCTCTATCTCCAGTAGCGCATTGAATGCTCTCCCCAAAGACTTTGAGTAGTGCTTCTTGGAACAAAATTGGTGATTCGGATGAGGAAAGGCATGGAAGCACTCAGCTTTAATGTTGCAAACCATAATGGATTTGCTACGAGTAGGCTTTTTTCCATTCGGCAAGCCAATGCAATGAGCCATTTGAGATGACAAGGGAAAATGGCAGTATGGGCAGACAAAGTAAAGGCAGTGACTTCTCGCCATTCATACTCTGGAGTTGAAGAAAAACCAGCATTGTTCTTGCCTGCGCTTTGAAGATTGAGAAGTGTATACTGAAAGGAAGAGGCACTACTTCCAATCACATAAAGTCTGATGTACTCTCTTTTGGATGGATGGAAGAAAAATCCGCAAAGCCAATCCTGTTGGTCTGGATTCGGAATAGGCATAGCCATGTACTCCTCAATGACAGGATTTAGAATATAGATGCGGGAGTGTGGCTTATCAGGAGGGGGAGGAAAATGTTAAAGTAACATAACAGGCTGGTATTGTCCCATGACATTCCCCAAATTATGCATCCATCTTGTCTGTTACAACGCCAAAATCAGATGAAAGAAGATCAAATAGACACTCCAAACACACTCTCCAATAGCAAGTGGAAGTTTTATTCAGTAGGATAGCATTCTCTCAATCTAGATGTCCTTGTCATATCAATTATAGCTCTAGTTCCTCAAAGTTTCGAAGAATAAAGCGGTTTTGATTGATGAATCTTCCTCTTTGTGATCACCAAAGGAACTCATTTTGGAGGATATCAAAAGTGTAGCTGATCCAATTATAATGCTATTGTTGGTTATTGATGCCCATTATGGGCATTTGGGTAATTAAGGAATGGGGTAACTCCCATCCTTAATTACCATTAACCAATATTTTGGTAACTCCCCACCAATTAAGGGAATTGGTCTAACCTTCCTTCGGAGTAAGGGAATAATGGAGGAAACTCTCCTTCTCCTACCTTGTGTGTGGAGAGAAGCCATGGGAGGCTACTATGGAGGCTAGGGTTTCACATATTCTCTAGAGAGAGAATAGAGAGAGGGATGGAGATTTTCGCGTAGGAAAATCTCCCATCGTCAGACGATTCACCGGACACGAGGCTTGAGGCGTCGTGGATTTGAGGTGGTGGTTCGATTGCGTGATCACCATCCGACCGTGCGATCCGTTCGAGGGACATCGCGACACGGTGGATTTTGGAGACCGCCCAATAGAGGTATTTATCCCGAAAATTCCGAAACTATTTAATTCACGCTTCCGCATGCGCGATTAAATCCAACATTGGTATCAGAGAGGGTTGGATTTAATTTAAAATAATTTTCGGATTATTTTTTTGGGGTTTAAAATTTTGGGGTCCGGATCACGGATGAATTTCGTAAATCCGAGAACACCGTAGGAATACCCATGGCCCAAGGATTACAAAACTAATTTTTGTTTAATTTTCCGAGCATGTTTGGGCCATGAAATGTCCGGTCGAAGTTTGCGACCGTACGGACATGAAAACCTTAGATCTGTGGCCTTAGAGGGCGGATCGATGCATGAAAAAATTATAAATGTGTTCCTTGCATCTAGATCTATTGTTTTATGTCTTTTATTGTGAGTTTTGGGTGCCGGAAACTGGGATTTCCGAATGGCCGCGGAGGGCCGCGACTGGGGTGGTTGAATCCCACCATTTTTGGGCTTAAATCGTCCTAAAATCGAGTGTAGGATGTTTGGACGATGCCCACAAATTTTTTCCAGTCGAAAAATGCAAGAAACAACAGTCGGAATCGAGTTTTCCAGAAAACGGGTCGAAAAACCTGTTACAGGACCCGTCGGGCGAAGAAGACCCGACCCCGACCCGCGGGCGCGTGAGACACACGCGCCAGAAGGCGCGTCTGACTGGCGCGTGTAGTACACGCGCCACACAGGCGCGTGAACAGGCAGGGGTCAGCGGCCGGGTCGGACCCTGACCCGGACCGACCCGCCACCGACTCGACCGGGTAGGGTCGGACCGTTGACCGGGTCAACGGGTCAACCCTGACCCCGTTGACCAACCCGGTCAAAACCCGGCTCAGCGCGTGACAGCGCGTGAGCCGCGCGCCGCGACTGGGCGCGCGTGAGCCGAGCCGGCCCTGGCGCGTGGCAGCGCGTCTGGCGCGTGAGCCAAACTGCTGCCAGCGCGTGGAGGCGCGTGGCAGCGCGTGGAGGCCCACCGCCGGCGCGTGGAGGCGCGCGGCGGCGCGTGGAGTGCACCGCCGGCGAGCGGCGGCGCGTGTGGGCCCCCGGGTGGCGCGTGAAGTCACTCAAAATTGAATTTTTTCAATTTTTGGGGGGTCCAATATCCATAAATGTGACTTTTTGTGGGTTTTTTGTGTGCCGAATCACAATCCAAATGGTAAGATGCGATTCCAAGTTGTGGTGTATGGTGTCCGTTGACTCATACGCTCGCTTTGGGGTCGTACTCAAGTCATTTTGGTCTTGATGATTCGTAGGGCGTACAAAAATGAGATAATAAGCATCTCCAAGTCACAAATGTCTCTCTTAATGCGTTGAGAACTGTCGTATTAAATTTTTTGTAAATTTTTGCAAGGAGAGTAAACTGAATGATATGATCTGCGCGATTTTATCAGTAGATTCGGTTTATTCTCGAGAGACAAAAATCTAACGGGAATCTGAGGCAAGAGATGATGGGCCCCAGGGTGGGTACCGCGCCTCAGAATATACGAGATAAAGAGATCTATCGTGTATGGGATAAAAGATTTGTCAAGTTAGGGCAATGCTTACAATGGCATACACGATAACTTAATCTCGTTTTTCGAGTCATATTCTATGAACATGTCGGTTCGACTCGTCCCTAAAGAGCATAGTGTTGCTCTCTTCGGCTCCTATGTGAGGATGCAGAAGAAAAGGGTTAATCATACAATGAAGCAAATGGCGAGTATGATCACCGAGTTAATATATACGGACGAGTAAATTTCGGATGGAATTTAGGTTCTGGATGTGATCCAGTTTTTACCTGATTCATGGGAAACCGTGAAATCCTATCTCACATTTGACGAAAGTATTCGTGCTTTCGTTGACGTAAGTACATATTGTGAGCTCGATGAGGAGCACCTAGAGGCGAGTAGGCCACACTCGAGTCATGCTTATTCAGAGGAGTCAAGTAAGGACTTCCCCGGCGCTAAGCCTAGCGAACGAGACTCAAGATCTAGGTAATAAAAATCATCCGACAAAACCGACAACGAGGTACAAGAACGCAAGAAAAAGGAATTTGATTAGACCAAAGTAAATTGCTACGTTTGAGGTAGAATTGGTCATTTCGCTCGTGAGTGTGACGAGCAGAAATTAATATTCTTTTTTCTTTACGTGGTTTGAGATTTGTCTCATTCACTAATCAGGAGCAACCGACCACGTAACTCGAGACAGGAGTGCGTCCTCAATATTGTAGGCATTCGACGGATCTACAATTTAGTACCTTGTCTAAAATTGACTACGATATGCGTGAATTATTCCTTTCTTTTAATACGACAATTTTCTGAATTATTCTGGTTTTAATCCATGATGGAATGTATGCACTGGGTGTTACTCATTCTAATGGTTTTTTGTCGTTCTACTATTGTCTTTACATTTGATTGCGTAGATGATAATGTAAATGAATGACATAGTAGACTTAGACACATGGGGTAAGAGATGATGAATCGGTTAGTAGTGAGAGGTTTATTGGACCCGCTGACCAAATTCGAGTTACCCGTATGTGAGTTTTGCCTAGTCGGCAAAATGACGAGAAAACCATTAGGCGATGCAATGAGAGCTGGGACTCCATTGCGGTTAACTTTTATGCCTTTCTTTATTTTTGTGGTCTTATGAGCATGAGAGCCAGAAATAGAGTTGTGTAGATAATAATAGACGCTTACATGCGTTTCGGTTCATTTATTTGATCTCGCATAAGTCTGAGACATTAGACTGTTTCAGGAGGTTTATAAGCGAGATTGAGAATCAGTTAGATTTGAGAGTAGAGACTCTCAGAACCGAGCGAGAACGCAAGTATTCGTGTAAACTACACATGTGACTCTGTTTCGATAAGAGTATTACGAGACTACTGACTAGTAGTCAGTTCCCCATTGAGCTTTGGACAGGGAGGCAGCCTGACCTTAGCCACTTGACGTTATGGGGTTGTGCCACGATTTCTCGCATTCACACGGTGAGTTAGACCCGCGAGAAAATATGTGTTCCTAGGCGAACACGAACAGCACTATAATCGAGACTGAGTCTCGTAATACTATATTTCTTGAGAATGATTTCCCTAAGAGAGGTGAAATCAATTAGGACCTTACCCTTTATGCGATGGATGAGCCTAGTGGCTCGGGGAGCCCAGCGGCGGGATACAAGAATCCACTACGGATCTTGATCTCAGTGGGAGCGATCCATCAAGAGGTAAAGATTTTTCTCTCCTCCTAAGAGTGTCGAGAATGCGTTAAACGTTGTTTTCTCGATTGAGGGTGAGACCCTCGTTGCGACTCTAGAGGATGATGAGAACTTTAAAATGGTCCAAAAGGCTCTCGAGAGTTCTGCAAAAGATACAAAATGCCGTTTAATGAAGGCCATAAATGAAGAGAAGGAGTTGATGAGAATCAATAGGGTCTGGGACCCAGTTGATTAGCTTGAGGGCGGAATGACTATTGGGAACAAGTAGGTTCTCAAGGTCAAGATAAAGGTTAACGGATTGATGAAGAGGTAAAGGACCCGTCTAGTAACCAAGGGTTACACTTAGACTGAGGGGTGGACTATCGAGGAGTCATAGTCCAATTTATCTCGATCCGTTTATCTTTCAGCGATTGTCACGAACATGGATCTAGAGTCACATCACAAGGACGTAAAGACCACTTTCGTATTGGAAGTGACAAGGACGTAAAGACCGCTTTCGTATTGGAAGTATAGATGAGGCGATCTACATAAAGCATCCCTCTGGGTTCGTTCTAGTAGATCAGGTGTATAAGATCTATTGATTTTAGAAATCAAAATACGACCTTAAGCCATCATCTAGACAGCGGCGCATGGATTTCACGAGAAGGTGATATCTTATGGTTTTGTAATGATCGAGTAGGATCATTGCATATATCTGATACGTCCCGATGACTCCTTTATGAGCATGTTCGCATATGTAGGTGACATTCTGTTAGCTGGGAACAACAGAGATTATCTAATGACCATTGTAACATGGTTATGAGGTTTTAGTTCATTCTCAGATTTTGGATCCATAGGGATCGCTTGAGAATGGTGTTGACTCTTTAACAAGAGTTTTACATCAGGTAGATTCTTAAGCATTTCGAGAAGAGCGATGACAACCTAAAAGATACTCTAATCGCTAAAGATAAAAAGACTTGAATCTTGACACATGCCCTAGAATTTATAAAGAAATAAGGGAGATGAGTAGAATCCTTTATTCCAGTGCAAAATACATTTCTAGTGTATGCGATGAGGTATACACATGTGATATACAATTTGATGTATGCGATGAGGCATACATGACCAGACGTTTATTTAGCAGTCGATTTGGTGAGTAGGTATTAATAGAATCCTGAAAGGGATCACTGTAGAGCAGTGAAAAAGGATTCTGAAATATCTCATTTGAACTGCGGATCTCTCCATGTGTTACGGATGAGGTGATTTGCGTTTTGTGGTTGAGATTCAGATACTGACTGGGAGTAGTGATCTGAATAAACGCAAATGGTTTTATCTTCTTAGAGCAGTAAGAAGAGAACCCGAATATCTCTATTTACGATAGAGACTGAGCTAGTAGTATGCTCAATTACAGTTCATGAGAATGGTTGGCTTCAGAAATTTTCTGGAAGACTTAGAGGTTGTGACAGATAGTGGGAGGTCAGTGATGATTATTGTGATAATCAGACCGACACTGTCAACAAATGAGACCCTAAGTATAATAGTAAAGCCACATTAATACCGAAGACCACTATGAGAGATATTACCGAGAAGGGTATTGTGACATCTAAGTACAACTCAGCATGAGAGCTGATCTCTTCAGAAAACCCGTTGTGAGAGATTCCTTTGTGAGATAAGGAATCATTGGGTTTAGTGTACTTTAACATTTCTCCTTATATACTGTTTTAGATGCTTATTTTAATATATGACATGTATGCATTATTGAGTCACATATTTATTTCATGCATCATTTGTTGTCATATATTATGATCTTGTGATAAAAGATGTGTCAGGCAGGCGTGGTTGACTCTCTCACACGAGTGACCACCTCCGACTCTGAGTGAGCGGAGATGAGACGGATTCTAGTTGTAAGAGGCTTTGAGAGTAGCCATACTAGAACATAAGTCGCCCTGATATGTGTTCAGGATGAGGTCATATGCGATATGACCGGCATGGAAATACCCACATCCATGTTGCCTGTAAGTAGCCAGGTTTGAGATCTCAGATATCACCTGCGATTTGTGATATTGTCTCTGAGTTGCTCTCTCTGAGATCTCTGGGTAAAGTCTTATGTGTAGACTGAGTCCCGTACCTGTACAGTGTTAGAGAAATCTGACATATGCCCTTTTGAGAGATGGGGGAATAACACTGTGGCACGTGTTTCATACCACGTGTGATGAGACGACCATGGGACAGTGGGAGCTATTATTTGAGACGATAGTTTGATCTTGATCCCCGTTCCCACTGTGTGAGACCTGAGATCCATTGGGTGGGATCTCATATGCCCTTATTACTTTCGGCTGTCTCTAGAAGTTTTGGTTCAGTGTTGTTACTTTAGTCTGTTTACCTATGGCCCGGAAGATAAATTGAGGTCTAAGGGGCAGGTCTAGGAAAGCAGCTGAATTGAGACCGATAGATTCGAGTTTGGGAAAAGGAAGGCCAATAGACATTACATCATTGTCATGTATTCATAGGTCGACCTATTGTGTTAATCCATGTTGGGATTCAAACATAATAATGAATACATAGTCGAGCAAATTGATTGGGGATCACTTTCGATGAGGAAAGTGGCTCGATGGATGTAAATGCATTGAGTCTGGGGTATAGCGAGTTATTTTTATACTAACAGTGACTCTTCGATCATCCTAACAGGTGTATCGAGAGTCTTTGCTTGCAGGTGTACTCGCCGGTCGCACGACGCCCAATCCAGTATGAAGGTCCAGTAGGGTGATGTGATAGATCGCATGAGTTGCGATCTTGTGATTAACGGAAGTGAAATACCCTAATGTGCAAGTGGAAGATGTTGGTTATTGATGCCCATTATGGGCATTTGGGTAATTAAGGAATGGGGTAACTCCCATCCTTAATTACCATTAACCAATATTTTGGTAACTCCCCACCAATTAAGGGAATTGGTCTAACCTTCCTTCGGAGTAAGGGAATAATGGAGGAAACTCTCCTTCTCCTACCTTGTGTGTGGAGAGAAGCCATGGGAGGCTACTATGGAGGCTAGGGTTTCACATATTCTCTAGAGAGAGAATAGAGAGAGGGATGGAGATTTTCGCGTAGGAAAATCTCCCATCGTCAGACGATTCACCGGACACGAGGCTTGAGGCGTCGTGGATTTGAGGTGGTGGTTCGATTGCGTGATCACCATCCGACCGTGCGATCCGTTCGAGGGACATCGCGACACGGTGGATTTTGGAGACCGCCCAATAGAGGTATTTATCCCGAAAATTCCGAAACTATTTAATTCACGCTTCCGCATGCGCGATTAAATCCAACAGCTATTATGGATGTGTCTTCTTTAGTCTTGTGCTTCAAGTGCTAAAACTACTGAAAATATGTCTAAAATTGACTTAATTATTCATAAATTAGATGAAACTGCGAGCTGAGAAGCACATAAATGAACCATATAAAATCATATCTATAGAACAACATTGATTCTATGGAACTGTTGAAAAGATTGGACGACATGCTCGACAAAATTATGGAGGGCATGGATCTCTAAGCTACAGAAATGCAACCAATGTTCCACAAGAACTATAACTACCCTCAGCTTTGCAAGATCTAATGCCTAGGATCAATCATAATTCGAACAACAATAGCCAGTTCAAAAGGCCTAGTCCATCTAATTTTCATTCTGAATTCAGAGAAACCTTGCTATATAGCCCTATCCTCTTACCTGTGCTCCAGCATGGGGCATTCACATGTATTGTCTCCCGAAAGCCATAAATGCAGAACAACCAAATTCGCATCATTCCTCAATAAATTGCATCCCTAGCAGGAAAGTAGAATCGTATGCCTCCACAAAAGGACATGCATCACAAAGTCCAATGCACATGGAGGCTTTGAAATGGAATCAAACCATCCAATGCCTGTAAAATGTCACGGCCCTATCACCTATACGACAAGGTAACATCATGCTTGCGATCAATACTACTTATTCTGTTTACTTGCCTAATGTGCGTCGTTTGTAGGCCCTTGCATACTACGAATTGGGTTTCACGTAAATGACGGTAGTTGTGGATCTGACCATCCTTTGATAAGAATGTGAAAATAAAACTTAATAATCCCCAACAGTTCAACACCAATATTTTCTCAACAAATCCCAAGTGCAATCCCCCCCAATACCCATAAAATCCTCATCCTTTTCACATATAAATTGCACCATTCATCATCAAAGAGATATTAAAAATGCCATTTATTTTCCCAAAACTAGTACTTAAAAAAAAACAAAACAAACAAAAAAAAAAAAAAAAAAAAACAAAAAATGGAATTCTTAAAAGGAAAGCTATTTATAACACGGCCCCAAAAAATTCTAGTCAAAACATGTTTATCCTTTAAAAACACTGCAGGAATAGAAAAATTCATGCCCGCATTCACACAACACACACACACTGAAAAGTCAAATTTAAGGATTATTAAGTATTAACAACGATGAAAACAAAAACCCATGTAATCAAAGCCAACAAAAATGAACAAAATCCAAAGAAAACCAACAATCCCAAACACATTAAAATTTGGGTCTTAGAAATGAAGTGAATTATTGATTACCTCCACAGCAGAAACAGCAGTAACAGCAAGAGAGAGTCATGATAAGCTCTCTGAAGAACAAGCGAATACCAAAAGAACTATTGTTAGAAACAGAAGAATCTGATTCAATGTTGTCAACATCAGCAGAAGTGTTGTTATCTAGGAGTTTCTGATTGGTTGAGCAAGTGGAACGCTTCTTCTCGGAGTTCATTCGGTTGGGGTTCCATTCGACGTTTCTCAAGTAGGCGATTTGAAGGACTCTCTGATTTTGAAGGACATTATATAATATAATTAATAATTATTTAGACATGCTTTTTTGACTTCTGTTTTAATGAGTAAAATTTTATTTAAAATCAACGGTCTCATAAAAATAACTAAAAGTTTTATTAAATTAATAATTTTAAAATGCGAAAAGTTTAATTAACATTTATTCAACTTAAACCTTGACTTAAAATTAAAAAAAAAAAAGATAGAAAGAAAAAGGAAAAGCCCCAACTTCTACTTACCAAATTCCACCATAAACTTTGCAGTAATTCAATTTTAAGGGATAATTTGAATTTTCTTCAGTTTTTGGAAAAATTAATTTTCTTATTATATTGAAAAGAAATTTTTTTTTATTGACCACGTAAAACTATTTCTTTTTTCTCAAATTTCTTTTCAAAGAATAGCAAGAGCATCTAAATTAATCTAAGATCACCATTTTCTTTTCAAATCCAATTGCCAATGATCAAGTGGGCTATGCCACTAAGGATATGGCTACACTATGTTAATTATATATATATTGTTCGTATTTCTTAACTTCTTTTTTCTTTTTCTACTCTTTCTATATATATATATATGTGTGTGTGTGTGTGTTTATTTGCCTGATTCCTAGTTTTGAGATCTTTTGTGGGGTGTCATTCGTTTTACAAAAAATAGAAAGTTGCAGTCGCAGGTTCTCAGACTGTTATATTCCTTCACAGCCAAACTCATGGAAACTCCTTTCTTTCTTTCTTTTTTTTTTTTTTTTTTTTTGGTATCATGTCTTGGACACCGCCTGATATCCAGGGTTTCGTCCCGATTAATCCGGATCGACCGTTACAGTGGCTCTTTTTCGGAGGACAGGTCTCCCAACGAGAAACACTTCACACACATGAGGGCCCGATACTCCCGATGGGAGTTGAACATCGATCATGTTTAAGGAAACTCAACCCCACATCCAGTTGAGTTAACTCATGTCGGTGGAAAGTCCTTTCTTCAAATGCCACACATGTTCTCTCAAACTTTGTTTCTACCGAAACTGGGGCATCGACCCCACTAGCTGAACATCTTAAACGTGCTCCAGACTCTTTCGGTGGTCTAGTTTAGATTCACAAAAAGCTTGAAGTATCAAAGTCTGAGTGCAAAAACATGAAACAACAAGCTGAAACTGTTAGAAAAAAGGTGACTCAATCACGCAGCGGAAGCAATAATAAATAATTTTTCGGAATCGTAAATTATCAAGTTCACGGTTTATCTCAATCGGTGATGCAGAAAATCTCGAAAACTGTAAACTCTGAACAGAAACAACTCGTAGTCGGGATGATAGTCACGTAAAACGAATTATTAACACGATATCACAACGTTTCAACCTTTAACCCGGTGAATTTAACGTCGATATGAAAAAACCCTCTCTAAATTAAGATATCACACACTCTCAATTATATATTGTTTTTCTCTCTTTCTTTAAGTGATGATATCTTCTTTTCTTGATTCAACAATCAACCAATCACCTTTTTTTTTTTTTTGAGTTATCACTCTCGTAGGAGTTATGTAGAGAGAAAATAGGGGAGAGTGGGGTAATGGGTAACTTCCCATTACCTCCTTTATTTTGAAATTTAAATTTTTAACTTGCCCCACGTGGGCATTAACCAATATCTCCCACTTGCACACGAGAGCATTTTATTTTCGTCATAAGATCACAACTCATGCGATCCACCATATCACCCTACAGGGTTTTCATACAGGTTTGGACGTCGTGTGACTAGCGAGTATACCTGCAAACAAAGACTCCTCGACACACCTGTTAGGATGATCGAGTAGTCATCATTAGTATCATAAGAAAGTTCGCTGTACCCCAAATCCAAGAGTAATTACATCCATCGAGCTAGTTTCCTCATCGAAAGTAATCCCCATATATCACTCGACTATGTATCCACTATTATGTTCAAATCCCTACATGGATGAACATAAAAGACCGGTCGGTGAATACAATATAATAATGCAATGTCAATTGGTATTCCTTTTCCCAAACTCGAATCTATCGATTTCAATTTAGCTGTTTTTCTAAACCTATCTCTCAGACCTCAATTTATCTTTCGAGCCATAACTAAAGTAGCAAACACTAAATCATGACCTCAAGAGACAGCCGAAAATAATAAGAGCACAAGAGATCCCACCCAATGGATCTCGAGTATCACACAGTGGGGATTGTGGATAAATTTTAAGTTATTGTCTCAAGTAATATAGCTCCCACTATCCCAAGTCGTCTTTTCACACGTGGTATGAAACACGTGCCACAGTGTTACTCTCCCATCTCTTATAAAGGCATATGTCATATTTCTCTAACACTATGTAGGTATAGGGATGCAGTCTATACATAAGACTTTACTCAGAGATCTTAAAAAGAGTACCTAAGAGACAATATCACAAATTACAGGTGATATCCGAGATCTCAAACCTGGCTACTCACAGACAACATGGATGTGGGTACTTCCATGTTGGTTATATCGCATATGACCTCATCCTGAACACGTATCAGGTCGACTTATGTTTAGCAGGTCCACTTTCAAAATCTCTTACAGCTAGAAACCGTTTCATCCCCGCTCACTTAGAGTTTGAGGTGGTCACTCGTGTGAGAGAGTCGACCTCGCCTGCCCGACATATATATTATCACATCACAAAACATATATATGATAATTAAAAGTAAGTGCATTAAATGAAAAATATAATATAAAAGTGACTGAATAATGCATTATAATCATATATATAGAAAATCAATAAGCATCAACGTCATCAATAAGTACAAATTGAGAAATGCCAGTACATATTCAAACTCAATGACTCTCTATGCCCTAAAAAAGAGTCTCTAGTGATGGGTTTGATGAAGGGGTCAGCCACCATGCTGTGTGTCGAAATATACTTGACGGTCATTTCACAATTCTCGATAATGTCTCTAACGTAATGGTATTTGATGTCGATGTGTTTAGTTCTACAATGAAACTTAGAATCTCGAGTGTAAACGATAGCAGTCTGATTATCACAATAAATCATTACAGGTCTCCCACTATTCGCTACAATCCCTAAGTCATTCAGTAGTCTCCGGAGCCAAACACTCTCTTGAACTGCAACTAAATATGCTACGAAATCAGCCTCCATCGTAAATAGAGCAACACAAGTTTATTTCTTACTGCTCCAAGAGATGGCCCCGCCATTGAGCAAGAAAGCAAAACCTGATGTCGATTTACGCTTATTCAAATCACCTCCTAAGTCGGCGTCCGAATAGCCCACAAGGCACAAATCGCCTCCTCCGTAACTCAAGGAGAAGTTTGCAGTTCCTTTTAGATATCGGAAAATCCTTTTCACTGCTCTCCAGTGACCCATTCTAGGATTCGCCTGATATCTGCTCACCAGACCAACTGCATAACAAATGTCCGGTCTTGTACACAATATTGCGTACATTAAACTTCCCATTGCACTGGAGTAAGGTATTTTACTCATTTCCCTTACTCCTTCCCGAGTTTTCGAACACATGTCCAGGCTCAAGCATTCACCTTTGGCGATCGAAGTATCTATGGGATTACAATCACTCATCCCAAAACGCTCGACAATTTTCTTAATGTAGGTTTGTTGTGAAAGAGCCAACATCTTTGTCGAGCGATCCCTCTGGATCTTAACTCCGAGGATGAACTCAGCTTCACCCATGTCTTTCATGTTGAAACTGGATGACAACCATGCTTTGATGGTTATTAAATACTAAATGTTGTTTCTGGCCAATATTATGTCATCCACATACAACGACAAGATCACAAAAGAGTTATCGGACCGAATCAGATAGACACAATGATCCTCCTCGACCATTGTAAAACTGTAAGATATCACATCTTCGTGAAATCTTAAGTACCACCGCCTGGATGATTGCTTTAGACCGTATATCGACTTCTGAAGTCGACAGATCTTGTCCTCTTGACCTACCAGAACAAACCCAGGGGGTTGTTCCATGTAGATCTCCTCATGCAGGCTCCCGTTAAGAAAAACGATCTTAATGTCCATCTGATGTAACTTAAGATCCATACTAGCGACAATCGCCAAAAGTAAACGGATCAAAATAAATTTGACTACTGGGGAGAAAATCTCCTCGTAGTCAATGCCCTTAGTCTGCGTGTAACACTTGGCTACCAGACGGGCTTTGTACCTTTTAATCGATCCGTCGGCCTTTTTTTTAATTTTAAAAACCCACTTGTTCCCAATGGTCTTTTTTTCTTCAGGTAAATCAACTAACTCCCAGACTTCGTTGATTCTCATTGATTCTATTTCCTCGTGCATGACCTGTAACAATTGGTCCTTTGCTGAACCCTTGAAAGCCTCCTGTGCAGTCCTCGGCTCTTCATTGTCTTCAGGAGTTACAATGAGGATCTCATCCTCAATCCGGAAACGATGACGTGGCACTTGTCCTTGACTACTCCTTCGAGGAGAGAGAGGATCCACACCTTCAGATGGATTGCTCCCACTAAGACCAAGTGGCTTGATCGGCTCTTGAGTCCCGTCACTGGGTTCGACTGAGCCACTAGGTTCGTCCATCTCGTAGAAGGTGAGATCTCAATCGATTTCTCCTCTTTTAGGGAAATCACTTTTGAGAAATGTGATATCACGAGACTTTATCTCAGTGACAGTGCCGTCCGTATGTTTTCTTAGGAACACATATCCTTTGGATTGTTTAGAGTATCTAATAAAGATACACTTCTTTTCTCGTGGGTCTAACTTGTCGTACTGGTGCGAGAAATCACGAACATACGCAGCGTAACCCCATGGTCTCAAGTGGTTAAGGTCAGGTTGTCTCCCTGTCCAAAGCTCATATGAGGTGCTGACTACAGACTTTGTCAGAGCGCGGTTAAGAACGTAGGCCGCAGTTAACAACGCATCCCCCCAATGAGAGATAGGTAGGTTGGCCTGTGCCATCATCGACCTTACCATCTCCAACAGAGTTCTATTTTTTTTCTCGACTACTCCGTTCTGCTGAGGAGTAACAGGAATAGTTAACTGTCTCGTAATACCTCTATCGGAACAGAGCTCTTTAAACTGCTCAGACAGATACTCGCGCCCCCGATCGGTTCTGAGAGTTTTTACCCTCAAATCTAGCTGATTTTCAACCTCACTGGTAAACCTCTTGAAGCACTCTAGTGCCTCAGACTTGTGTGAGATCAGGTATACGTAACCGAAACGCGTGTAATCATCTATAAACGTAATAAAATACGTGGTTCCGTTTCGGGCTTTCACATTTATGGGTCCGCAAATGTCGGAATGGACCAATTGCAATGGAGTCCCAGCTCTCATTGCTTTCCCAAATGGTTTTCTAGTGGCTTTGCCCGCAAGGCAAAACTCACATACGGATAACTGGTCCTTGGTTAACGGGCCCAACAAGCCACTCGTAGCTAACCGGGCCATCCTCTCTTGTCCTATGTGGCCAAGCCTATTATACCATACATTCACAGCATCCACTACACTATCAAATGCAAAAGCAATAGTAGAAGAAAAATAAATCTCATAAAATGAAATCATATCCAGTATATAAAGTCTCTCATGGACCAAACCGGAACAAATTAAAGAAGTGTCAAAAGTAATGGAAACTTTAGAGTTTCCCAACAATATTGAATATCCTAGCAAATCCAAACATCGGACAAATACTAAATTCTGTCTAATCTCAGGAGCATTACAGAACATCATGAAGATATAAGACTTAGTCACTTCGTAACAATAGCTTGCAAGTGCCAATCCCTTTAACTTCTACAAATGCTCCATTCCCCACGTACAGCCTCCTCGCCTGGAGACTTAAACGACATAACTCCACGTATGTGCTCTTGTCCCGAGTTACATGGTCCGTGGCTCCTGAATCTATAATCCACAAAGGAGAAGAGTTAATGAGCATCACACTAGATGATACGTAACTCAAACCATGTAAAGAAGAAGGACATACATTTCGCTCGCCACACTCGCGTGCAAAATGTCCAAGCTTGCCACAAATATAGTATTGGACTTTGCTCTTATCGAGCTCCTTTTTCTTGCGCTTTTGTCCTTTGTCGTCGGTCTTGGCATGTTGCTTTTTCTTGCCTTGGCCCTTGGCCTTCTTCTCACTCTTGCGCCACTTGCGCTTTAAACCCCGAGAGCCCTTACTCGACTCCGCAATATTAGCATGAGCAGAAGAAGACCTAGCCACCTCCTGACGCTCCTCCTCGAGCTCACAATGCCTACTCACATCCATGAAAGTATGAATACTCTTAGTGTGCGTGAGATAGGTCTTAACAACATCCCAGGAGTCAGGCAAAGACTGGATCACACCCAATACCTGAAACTCATTTGACATCGGCTCCCCCATATTCTTCAGAGAGGCGATCATACTCGACATGTGCATTAAATGTTATTTCATTGTATGATCGTGCCTCTTCTTGTAAGTGATGAATTTGTAAATCAGTATCCTCACCTTAGGAGCTGACGGGGCGTCATATTACTCTCTCAGAGCATGCCAGATCGACTGTGCGGTAGAATACTGCTCATAAATCGAAATTAGCTTATTGTGCATATAGCTAAGAAGGATCACCCTCGCTTGGCTATCCTTCTTTTTCCAAACATGATACACCTCCTGATCCTGTCGTGCTTGTGCCGTGATATCCTCCCCGGGGTCCACCATCTCGTTCTTAAGAACTTCCCTGAGTTCTTGTTCCTCGAAGACAAACTGAACCTTCCGGTGCCAAATATCATAATTGTCACCGTTCAGCTTGTCTTCCTTAACGAGATCTAGAACGACAGTTTTCGTAACAACCATGTCTCTGTCACACAGAAAAAAAAGAGACATTAGTGATAATTGATACTTAAATTTATAATTTTATGTACCCTACGAATCAATAAAACCAAAATGACTCAAATACAAACCCCAAGACGAGCATATGAGTCAACAGACACCATATACCACAATCCAGGATTGCAACTCACCATTCGAATTAAGATTCGGCATATAAAAATCCAACATTTAGTCACAAAAATTGGAAAAAATCCAATTTTAGGCAAACGTACGCGCCACCGGGAGGGTCCACGCGCCACCACCATAGGCGGCGCGTGTCCACGCGCCCTCACGCGCCGGGGAAGGTTCCTGGCGCGTGCAGGACGCGCAGCGTGTGAGGCACGTGCTTGCACGCGCCTTGTATGTGATAGCCCACGTGCGGGCGCACGTGCGACGCGCCTACACCCGCGTAGCCCGCTTTCACCGGGTCGGATCCGGACACGGGTGCGGGTCGGAACTCGGAACCCTGTCCGATTCCCGGTCACGGGTCGGGTTTGACCCGCTTCGGTCCAGACCCTATCTGGACTCGGAGTCTCACGCGCCTACGCGCGCATGAGTACCATGCGCCAGCGACTGTTGCACCGACTCGTCTCTGCGCGCGTATTGTGCACACGCTGCACTGTTGGGCCTTCGTCTTCACCCGAATATGTCTGCAACTCAGTTTTTTTTTCAACCTGTTTCTGAAAACTCACATTCCGGTATAAACATGCAATATATATATATATATATATATATATCAAAATGTAGATCTAGCAGAGACAAACACAAATCTACCATTTTCATGCTCTGATTTGACCTAAAACTCGTCAAATTTATGGTTGAAGGGTTTGGTCACTATTCACGGCCGAATGCTTCAACCGGAATTTTCTTGGCCTTATCGTACTCAGAAAATTACAAAAAAATTATTTTCGTATTCTACGTGAGTTGGGTAACACAGTGGTATAATTGGATTAACGAAACTCATCTGTGATCCGAATCCCAAATTTTATACCCTACATTTTTATACCCAAATTTAATTCCGAAAAATCATTTAAAAAAATATACCTAACATACTCGATACCAATGTTAGAAAAAGGTGACTCAATCATGTAGCGTAAGTAATAATAAATAATTTTTCGAAATCGTAAATTATCAAGTTCACGGTTTACCTCAATCGGTGATGCAGAAAATCTCAGAATTTGCAAACTCTGAACAGGAACAACTGGTAGTCGGGATAATAATCACGTAAAACGAACTATTAACATGATATCACAACGTTCCAATTCTTAACCCGATGAATTTAACATCGATCGGAAAAAACCCTCTCTAAATTGAGATATCATACACTCTCAATTATATATTGTTTTTCTTTCTTTCTTTAAGTGATGATATCTTCTTTCTTGATTCAAGAATCAACCAATCACCTTTTTTTTTTTTGAGTTATCACTCCCGTAGGAGTTATGTAGAGAGAAAATAGGGGAGAGTGGGGTAATGGGTAACTTCCCATTACTCCCTTTATTTTGAAATTTAAATTTTTAACTTGCCCCACGTGGGCATTAACCGGTAGAAACAATTATCAAATCCGTGACAATCAAAGTCACAAGGGAAAAGTTTTGATGATGAGAAGGAAAAAACTGGTGCGCCCAAGAAAGATAAGATGAATGAGAAGAATGTGAGAGATGGTGGAGGCGTAAAACCTAATGGAGGGGTACAACTAGAACAGAGCTGGGAAGATGACACAGAATGAAACATAAAGGCTTGTGCTTATGGAGAATACATTGAGATGCCGTGAGGCTGGCCAGAATTGGATAGAGACAATTGGGAAAAGCTGAAATAATAAGGAAGCGAGGAAGAATCCAAAGTAGAGAAAGAGCTGGGGAATAGATGGGACCAGCATTGCTCAAAGCAGGAAAGGCAGCAAAACTGAATCTGATCATTGATTTTTAACGGAAGGGTGTTTCATTCTCTTATTTTGATTTTATTAATCAGGATAGGAGTAGTCCAGTATGGCTTTTTGTTCGATTGAAAATTCAACACTTCCAATCTAATCTTTTAGCTTTACCTATGAACTCATCAGTCGGCAAAGATGCCTCATATTTACTATTATCATCAACATAACGTCACAAAAAGAAATTTTAAATAAGATTTGACTGTGGGATATGCATTGTGGAAACTGTGCTGCCATTTTGACTATGCTGCAGGATTATCTGTCTAGGAATTCATAGATTGCTCAACTCTCCCTGGGATACTTCTGATTTCATCATCTTCAGCACATAGGCAGATTCAGCTGGACAATTGGCTCTTTTTCATGTTTTAATCTTTGCTTGTGATTGAAAGGAACACTCTTGGCGCAGGAAGTTTCGGACTGTGGAACCAGAATTGTCCACGCTCTTGACCTGCATTCTGAAACTTTTGCTGCATCAACAGATATTGGCTAGATTTTGTCTAGAAGCATATGTATGGAAGCTATCCTATGATTTTGAACTCTATAACTGATCTCTTTCCTTCTGTATTTCCAATTCATATTGTCATTCATATTCTCCTTGAAACTGAATTATAAGTAGAAATTACTCTGGGGTTTCAGCTATATGGGGTTTTTGATCAATTTTTGTTAGTCGTGTACACACAGGTCAATATTAGGAGCATGATGGAAGCTGGAGAAATCTCAGGAGTTGAAAATTAAGAAAATATTTTTTCAGGAGATGCAGAGAATTGACCAAGAACTTTGCCTCAAATAATCATCTAAATTACTCTAATCTTACCCCATTATAATAGTACTTGATTTGACCGTTGTCCCCTCCATGTTGCAAAAAAAAAAAAAAAAAAAATGAAGAAACCGGAAGACTACATTTATAAATTTTATAGAGAACCATTTAAATTAATGAATAAAAAAAGACTGTAACCATCAAATAGCCCTACATCGTGTTGCCATGATTGGATGCCCCATCAAATCCATTGATTCCTTTCAATTATTATTATCATTTTAAATGCAGACGAAATTAAATCTCATTATCTGTTTCCTAGATATTTCTATTTTTTTGTTCTTTCCTTATTGAGTTATGTGTTATCCCTACATCACTCCTCATGGCCGAATCAGTTTGTTTCTATCCATCAAAAAGGAAATATATCTATAATTGGTTATACTTTAGGGCAAATTCAGAAATTTATATCATGCAATTGGAGTTAGAGTTTCAGAGTGGGGGTTATATTTTTTTAGGGGCAAATAATTGGTTAGACTTGAGTTCAAAACCTTCATGAAATTTATTTTGTAAATGATAGCATAATGGGCTCTGCTAATCATCTTTGAAGAACAATCAATTGCTCGAGCATTATATGTTTTATGGTGCCACGGATTTCTACAAAGAAAGTTTCTCTGCAATTTTCTTTGGTAAAAATTACCTGCAGATGATGAAACTAAAATACTAAAACTTGATGATCTGACAAATATATAAAAAGTATCAAATGCATTCATTACCTTAGATGGGTACATGTTGATTTACTTTGAACACATGAACGATTTACATGACAGAACACCACACTCTGCATATCCAAAGGAAGCCTGCAATCTGCACACAGCTCAAGCTTGAAATACCCTCTTAAAACTACCGTACAACAACATCTGGGATGTAGAACCCATGATTCCTTGGACCATTTGTCATGGGATTCCCATATTCCAAAACATTGGGGTTTGGAATTTCATAGGATAAGATGAAGGTAAATGAAGAGAGCAACAAGAACAGCATGGTGGTGATGGGTACCATCTCTTTCTCATGAACTATTTACATGACACAACACACACTCTGCATATCCAAAGGAAGCCTGCAATCTGCACACAGCGCAAGCTTGAAATACCCTCTTAAATTACTATAGAACAACATCTTGGATGAAGAATAACCCATGACTCCTAGGACCATATATCATGAGATTCCGATATTCCAAAACATTGGGGTTTGGAATTTCATAGGATAAGAGGAAGGTAAATGAAGAATGCAAAAGGAACAGCATGGTGGTGATAGGTACCATTTCTTTCTTTTCTTTACCTGAATGTCTTCTGAATTTGGTTCTTTTGTAGTGGGAAAGCTTGAAATTGTAGGCAAGATTTGATTGAGGATATCGCCGTTGCTTTAATTTTCGCCCATGAAGCGACGCATCTTAGGTTTGAAAAGAAATTCAAATCAATGTATTTTATATTGGTTTCTTCTACTATTGTTAAAATGATTATTGGTAATCTTTTTTTATTAATAAACTTTATGCCAACGTAGTAGTTTGATTTGACAGGTACGACGAATAATCTTGACTTTATGCATCATTTAGTATTAATGGTGTTTGATGAGACCCTCAAAGAGGACTCCATTCCCCAGCTAGACTTGGGATTCATCGCATGATTCATTAATTACCGTGTTGTTATGACAAAAAGAACTGGAAAACAAAATTGCTTTCAAGGAAATGAATCCGACCCGCCTTGATAATAAGTAAACGGGTAACGCCAGTAAGACTCCAATGATATACTGTCGTCGTGCAGAGATATGCAAGACATGGAGCTAAAGGGTTGAGAGCTAAGCAAGAGAAGAGAACAAGAAGATGAAAGAAAGGTATGGGTGCCATTTTTTTGTGGAATCTAGTGGGGGGGGTGGTATTTTTCTATTCTGGGTTTTTGTCGAATTGAATATTTTCTTTTAAAAAGGTAGTTGGTTGTTGATTTTTACTATTATATACCTTATTGATCTAAAGCACGATTGTGTCACATGGATGATCAATACTAGAGTGGAATTTATCATTGTCAGATTAATTGTTTATTATTTTGCATTGTTATTTTTAACTAGAAATCACCCATGGGGCGGATGACTGGTTATTCCACTGTGGAACTATGTAGAAGCTATGTCCAAAGTGGTAAAAGTCGTTCTCTCTACCCCCCCCCCCCCTCTCTCTTCTCGTCCTGTATAATTCATTGCTTTTCTAAGATTCTCCTTATAAGATTACGTCGTTTGTACATCAGCGGTGTATTGTACATTTGAGTGTTCAAAGAATGAAATGATGCTTGCCTAATAACGTAACTCTCTCTCTATATCGATGATTTGCCCTTCTCTCGATTTTTTCCAAATAACGGATGTACATCTGCAGTGTTGTTTACAGAAGGAAGGTATGTCAGCCTAGTAATATGGAATAGAGTAAAACAGAAGTCACGGGTGAGGTGAGACATGCTATCAATCAAATGACTGAAGTTAAAGCTTATATGTTTAGAGGGTTATGTTTAGGGGCCCATTTGACATGGACTGAATCCCAATATACAGTTACAATGGACCTCCCATGACAAGCCTTGGTGACCCCTTCCGGAAGAAAAGGTTTGAAAAATTATGCCCCAACATAATCAGTAGGAGGTTGGGGTGACTTGAAAATGACTGAAGTTAAAGCTAATATGCAAGAAACCATGTTGCTCAACTTCCAAGGGATAAGGCATATCTTTCCACGAGACTCATGTTGAGTTTTCACAGAGCATTATCTCTTCCTTTTGAGTCTTTCTTGACTTTTCAACCCGAGCCGAAAGGGCACCATTGCCACCTTTTGGGGAGAGTTTGTGGGGTCAGCAAAGATTATGGAAAAGAAGGTTGTTAACTTTCCCTATTGGTATAAGATGTTAGCATTTGAAATTCCATTCTATCCCCTAAATATTTAAAATTTTAACAAACTAAATAAACTATGCCAATCGGATCCAATCATTTTAATTCTTCATTTTTCTAGTTATTGAGGAATCAATTTTCCTCACAAAAAAAACATAACATGATACTACCTAAAGAATTAATGAAAGGTTTATGACACACCATCCCTTTTCTATCATAAAAATTTCGGGTCAGAAACCTTTCATGTAAATAAATAAATTAAAAAAAGGGGGCATAGAAAGTGTATGGTTTGGCTGGGGCATTGATGTTGGCCGGCTTGACCGGAATTTGAGCCAACATAAGGAAACCATGACATGAACAAATAGGACTCGACTTGTTTGGAGACAACATTTTAGCATAATCTTATATTAGCATGCTATCGGCACCCGATTGGGCCGTGTTGGTATCATTTAATTAATATTTCGGATTCAAATATTGTATATAGTAAAAATAAGTATATGAGAGTTTTGTTGATTAAAAATTTAATTTGATTCGAACCAAATTTAATCGATTTCAATCTAATTATCACAATATTTATATTAAAAAAAACATATTAGAATATCACGGATAACTATTGCCCAATTATTCAAGTTTTTCTTTCTCTGAAAAGGGACTTGCAAGATGATCTTCAACTTAGGTACACGTCTTGTGGGCATGAGATTCAGTGGGAATGGTTGGCATGAGAAAAGGGTATATATCCTTTTCAAGTATAGTTTTCATGTATTATCAATTCTTGAGGTTCATGTTAACTCACAAGATGGTCTTGTTTTCCCATTTCTTTTGTAAAATTCGGGACTTATATTATAAAAAAAAATGAATTGCTTATTTTTCTCCCTTTTTGTTTTTAAACACTCTTCATTCTTTCAATCCTGCCCCCTCCTCTCGTCCACTGCCACCGCACGGTGGACTATTCTGACCCCTTCTGCCAGGATGGTAACTATTTAGGCATGAAGAAGGAAAATTTCAATGCACTTGCACGTCACTCGACCCAAGCATTCTTTCCTTCATGGACATATGACCGGCTAGAAAACGGATTGAGCACGGACCGGGAATCTGCAACAAGGTATTACGTGGAAGTTGCAAGGAAAATGGTGATGGTTGCTTCGCCTTGTGTTGAGATGAGTCCAGTTGCCTGAAGGTGCTCTCTAAATATTAAGGATGCCTCCCAAGCCTTCTACTTAATAGGAAATGCTCTCTATAAATTATTTTAGTTTTCTTATTAATTCAAATGCATGACTCAACCTGGTAAAGGGATAACTTTCCTCTACCCCTTCTCCTCCGAAGCTATAGTAGTGAAATTGAAACTCAGCTCTATAGTGTTTCTTAATGATGCATTTAGTTAGATAGAATTAATCCATCTCTGTGTCGACTACCTCTGTAAATATATACTTGGTTCAAATCCAAAAGTCGAAGTTAAAGCATAACTTGCAACAAGTGATGAGAAATGCAGAAAGAAGCAAGAAAAGCGCAGATGAAACCAATGCCAAACCGCAAATGCATCACGACTTCAATTCCAAGTAGGAACGCAGTGGGATCATAGAATTGGTCCTCATAAATTTGTTTTCTTTTAACAAGGACATGACCAATGGATTAGGTCACACTCCTAAGAATTCTTGATCTTCCAAACCTCATATTTAGTAACGTTCTTCTAGCTTGTCAGAATGGCTTGGAACCCTCACCAAAAAAAAGAATGGCTTGGAACACCAAGATAATCAAACTGTAGCGGCCAGATTGCAGTTTATGCCAGGTGAGGCTTATAATTTATGCCAAGCCCGCAAGATAACTGAGTTGGGTTCAGCCGTTCATGACTTACGGCCTCAACTCGCAATAATAGTACAATAAATATTCATTTTTCTGATAAAGTTACAATGTAAGAAGGGTGTCCATTCATTACATCTGCAATAGTTTTTTTTCCTCGTAAATAGTAATAAATTAAGTGGAAGTATACTCCATGGCCCAACAATCCCATGTCCAAGCAGTTTACAAGTTCCAACATATTTTTCTTTATATACATATGATGACCAACAGCTGCAATCAATTTGGATCCAACAATTTCATACTTAAGTAGCTATTGTGAAGAACTCCACCAAGGAGGAGCTGGCGACAACATGCAATCATGTCTTTGGTGGTACTATTTCTCTCACATGGCTTAAAACCTCTCAAAGACACCAAAGTTTGGAAGCAAAGAATTGCCGCACAAACTTCTAATTTCAGTCTTGTTCTGGGCAATTCGATTTGGCCAATAATATACAGCCCATACCTATAAAAGTATATGAGATTAATCCCCAACCATGGTAATTAAGAATCACCACTCCTTTTCTATAACTGATGAATACAGGATATACATGGATAAACTCATCTGGTGGTGCGGGTGTTGAAGATCCAAGTTTGATGGTATATTTATGGACCCAAAACCATCATAGCCCTCCAACGACCAAAATGCAAAGTAACATCATGGACTCGCAGGCCAAAATACACAAGCTAGTTGTTCAGTCTATGATCTCTATCTCCAGTAGCGCATTGAATGCTCTCCCCAAAGACTCTGAGTAGTGCTTCTTGGAACAACATTGGTGATTCGGATGAGGAAAGACATGGAAGCACTCAGCTTTAATGTTGCAAACCATAATGGATTGGCTACGAGTAGGCTTTTTCCATTCGGCAAGCCAATGCAATGAGCCATTTGAGATGACAAGGGAAAATGGCAGTATGGGCAGACAAAGTAAAGGCAGTGACTTCTCGCCATTCATACTCTGGAGTTGATGAAAAACCAGCATTGTTCTTGCCTGCGCTTTGAAGATTGAGAAGTGTATGCTGAAAGGAAGAGGCACTACTTCCATTCACGTAAAGTCTGATGTACTCTCTTTTGGATGGATGGAAGAAAAATCCGCAAAGCCAATCCTGTTGGTCTGGATTCGGAATAGGCATAGCCATGTACTCCTCAAGGACAGGATTTAGAATATAGATGTGCGAGTGTGGCTTATCAGGAGGGGGAGGAAAATGTTAAAGTAACATAACAGGCTGGTATTGTCCCATGACATTCTCCAAATTATGCATCCATCTTGTCTGTTACAACGCCAAAATCAGATGAAAGAAGATCAAATAGACACTCCAAACACACTCTCCAATAGCAAGTGGAAGTTTTATTCAGTAGGATAGCTTTCTCTCAATCTAGATGTCCTTGTCATATCAATTATAGCTCCAGTTCCTCAAAGTTTCGAAGAATAAAGCTGTTTTGATTTTATGAATCTTCCTCTTTGTGATCACCAAAGGAACTCATTTTGGAGGATATCAAAAGTGTAGCTGATCCAATTATAATGCTATCATGGATGTGTCTTCTTTAGTCTTGTGCTTCATGTGCTAAAACTACTGAAAATATGTCTAAAATTGAATTAATGTTTCATAAATTAGATGAAACTGCGAGCTGAGAAGCACATAAATGAACCATATAAAATCATATCTATAGAACAACATTGATTCTATGGAACTGTTGAAAAGATTGGACGACATGCTCGACAAAATTATGGAGGGCAAGGATCTCTAAGCTACAGAAATGCAACCAATGTTCCACGACCTATAACTACCCTCAGCTTTGCAAGATCTAATGCCTAGGATCAATCATAATTCCAACAACAATAGCCAATTCAAAAGGCCTAGTCCATCTAATTTTCATTCTGAATTCAGAGAAACCTTGCTATATAGCCCTATCCTCTTACCTGTGCTCCAGCATGGGGCATTCACATGTATTGTCTCCCTGAAAGCCATAAATGCAGAACAACCAAATTCGCATCATTCCTCAATAAATTGCATCCCTAGCAGGAAAGTAGAATAGTATGCCACCACAAAAGGACATGCATCACAAAGTCCAATGCACATGGAGGCTTTGAAATGGAATCAAACCATCCAATGCCTGTAAAATGTTACGGCCCTATCACCTATATGACAAGGTAACATCATGCTTGCGATCAATACTACTTATTCTGTTTACTTGCCTAATGTGCATCGTTTGTAGGCCATTGCATACTACGAATTGGGTTTCACGTAAATGACGGTTGTTGTGGATCTGACCATCCTTTGATAAGAATGTTAAAATAAAACTTAATAATCCCCAACAGTTCAACACCAAAATTTCCTCAACAAATCCCAAGTGCAATCCCCCCCCCCCCCAATATCCATAAAATCCTCATCCTTTTCACATATAAATTGCACCATTCATCATCAAAGAGATATTAAAAATGCCATTTATTTTTCCAAAACTAGTACTTAAAAAAAAAAACAAACAAACAAAACAAACAAACAAAACAAAAAAACAAAAAATGGAATTCTTAAAAGGAAATCTATTTATAACACGGCCCCAAAAAATTCTAGTCAAAACATGTTTATCCTTTAAAAACACTGCAGGAATAGAAAAATTCATGCCCGCATTCACACAACACACAGACACTGAAAAGTAAAATTTAAGGATTATTAAGTATTAACAACGATGAAAACAAAAACCCATGTAATCAAAGCCAACAAAAATGAACAAAATCCAAAGAAAACCAACAATCCCAAACACATTAAAGATTGGGTCTTAGAAATGAAAGTGAATTATTGATTACCTCCACATCAGAAACAGCAGTAACAGCAAGAGAGAGTCATGATAAGCTCTCTGAAGAACAAGCGAATACCAAAAGAACAATTGTTAGAAACAGAAGAATCTGATTCAATGTTGTCAACATCAGCAGAAGTGTTGTTATCTAGGAGTTTCTGATTGGTTGAGCAAGTGGAACGCTTCTTCTCGGAGTTCATTCGGTTGAGGTTCCATTCGACCTTTCTCAAGTGGGCGATTTTGAAGGACTCTCTGATAGTCAAAGATGGCCATAGATGCATCTTCTTCTTCTTCTCCAATGATTTGTGTTTTTTACTTTTATGGGTTGGGACGAATGGAGAGAGAGAGAGAGAGAGAGAGAGAGAGAGGAGAGTTTTAACTTCTTTTAAAGTTAACGATCGCGAACGACGGCGAAGGTTGTAACGACGTCGTTCTTTATGGGTTGAATCCTATCATTAACGTTCTCATTATTTTAGGATCTATAATTATTGAATTTTTTTAATAAATCTTCGATAGGTTCAATAATCATGTAATACTGTACAAACATTTGAATCGAATTTGAATTTTTAAAAAATAAAATTTTTTTAATATTTATTTTTGACATATATAAAATTTAAAATCAAAATTTTATTTAAAAAATATCAATATTTAATCATTTGACTATATAAAATTTAAAATCAAGATTTTATTTAAAATATCAATATCCAAAGCAGGAAAGGCAGCAAAACTGAATCTGATCATTGATTTTAACAGAAGGGTGTTTTATTCTCTTATTTTGATTTTATTAATCAGGACAGGAGTAGTCCAGTATGGCTTTTTGTTCGATTGAAAATTCAACACTTCCAATATAATCTTTTAGCATTACCAATGAACTCATCAGTCGGCTAAGCTTGCCTCATATTTACCATTATCATCAACATAATGTCACAAAAAGAAATTTTAAATAAGATTTGACTGTGAGACATGCATTGTGGAAACTGAGCTGCCATTTTGACTATGCTGCAGGATTATCCGTCTAGGAATTCAAAGAATGCTCAACTCTCCCTGGGATACTTCTGATTTCATCATCTTCAGCACATAGTCGGATTCAGCTGGACAATTGGCACTTTATCATGTTTTAATCTTTGCTTGTGATTGAAAAGAACTTGAAGGGTCTGACTTCCAAGTATACACTCTTGGCGCAGGAAGTTTCGTACTGTGGAACCAGAATTGTCCACGCTCTTGACCTGCATTCTGAAACTTTTGCTGCATCAACAGATATTGGCTAGATTTTGTCTAGGAGCATATGTATGGAAGCTATCCTATGATTTTGAACTCTATAACTGATCTCTTTCCTTCTGTATTTCCAATTCATATTGTGATTCATATTCTCCTTGAAACTGAATTATAAGTAGAAATTACTCTGGGGTCTCAGCTATATGGGGTTTTTGATCAATTTTTGTTTGTCATGTACACACCGGTCAATATTAGGAGCATGATGGAAGCTGGAGAAATCTCAGGAGTTGAAAATTAAGAAAATATTATTTCAAGGAGATGCAGAGAATTGACCAAGAACTTTCCCTCAAATAATCATACAAATTACTCTAATCTTTCCCCATAATAATAGTCGTTGATTTGACAGTTGTCCCCTCCTCGTCGGCAACAACCCAAAAAAAAAAAAAAATAAGACACTGCAAGTCTACATTTATACATTTTGGAGAGAACCATTTAAATTAATGAATAAAAAAAGTCTGTAACCATCAAATAGCCCGACATTGTGTTGCCATAATTGGATGCCCCATCAAATCAGTGATTCCTTTCTATTATGATCATTTTAAATGTAGACGAAATTAATTCTCATTATCTGTTTCCTAGATTTTTTTTTTTTTTTCTTTCCTTATTGAGTTACATGTTTCCCTACATTACTACTCATGGCCGAATCAGTTCGTTTCTATCCATCAAAAAGGAAATATATCCCCATAGCCGAATCAGTCTGTTACTATCCATCAAAAAGGAAATATATCTATAATTGGTTAGACTTTAGGGAAAATTCAGAAATTTATATGGAAGAAGTATAACATGCAATTGGAGTTAGAGTTTCAAAGAGTGGGGGTTATATTTTTTTGGGCCAAATTATTGGTTAGACTTGAATTCAAAACCTTCATGAAATTTATTTTGTAATTGAGAGCGTTATGGGCACTGCTAATCATCAGTAACAAGACTCTTGAAGAACAATCAATTGCTCGAGCATTATATGTTTTATGGTGCCACGGATTTCCACAAAGAAAGTTTCTCTGCAATTTTCTTTGGTAAAAATTACCTGCAGATGATGAAACTGAAATACTAAAACTTGATGATCTGACAAATACATAAAAGTATCAAAGTGTTTGCATTCATTACATTAGATGGTACATGTTGATTTCCTTTGGTCACATGAACTATTTACATGACAGAACAACACACTCTGCATATCCAAAGAAAGCCTGCAATCCGCACACCGCTCACGCTTGAAATACCCTCTTAAAACTACCATACAACAACATCTGGGATGTAGAACCCATGATTCCTCGGACCATATGTCATGGGATTCCCATATTCCAAAACATTGGGGTTTGGAATTTCATAGGATAAGAGGAAGGTAATTGAAGAGAGCAACAAGAACAGCATGGTGGTGATGGGTACCATTTCTTTCTCATGAAATCTTTACATGACAGAACACCACTCTCTGCATATCCAAAGGAAGCCTGCAATCTGCACACAGCACAAGCTTTAAATACCCTCTTAAATTACTATACAACAACGTCTGGGATGAAGAACAACCCATGACTCCTAGGACCATATATCATGAGATTCCGATATTCCAAAACAATGGGGTTTGGAATTTCATAGGATAAAAGGATGGTATATGAAGAGTGCAACAAGAACAGCATGGTGGTGATAGGTACCATTTCTTTCTTTTCTTTACCTGAATGTCTTCTGAATTTGGTTCTGTTGTAGTGGGAAAGCTTGAAATTGTAGGCATGATTTGATTGAGGATATCGCCGTTGCTTTAATTTTCGCCCATGAATCGAAGCATCTTAGGTTAAGAAAGACAAATCAATGTATTTTATATTGGTTTCTTCTACTATTGTTAAAATGATTATTGGTAATCTTTTTTTATTAATAAATTTTATGCCGACGTAGTAGTTTGATTTGACAGGTAGAAAATCTTGACTTTATGCATCATTTGGTATGACTGGTGTTTGATGAGACCCTCAAACAGGACTCCATTTCCCAGCTAGACTCGGGATTCATCGCATGATTCATTAATTACAGTGTTGTTATGACAAAAAGAATGGGAAAACAAAATTGCTTTGAAGGAAATGAATCCGACCTGTCTTGATAATAAGTAAACGGGTAACGCCACTTCGACTCCAATGATAATACTGTCGGCGTGCAGAGAGATGCAAGACATGGAGCTGAAGGGTTGAGAGCTAAGCAACAGAGGAGAACGAGAAGATGAAAGAAAGAGGGGTGCCATTTTTTTGTGGAATCTAGTGGGGTGGGTGGTATTTTTCTTTTCTGGGTTTTTGGCGAATTGAATATTTGCTTTTAAAAAGGTTGTTGGTTGTTGATTTATACTATTATATACCTTATTGACCTGCTAAGCCATGATTGTGTCACATGGATGATCAATCCCACGGTGGAATTTATCCTTACGATAGTAACAAAATAAATAAAATATTTATAATTGATTTTTACATTATTTTAAAAAAATATTATACTAATTGTGGTGATTGATATGTTATATTAGTCAGAAGAAAGGTATTGAGAAATATAAAGAAAAATAGGCTTAATTGGAGAAATTATGCAAGAATGGAAAAACAAACAGAAGTGACTTTTCATTAGTACGTGGGCACGCTGAATTCAAGAAGAAATACAAAACTTTTGAAAAGTCTATTCTTCATTCATAATATTTAGGAATATGAAATTTTGGGATGTTGTAAATTTTTAAAAATATATATATTTTATTTTTTAGAATTTTTCATTCAATTTTAGAAAATATTTTGAAATAATTTTACTAAGGTAAAATAGGAAGATTTTACCCTTCCCCTAGGGTTGCAGCCGGCTCCCACTAGTGTAGGTATATAAGCATTGTTTTCTTAACTTTTGGAGGCATCAACACACAAGGGTTGTAGCCGGGAAAGGGTTATTTGGTTTGTCAGTCTTTATTCCTTGGAAGCAATAACAAATTTATTGTGAGTTTTCTTTTATTATGAACTTATTCTAATTTCTTTTCTAGTCAAATAATTATTGAAATCTTGATAAATAATGATTGTGAGATCTAAATGATTTTATTTATTTGATATTTTGGGTATTTATTTAATTTTTATATTTAATGTTTATAATTGTTTTGGAATTATTAAATAGAGCGTTATATTTAATAACTCTAAAATAATTTACAACAATTTAAAAATAGCAAAATTTGTATGTTTTTAATAGAGTGATAATTGACATAGTTTTATGGTTTCGTAAGCGGTGAGATTTATATCAATAGATTAGATAATCTAATTTAAATAAATTTAGTTTGGAATTTACTGATTAGAATTAGATCTCTCTATATTTTAATACTGTCGGAACATTAAATCTAACGAGAGTCTCTTGAATTGTCTTTCGATTAAATAAATAATTAACGATGGTATCTTGATTACTAAAGAAGTAAGAAGAGATTGGTCGTTTCGTGATATTTAATGGTTATAACCAATTTATTCGCATAATATCGAGTAATTTTTGTATCGATGATCAATCAAATAAATTAAGGTGGAAATAACTCATTTGGTTAGCTTTTACCTTAATTAATATCATTTCTTTTAATTGGTGTTATCTAGTTATTTTACTTTGGTTAATTTTCATTGATTTATTTACTTAGTTATTTTATATAATTTCACCAAAAACCCTCCATATTTTTATTTTTATTTTTATTAAAAGAGATAAATCAGCATTTCCATGTGGATTTGACCCTGCTCATCATAGACTCATCTTTAGTAAAGTAGGTAATTTTATTTTTGGTTGTTTGACAACATACCAAATTTTGGGATCGTTGCTGGAGAGCGGTGTTAATAGACTTATTTCTTTTCAAATTTTACTTTCATTTTTTTTTTGGGTATATGTCTTGTTCTGCTCGTACAGGTGATCTTGTGTTTGACCTATAGATCGAGAAAATAGGCCAAAAACTGAAAAAGGAGACTCAAGAAACAAAGATGATAGCAAGTTCATCACTAGGAAACAATCTGGCCAACCAACTCTTATATTCAAACGTTGACGTTGAAGAGAAAGAGGTCAAAGAAACAAATATGGTAGCTCAACGGATTTTAAGGAAGTTGGCAACCCCTGAATTTAATCAACAGCTTCTGCGCATTAATTTTTCAAATATTACAACTCCAGTCGAATTAAGATTTGGACTGATTCATTTATTGCCTAAATTTCATGGTCTTGCAGGGGAAGATCCTCACAAACATCTCAAGGAGTTTCAAATTGTCTGTTCCACAATGAGATTACAGGGGGTAACCGAAGAACGACTTAAACTTGTTGTTTTCCCTTTTTCTTTGATAGATAAAACCAATGATTGACTCTTTTATTTGCCTTCCGATTCTTTTACTACTTGGCCTGACTTGGAGAGGATATTTTTAGAAAAAACATTTTCCAGCTTCTTGTGCAACTACTATTAGAAAGGAAATGCCTAACGATGAAATTCATTTCATACTTGCTCATTATCATAGTCATGAATGTGGTGGTCATTTTGGTCCCAAAGAACAGCAAGAAAAATTATGGATAGTGGTTTTTATTGGGAAACACTCTTTAAGAATGCATACCAATATTGTAAGAGTTGTGAGAATTGTCAAAAGATGGGCAATATATCTTCTAGGGATGAAATGCCTCAAACCCCAATCTTATTTTGTGAGATTTTCAATGTATGGGATATGGATTTTATGGGACTTTTTCCTAATTCATGTGGCTTTCTATATATTTTGCTTGTAGTGGATTATGTCTCGAAATGGGTAGAAGCAAAAGCTACCCGTACTAATGATTCTACGGTTGTTGTAGGTTTCCTTAAATCTAATATTTTCTATAAGTTTGGGGTACTGAAGGCGATCATTAGTGATCAAGGTATACATTTTTGCAATCGTACGGTGGAAGTTTTAATGCGCAAATGCGGAGTTAATCACCGAGTAGCCACCACGTACCATCCTCAAACCAATGGGCAAGCAGAAGTTTCTAACCGTGAGATCAAGAGCATTTTGGAAAAAACAGTAAATCCAATCTGTAAGGATTGGAGTTTACAATTGGAGGATGCACTCTGGGTATATCGAACTCATTCAAAACCCCAATTGGAATGTCATCATACTGATTAGTTTTTGGTAAATTATGTCATTTACCTGTTGCAATTGAACATCGTGTTTTTTGGGTAGCTAAGCAATGCAACTTAAACGCCAAGGAAGTTGGACGGGAGAGGAAGCTGCAACTCCAGGAGTTTGAAGAGATTCGTTTGGTAGCTTACGACAATGCAAGGCTTTACAAAAAAAAAGGACCAAACTTGTCCACGATAAACTTCGTCGACAAAAACAATTCTTTGAAGGTCAGAAAGTGCTCATTTTTTATTCCAAATTGAAGTTTATGCTAGGTAAGTTAAAGTCTCGATGGACAGGACCATATTCGGTAGTAAGTATTTCTCCTTATGGTGTTATTGAAATTAAAAATATAGAGACTAACAACACTTTTAAGGTGAATGAATAACGATTGAAACCATTTATTGACGGATTTGATATCTCTGCAGCGAAGGAAGTTCAATTGGCACATCCCACATACAAGGAGGAGTAAGACGATAAGACAATGTCAAGCAGAAGACAATGTCGAGCCAAAGACGATAAACAAAGGCATTCATTGGGTGGCAACCCAATAGTCCTATTTTATTTTATTTATTATTATTATTATTATATATTATTATTTTAATTTCTTTATTTTCCATTCTTTAAACTTGATTTAGGAGTGATTTTATTTAAAAAAAAAAAAAACAAATCAGAAATGGTCGCACTTTAGGGCATGCCCACGCCCTATCTCCTACTCACATCTGCCCAACTCATTTAAATGGATAGACATAATTTTCCTTTAAGGCGTGCCCACGCCATAACCTCTTTTCACACCTGCCCAAATCACTCCAATTGGCAGACATACTCACACGATAGGGCGTGCCCACACACTAAAACCCGTTCACGTCTGCCCCTGAGACCATTCAACGAACAGAAACACACTTCATTTAAGGCGTGCTCACGTCTTAAGTTCAGACCACTTCTGATCTTTTAAAAAAAAAAACAAAAAACAAAAAAAAAAGTTGAAAAGAAGAAACAAAATCAATTTGTTCTGCTCTAACCTTTCGACATTTGTTTTCTAGGGTTTTCTTTCACCTTTTGCCTTCGACGCTATCATTGCTGCCACACTTTATCTTCCTCAGCCGCTTCATCTACCACTGCCGCCACTGATGGCCAAGAAACAGATACACCCTCACAACCGCCGCCGCCGCTCTGGCCTCCGCTCACGTTGGCCCCAGGGACCAAAAAGTCAGGGTGCATCTCGCATCTCTCTCTCATCTGATAGCGACAAATCGCCTTCATCGCCTCCCGTAAACCCTTCGACCTCCACCTCTTAATCCCGTCCATACTCACCCTCCAGTCCACCCATGGGCCAACACAGACCTCCATCCTCATCTTCTTCGAGTGATCGCAACCCCCCTTTCCAAACCCTAATCCCCAATCACCCCCATTCAAGAGCCCTAGCCTTCATCCAACCTACTCACCTCCTATTGACCCCTCTCCGACTCACTCAACCCCTGTACCAGAGACAGTAGCCGAACCCTCCTCTTCCCATCCAAAAAGGTCTCGCGTCCATTCAACGGTGGCAAAAGGGAAGTCTGTCATTCCCCCGCCGCGTACTCACCTTCGCGGCTGTCTGCGATTTCATTCCGCTGAAGCGCGACAAAGGTACTCTGCTATTTCTGTTCGACCTATCATTCCTTGTAAATCTTTTCATTTTCCATCGTTGCAAGTACTGAATATGCATGCCTCCATTGCCCGATATCTCTCTGCTATTGGCTGGAAACAATACTTGAATTGCACTTACCCTGTATTGCTTGAGTTAACTTATGAATTTTACATCACTTTTCACTTTCGCACACCCACGGATTTCACTGCCTGCACCCCTAACTTAATTCACTTTCGCTTGATGAATCAATCATTTCATCTCTCCTTGACTGAATTTAACATTGCCTTGGGGTTCCTCAGTGAGGCTCAAACACAGTCCTCTGTTTATCATACTAGTTTATGTGATTTCCCTCCTAATTTTAACTCAACATACATGCACATATGGACTGAGCTGACTGTAGATCCTATTCCTTACCACCCTAGTCATTCTAAGGGTAGTTATTTGAAGGATAATGCATTGCGCCTCATTTATAGGGTCCTGGCCTTTAGTTTCTTCGGCCGTAAGGATAGCTCCGCCGTTTGTACTAAACCTGAACGTTTTTTCTCTGGTGCATGCACACCAACCAACGGGTTAATTTCGGGTATTGAGTAACCTCTCAATTTCTATCTTGTGTGAACAAACCAGAGCGACCATTAATTTTAGGCTCCCTCATTACCCTTTTGAGCGGTGAATTTGGGCGTGTTGGACCTGACTAATCATGATTTATATGAAGCATGTCCCATAGAATCGTTGGATTTAGATTGTTTAGTACGCATGGGTGTTTTATCGGTTTCACGTGGGCATTACATTTTTAACCCCCCGGGTGCACGCCCGAAGCAATTTTCTTGTTCTCGTGCAGGCTCTCCCATCCCTGAGGTAGTCTCTGCCATCCCCATCCCCACACCCACACTTCTCTCAACGAACGTTTGTCTCGCATGGAGACAACCTTATGACATATTTCGTGTTCATTGGCTTTCGTCCTCCGTTTCCACCTCCACCCTAGGGGAGTATTGTTTTATTTTGCTTTTTTCGTTTGTTTGTTTCTTAATTTTTGCATGTTTTCTTGTTTTCTTTTTATCTTTTACTTAGGCATACATTGGGGACAATGTACGGTTTAGGTGTGGGGGAGGTTAGCCATTCTTTTAGATTTATACATAGAAACATTCTTTATAGGCATTTCGTTCATTTGAAATTGTTGAGTTTTGTGTCCATAAAATAAAATAAAATAAAATAAAATAATTCCAAGTCCCCTTTTGTTGACGTATGCCATTTGGGTGGCCGGAAATGTATGAAAATGGCTTGTATCAATGGTGCTTTTGTGTTTGAGATCGCTGCTCATATCTTTAATAGTTTTCTTTGAATTATGAATATGCAAGATTTGACACAAATCCTACTTAAATAGTGAGGTTTTGAGTCTAAAACGAGCGAATTCATTCTTTGTGCTCGAAATTTCTTTTCTTCTTGAGTGAATATCATACTTGGAGTGGTTATTCTAGAACTTGCAATATTATGCATTTCAAAATCACATCCAGAGTTTCATGCATTGAAATGATAAAGACACCTAAGTTTTACCCCATTTTGGCTTTCGTAAAAATCCCTACCTTGATTTATAATTCCCTTAGTGAACCAATTTGAGACTGAGACCCTTTCTTTCTTCAAAACCCTTCAATACAACACTATAATCCTATTTTGGTTGGCGTTTCAACTCTTGTACCAAAGATATATATAGTTAATTGCATGATATTAATCATATGATTGTCTCATGAAATATGTATCGATTAAAGTTTTGATGATGATATTTGTTACATATGAAAAAAGAAAGAAAAAGTTTGCTTTTGTTCCTCTTTGTACTGAAATGTTCTTTTTAAAAAAAGAAAATAAAAAGAAAATAAAAAGTAACAGTAAAAAAAATTGCTGCATTTTTGCAAATTTTATTTCAATCATGGATCGTAGAGAAAATGGTTGACAATTTTTTATGTGATTTTGGAATATTGGCTATGTTGAGTACATGTGGGTGACAAGAGCATGAATTTTTGGTGTGCTACTTGTGCGGGGCAAAGGGGTTATCGCAGAAATAATCATATGATTAGTTGCGTATTCTCTTTGGTACATTTTACCCTTGATATTCCCTTTTATCCTCCCCCTAACCCTAGCCACGTTACAACCAAATGAAAGATCTTTAAATTGATACATGAAATTCAAAATTCTAAATGGTGGAGATTTGATATATTTGCAAATATATGGTAATAGCATTCTATGTTGTTGATTTGAGTGATATATATATTTTTCACTCATTTGAGTCCATTTGAGTGATTTCCCTTTGGAGAGAATTGTTGGATCTTGTTGTTCGGATTTCACAAGAAGCTGTTAGGACATGTAGTGGTTGTTTTAGCATGGAACATTGTGAAGTACTTTCTGTTGTGATTATACTTTAAGTTTAACTTTTTAATGGTGATTATTGACTTGAGAACTTGGAAGAAAAATATGTTGTTAGTTTTAGTTTTAGATGAGTTAGGAATGCTTGAATACAAGTATCATCTAGGTGTGGGAGAATTTAATAGGAACAAAATAAGTAATATTTGTAATTGATTTTTACATTATTTTGAGAAAATATTACAATAATTGTGGTGATTGATGTGTTAGATTAGTCGGAAGAAAGACATAGAGAAATATGAAGAAAAAGAGGCTTAATTGGAGCAATTATGCAAGGATAGAAGAACAAACAGAAGTGACTTTTCATTAGCACGTGGGCACGTTGAATTCAAGGAGAAAAACAAGACTTTTGAAGAGTCTATTTTTCATTCCTAATATTTAGAAATGTGAAATTTTGGGAAGTTGTAAATGTTTAAAAAAAATATTTTATTTAGAATTTTCTTTTATTTAAAATTTTTAGAATTTTATTCTTTAGGATTTTTCATTCAATTTTAGAGAATATTTTGGAATAATTTTACTAAGGTAAAATAGGAAGATTTTACCCTTCCTCTAGGGTTGCAACCGGCTCCCACTAGTGTAGGTATATAAGCATTGTTTTCTTAACTTTTGGAGACATCCAGAAAATACACAGGGGCTACAGTCAGGAAAGGGTTATTTGGTTTGTCATTCTTTATTCCTTAGAAGCAATAAAAAATTTATTGTGAGTTTTCTTTTATTATGAATTCATTTTAATTTCTTTTCTAATCCAAAAATTATTGAAATCTTGATGAATGATAATTGTGAGATCTAAATGATTTTATTTGCTTGATATTTGTGGATATTTATTTAATCTTTATATTTAATATTTATGATTGTTTTGGTATTGTTAAATAGAGCACTATACTCAATAATCTTAGAATAATCAACAACCATTTAAAAACAGCAAACTTTGTGTGCTTTTAATAGAGTGGTAATTGATATAGTTTTATAACCTCGCAAATTGTGGAATTTATGTCAAGAGATTAGATAATCTAATTTAAATAAATTCAGGTTGGAATTTACTTATTAGAATTGGATCTCTCTAGATCTTAATACTGTCGGAACATTAATCCAACGAGAGTCTCTTAGGTTGTCTTTCGATTAGAGAATTAATTAACGATGGTATCTTGATTACCGAAAAAGTAAGGAGAGATTGATCGTTTCGTGATATTTAGCGGTTATAACCAATTTATTCGTATAATATCGAATATTTTTTATATCGATAATCAATCAAATATATCAAAGTGAAAATAACTCATTTGGCTAAATTTTACCTTAATTGATATCATTTCTTTTAATCGGTGTTATCTAGTTATTTTATTTTGGTTAATTTTCATTAATTTATTTACTTAGTTATTTTAGATAATTTCATAAAAAATCTCCCATACTTTTATTTCTATTTTTATTAAAAGAGATAAATCAGTTGTTTCCTGTGAATTCGATCCTGCTCACCATACTATCATCTTTAATAAAGTAAGTAATTTTATTTTTGATTATTTGACGACACACCACCTTACCAGATTATTTGTTAATTATTTTGCATTGTTATTTTTAACTAGAAATCACTCATGGTGGCGGACGACTGGTTATTCCACTGTGGAACTACGTAGAACCTTTGTCCAAAGTGGTAAAAATCGCTCTCTCTCTCTCTCTCTCTCTCCTCTTCTCTTTCTGTATAATTCACTGCTTTTCTAAGATTTGCCTGATGAGATAACGTCGTTTGTACACGAGCAGTGTATTGTTCATTTGAGTGTTCAATGAATGAAATGATGTTTGCGTACCTCTCTCTGTCTCTCTCTCTCTATCGATGATTTGCCCTTCTCTCGATTTTTTCCAAAGAGCGGGTGTACATCTGCAGTGTTGTTTACAGAAGGAAGTTATGTCAACCTTGTAATATGGAATAGAGTAAGACAGAAGTCATGGGTGAGGTGAGACTTGCTATCAATCAATATGATTCGGCCACTGGGAGTTATGCTTAGGGGCCCATTTGACATGGACTGAATCCCAATTAACAATTACAATAGACCTCCCATGACAAGCCTTGGTGACCCTTCCGGAAGAAAAGGTTAGAAAAATCATGCCCTACGTTATCGGCAGTGAGGTGTTATGAATCCTATATTGAATTCTCAAAAAATCATAAAATAATATTTAAATTTAATAAACGTTTTTATCTAACATATCGATATTTTAGACTGAGTTCTCTTATTAGAATTGAATCTATTATTTAGATACATGATAAATTGGTATCAGAGTCTCTAGTATAACATGAAAAAGTATTACCTGAGAGAGGGTTACAATGGTTACCTGGTGTCAGAGTGAAAGCCGTCCAAAATAAAAAAAGACTACCTGGTGTCGGAGTGAGAGCTGTCCGAAGAGGAAAGGGTTACCCGCCAGAGTGAAAACCGTAGTGGTCCAGAGTGAGAGCTGTCGGACATTCGGCTTCTCAATGGGAGGATAATGTTAATGTTACGAATCTCATATCGGATTTTTAAAAAATTATAAAATAATATTTAGCTCTAATAGACTCTCTCACCCAATAAATCGATCTTTTGGGCTGAATTCTCATATTGGGTTTGAATCCATTATTTAGATACGTGACATGGGGTTGGGGGTTACTTCAAAATGACTGAAGTTAAAGCTTTATATGCAAGAAACCATGTTGCTCAACTTCCAATCCAAGAGATAAGGCATTATCTTTCTACGAGACTCGTGTTGAGTTTCACAAAGCATTCTCTCTTCCTTTTGAGTCTTTTTTGACTTTTCAACCCGAGCCGAAAGGGCACCCTTGCCACCTTTGGGGAGAGTTTGTGGGGTCAGCAAAGATTATGGAAAAGATGGTTGTTAACTTTCCCTATCGGTAGAAGATGTAAGCATTTGAAATTCCATTCTAGCCCCAAAGTATTTAAAATTTTAACAAACTAAATAAACTGTGCCAGATCGGATCCAATCATTTTAATACTTGATTTTTCTAGTTATTAAGGAATAAACTTTCCTGACAAAATAAAAATAAAAATCAACATGATACTACCTAAAGAATTAACCAAAGGATCAGAATAAAGAAAGAAATCAATGAACTATAATTATCGTCCTTTTTCGCCATAAAATCTCGGAATGGAGACCTCTCATGTAAATAAATAAAAGAAAGGGAAAGAGAAAGAGAAAGTGTATGGTTTGGCTGGGCTAGGAGAGTCATGTACTCCTCAAAGGATTCATGATATCGATATGGGGTCCATTGCAGTTGGCCGCCTTGACCGGAATTTGACCCAACATAAGGAAACCATGACATGAACAAATGGGACTCAACTTGTGTGGAGGCAACATTTTAGCATATTTTTATATTAGCATGTTTTCGGCACCCAATTGATCCGATGGCTGCATACCGGTATCTTCTAACTAAGAATTTAGATTCAAATATCATATATAATAAAAATAAATATCAAAGAGTTTTATCGATTAAAAGTTTAATCTGATTCGAATTAAATTTAATCGATTTTAATTTTATTATCGCAATGTTTATATAAAAAAAAAAAAGTTATATTAGCATATTGACCATATTTTTTGCCCAATTATTCAAGCTTATCTTTCTCTGAGAAGGGACTTACAAGACGGTTTTCAACTTAGGTACACGTCTTGTGGGCATGAGATTCAGTGAGAATGGTTGGCATGAGAAAAGGGTATATATCCTTTTCAAGTATAGTTTTCATGTATTATCAATTCTTGAGGTTCATGTTAGCTCACAAGATGGTTTTGTTTCCCATTTCTTTGGTAAAATTCGTGACTTATATTAAAAAAAAATGAATTGCTTATTTTTCTCCCCTTTTTGTTTTTAAACAGACTCTTCATTCTTTCAATCCTGCCCCCTCCTCTCCTCCACTGCTACCGCACAGTGGACTATTCTGACCCCTTCTGCCAGAATGGTAACTATTTAGGCATGAAGAAGGAAAATTTCAATGCACTTGCACGTCACTCGACCCAAGCATTCTTTCCAAAACGGATTGAGCATGGACCGGGAATCTGCAACAAGGTATTAGGTGGAAGTTGCAAGGAACATGGCAATGTTTGCTTTGCCTTGTGTTGAGATGAGTCCTCAAGTTGCTTGAAGGTGCTCTCGAAATATTAAGGATAACTCCCAAGCCTTCTACTTAATTAGGGAAATGCTCTCTATAAATTATTTTAGTTTTTCTTATTAATTCAAATGAATGACTCAACCTGGCAAAGGGATGACTTTCCTCTACCCTTCTCCTCCGAAGCTACAAGTAGTGAAATTGAAACTCAGCTCAATAGTGTTTATTAATGATGCATTTAGTTAGATAGAATTAACATGTGAAATTAAAGAAAGCAAATAGATGGCTGCAGATAGAAGCAAGGAAACCGCGGATAAAACCAAAGCCAAACCGCAAATGCATCATGACTTCAATTCCAAGTAGAAATGAAGTGGGATCATAGAATTGGTCCCCATAAATTTGCTTTCTTTTAACGAGGACATGACCAATGGATTAGGTCACATTCTTAAGAATTCTTGATCTTCCAAACCTCATATTTAGTAACATTCTTCAAGCCTGTCAGAATTGCTTGGAACACCGAGATAATCAAACTGTAGTGGCCACATTGCAGTTTATGCCAGGTGAGGCTTATAATTTATGCCTAAGCTCGCCAGATAACTGAGTTGAGTTCAGCCAGTTCATGACACACGGCCTCAACTCGCGATAGTAGTACAATAAATATTCATTTTTTTCTGATAAAGTTACAATGTAAGAAGGGTGTCCATTCATTATATCTGCAATAGTTTTTTTCTCTAAATAGTAATAAATTAAATGGAAGTATACTCCATGGCCCAACAATCCCATGTCCAAGCAGTTTACAAGTTCCCACATATTTTTCTTTGTATACATATGATGATCAACAGCTGCAATCAACTTGGATTCAACAATTCATACTTAAGTAGTTATTGTGAAGAACTCCAAGGAGGAGCTGGCGACAACATGCAAACATGTCTTTGATGGTACTATTTCTCTCACATGGCTTAAAACCTCTCAAAGACACCAAAGTTTGGGAGCAAAGAATTGCCTCACAAACTTCTAATTTCACCAAAGTTTGGGAGCAAAGAATTGCCTCACAAACTTCTAATTTCAGTCTTGTTCTGGGCAATTCGATTTGGCCAATAATATACAGCCACTATAAAAGTATATGAGCTTTAATCCCCAACCATGGTAATTAAGAATCACCACTCTTTTTCTATAACTGATGAAAACAGGATATACATCGATAAACTCATCCGGTGGTGCGGGTGTTGAAGATCCAAGCTTGATGGTATCTATATGGATCCAAAACCATCATAGCCCTCCACGCCCAAAAATGCAAAGTAACATCATGGACTCGCAGGCCAATACACAAGCTAGTTGTTCAGTCCATCATCAATATCTCCAGTAGCTTGTTGAATACTCTCCCCAAAGACTCTGAGTATTGCTCCTTGGAACAAAATTGGTTATTCAGATGAGGAAAGGCATGGAAGCACTCAGCTTTAATTTTGTAAACCATAATGGATTTGCTACAAGTAGGCTTTTTCCATTCGGCAAGCCAATGCAATGAGCCATTTGAGATGACATGGGAAAATGGCAGTATGGGCAGACAAAGGTAGTGACTTCTCGCCATTCATACTCTGGAGTTGAAGAAAAACCAGCATTGTTCTTGCCTGTGCTTTGAAGATTGAGTAGTGTATACTCAAAGGAAGAGGCACTACTTCCATTCACGTAAAGTCTGATGTACTCTCTTTTGGGTGGATGGAAGAAAAATCCGCAAAGCTAACCCTGTTGGTCTGGATTCGGGATAGGCGTAGCCATGTACTCTTCAATGACAGGATTTAGAATATAGATGTGCGAGTGTGGCTTATCAGAGGCGTAAATAGTAATGTCAGCCAACACAAGCAAACCATTACAAGAACAAACAGGCCTCCAGCGATGTCGAAAAAACAACCTTGACATAGACCTCAACAACTTTTTTCTCCGCACAAAGTTCTCATTAGTAGAGGAGTATATCGCGTGCCAATTCTTACATGGAAGAATGTTGGCTACAAAAATGGTAGGAAGAGCTTTTCGGAAATGCAATTCAATGAAATGAGGGGTAGATGTTAAGGCCTTCCATCTTCTACATACTTTTTCACACTTGGGAATCGAATAAGCTGGGAATCTACTAAGTATGTAAATTATAAGATCATCGCATAAACAACCAAAAGCATCAATGGTACCAGTTGGAGATTCATCAACCATATTCTTGTGGACACTAGATTTCCTAGTTGGATAAATTTATTTGGGCAAACTTGACATATTCTTGTGACTAATTTTTAAATTAGACCCATGCTCGGGATTCCTTGTACCCGATAGCGCGGTCTGACCGCAGCGCATATTCTAAGTCCTCAAAATACTTGATCTTAGCCAAAAGGCAGAGAAAGGTGTTAACTCCTCAAAATAAGAAAACTTAATCAGAAGTAAGATTTGCAGGGCTGGCTGGGCCTAGTACTCAATAACAATTGACTGGTTGACACATATGAAGCAAAAGAGAGAGACCCAAGTCTTTATTTACAGTTTATAATCGGGTCAAGCACGGCAGAGTAGAGGTCTAAACTTTGATTCATTATTTACAGTTCATAATTGATGTGAAGCTTGATGGAGACCCAAATTAAAATCCATCACAGAATTAATCATGTCTTGACAAGAAGCAAGACCCATTGATATTATAGTGTTTTCCTTTTTGCATTAACATTTTTTTTATCTATTCTTCACATCTCCATGTTCCAATCACCCTGGATCAGAACAAAGCCAAGCCCTTCTTCGCTACCCTAAGAAGTCAATAGAAAGGTTTTTAGGAATGGTACTTTGAATTGATTCCTAAACAGAGCGGGTGGGGGATTTGATGTGATTCAATCACCGATCATCTGCGGACCAATAATAAGAGATCACTATCTCGGATCTATATTTTCAAAACTCAAAATGTACATAAATTCTAGGATGTAAAATTCTACCAGAATAACAAAGCTTGAGAAATTTCTGGCCAAAATTCTTTCACATTTGCATAAATAAAAATTCAACTTTTATGTCATATTCCCTCCCCCCCCCCCCCCAAAAAAAAGTCCACTTGTTCTTCTCAATCTCTGTATTGTGAAAAAGAGTTATTTTTTTATGACTACCGGGATCTGAAAACCAAATTAATCTGATTTAAATAGATGTGTAACTCAATTTAGAGGTTAACTCTCTTAACGTTTATTTTTTCATTTCTAATACTCGAATTCAAAAATTTAATTAAAGAAATTCGGTATCCCACCACTAGATCTAAAGGTTGATGTGAAAGAGAGTTACTAGCAACCGACACCACAAACTTAGTTTAATATGAGAGTGCATCAGCCTACGGTGAAATAATACCTGACTATCACGTAGTATAGAATCCATAAAATTGCCAAACAAGGCAAGAGATGAGGTAGCCTACGGTGAAATAATACCTGACTATCACGTGGTATAGAATCCATAAAATTGCCAAACAAGGCAAGAGATGAGGTTTGCCTTCACAATTATAATACTGATAAAATGACAAGTGACATCCACGTTGACAAGGCAAGAAATGGCAGAATGCATGAACCTTAGCAGAAAAGATCAGCTTTTGGGAAAATCTTTGATTCACATGTTAATATGCTCAAGAAAAAATTACGATAAAATGAGGCATTATAAGATGAAACTTATTAAAATATCTCTTCTGTGGCCTTTTATATCATATCACTATTAGGTCAAGATGTTACTGTGAGAATCCAAGATCACAAAAAGATTAAAGTGAGTTACAAACAAATAACCTTTTATCCTTTTTGAGGGAGAGAGAGAGAGAGAGAGAAAGGAGACGAGCATGCTGATATCAAGAATCTAGTTAGAATGAACCTGTGACTTGAGCAAAATATAGGCCACAAACAAGAGGGATTAGGTATGGACTTTTACATTTAAATAATGGTGGAGGAGAGAGAGAGAGAGAGAGATGAGAGATGAGAGATGAGAGATGAGAGATGAGAGACGGAAAATTAAAAGGATGTGAGCTTGGATCTTGTGGTTCAATCATCAAACCATGGAGGTCACTAACAAAACAAAAACAGTGCAGCAATAATATGGACTTGCCGTGCATTTTCCCTACTCTTTAGCCAATTAGGAGAATTCATCACAAATAATGGTGGGGAGAGAGAGAGAGAGAGAGATGAGAGATGGAAAATTAAGGATGTGAGGGCATGTATCTTGTGCTTCAATCATCAAACCATGAAGGTCACAAACAAGACAAAACGAGTGCAGCAATAATATAGACTTGCTGTGCATTGTCCCCACTTTCTGAGCCAAGTTGTTGAATTTACCACAATTGATGGTGGGGGAGAAAGAGAGAGAGAGAGAGAGAGAGGAGACGAGAAATTAAGGATGTGAGCTTGAATCTTGGGCTTCAATCATCAAACCATGAAAGTCACCTATAAGACAAAAACAGCGCAGCAATAATATGGACTCGCAGTGCATTTTTCTACTTTGCGAGCCAATTTGGAGAATTTATCACAAGTATAATAATCAAACCATGAAAAGAATTATTGGAAAAAATACCAAGTTATTAGATTTGAAAATTTTGATGTTTGAATCGTTTTAAACACGTAGAATTACTGTTTGGTCCATGGAAAAGTACAAAGTTTCGCCCATTGATCAACGAATGTCATCAATATGAAGGAGAACAAGAGTATACGTAACCAAATGAGACAACAAAGGTTGAATTTTGAGTTGGGGGTGTCAGATTCTCTTTTGAAAGAGTGTTAGGTATGGAAAAGGCAGAGAGAGAGAGAGAGAGAGAGAGAGAGAGAGAGAGAGAGAGAGAGAGAGAGAGAGAGTGAGCGAATAGGATCAAGATAAGTTGAGAAATAAAGACAATAAATTAGAATAAAGCAGAAAAAGTACTAGTAATAAAATAAAAGGTGAGGCAACATCATCAAAGTAAATCGTATCTACATTTTGGTAGGCCACAAGCACTCACTAGAACAATCTCTCTCTCTCTACACAAGCCAACAACAAAGCCTAGATAGAGATGGACAGAGATGTAAATGGCCATAATGGCGTGCTCGAGGACTTGCAAACAGAATCACTCACAAATAGACATCCACATACCAATTATTTTTGCCCAGAAAATCACTCTCTCGAAATAAAAGACATTACGACTCCATAAACTCAGTTATGAGGATTGCTCCTGAATGACCCAAGTGCTTTCACTGCAGCCGCTCTCAGAATGAATTGGTGGTAGAATGCTGCAATTGCTGCACCAACGAAGGGTCCAACCCAGAATATCCACTGCACCCCATAAAAATATATGTATTACGAATTTAGATACGTGATTGAAATAAATAAAACTTCATGTATCAGATTGCAAATTTCATGCCACAATCAAAACATCTACACAGAGAGAGAGAGAGAGAGAGAGAGAGAGAGAGAGAGAGAGAGAGAGAGAGAGAGACTAACTTGATCATCCCAAGCCTTTTCATTGTTGTAGATCACTGCCGCTCCAAGACTGCGAGCAGGGTTGATGCCAGTGCCGGTGATGGGAATGGTGGCCAAGTGAACCATGAAGACAGCAAATCCGATGGGAAGGGGTGCCAAAACCTTAGTAGCAATAGGAATCAATTTTAGTAAGATTGGGACAACATTGGTCCACAAGGGCACAATATTTTGTAAGATTAGGTTGACAATTCAAATTTATGAACATGTGATATAATTTCGACATATTCTATAACATTAAGAAATCATCAAATTAAGGCAATTGATTGCAACTATCACATAATGCGAACAAATCAGAGGTCACCACCCAAAATCGTCTTCTTTTGAGCAAGACACTAGTGGGGTTAAATTTCAAAGCCATTTTTCCAAATTTTAATAGTTTTAGTTCTTGTAAAATCACTAACCCTAATCTAAACCGGCCTAAGAGGCCATGTTAGGCTCAAAACAAGAAACAGGTCACAGCCAAACAAAAAGTTAAAAAGGAGTTCTAAAAAATGCGAAAAGAGCCAACTGAAAACATGAGAACCAATGGGGCACCACTCAATTGGATTAGTTCAAAAAGCGTACTATACTTTTGGAAAGAAAACAAAACCCTGATGTCCTTTGCAACAGGATCGACATATCCAACTGTATCAACCCCACCCATACCCCACCAAAGGGCATGTACAAAAGGACCCTTCTTTCTCTCCCCCATCCCATCAAACAACTAACCAATTCCAGAAAGTAAACCCGCATGTGACACAGCTTGGAGCTAGAGAACAAGTTGGTATTGGTCACATGTGGATGTTTATTTGTGGGCATTATTAAGCCACGACCTTATGCTACAGACCACCGTCACTTGCTCTGGTTGACCATTTCAGGCTCCCAATTTTGACACTAACCAAAATATGAACGATAGATACTTTCTAGAATTCATGTCAATGTTGATGCGTAACTGTTTAATCGTATTATCTAAATGATTGGTCACTGTCTTGACGATCCAACGGTCACAGACTCATAAACACTACCATGCATCATGGGTGTTTTAAGAAACATTTATTAGAATTAGATAAAAGGTTATGCTTACCCATTAACAAAATCTTACAAGATTCCTTAATCAAATTTCAAATTCAAATAAAAAAATCTATTTTGAGAGAATTTTTTCTAATTTGAGTCCGATAATACTTAAATCGAATTAATCAGAATATAATTCTATATATCGATAATTATTTCAAAAAAATTAACAAAATCCTAATTAATAAATATAAATTTTATGATATAAGAAAGAAAAAGAACAATATACTTTTTCAATTAAAAATAGAAATCAGGAGCAGGTGGTTTGGATATGGGCATTTATAACATGGGCAGAATATGCAAGAAATAGGGAAGTATACCCAACCAAAGTGTGTACATCTCTCACCAATTAATGTATGGCATTTCGGTCCCCCACAAAAGCGTGACCGGTGCAGGGACACATTTATGAGGAGCCGAGGAAAGCTTTATTCAAATTCTCAACATCTTCTTCTTAGAAATTTTCAAAAATTTTTCAATTACAATCTCTATAATTTTCTGGATTGGCCCCACAAAGATTGAACCCTTGCATTTTGGTCCCCTACCATAGATTTCTCCTTAGCACCCTAGTTATATTTTTTTTTTGGACATGTACATTTTCAAATTTGAATAAAATTAGGGATGTGAAATAAATCATGCAGCTAAAAAGGACGATAGAAAGCAAACCAAATTCTTGGCAACCAAACAGGGCTCTACAGACCCTCTCTCTCTCTCTCTCTCTCTCTCTCTCTCTCTCTCTCTCTCTCTCTCTCTCTCTCTCTTATGACCCTCCGACATAAGACAAAACCCCATAATGAAACTAGACTGTTAACAATAATTAACATGCTTCAACATCATATATTCTAATGTCACAACAACAAACAAGCTCCATCAACCTTATATATGATCACTAAGTTCAACCCAACAAGCTACCCAGGAATAAGATTTAAATAAATGAAAAAAAAAATCCAGACAAGATCTAACAGGGGTTAGGTCATTATGACTTTTGAACTTTAAAAGAATGATTAAAATCATATTGCCTCAAATTCTGTTAAAGAGAAATGGAAGAGTGCGCTTACGGGAACATGGGAGTCTCTCGCATTTCTCTTAGGATCAGTGGCGGAGAAGACTGTGTAGACAAGAACAAAAGTACCGATGATCTCGGCACCCAAGCCGGTGCCCTTGTTGTAGCCGACGGCAAGCTCGTTGGCGCCACCGCCGTAGCGGTTGTAGTAGGACTTTTGGAAGGCCTTGACTAGCCCAACACCGCATATGGCTCCAAGGCACTGAAACACCATGTACAGTAGGGCTCGGATGAGTGAGACCTTCCTTGCCAAAAATAGACCAAATGTCACTGCTGGGTTTATGTGACCACCTGCAGACCAAATTTACCATCGTAAAATTAGTCACCAACTTAAAATTAAAAAATACCAAAAAAAAAAAATCATAAATTGACCCCTTGGCACCAGGGACGTTTTTCTTTTTCAAGCCCCCCCCCCAAAAAAGGTGACAACTTGATCATGTTCTTAAAGTAAAAAATTCATTAAACTTCACTCGAACAAAATCACTTGAGAGAGAGAGAGAGAGAGAGAGAGAGAGGAAGACGTAACCAGAAATTCCAGCAGTGCAGTAAACAAGGATGAAAATCATGCCACCAAAGGCCCAAGCAATACCAAGAATGCCAACACCGTTACACTCATCACCATTGTTCTGAGGGTCAGTCTGACTCTTGTACCCAATCACAGTCAAAACTGTGATGTAAAGGAAGAGCAAAGTGGCTATGAACTCTGCTATTAAAGCTCTGTAAAACGACCACTTTGTCAGCTCCACAACATCAATCAATGGTGCTGGTGGTGGGTCGTGGTAGTCCTTGGCTGAATATGACCCATGCTCTGCTCCTTCCAAGTCTTTTCCCATTCTTTCACTCACTTCAGAGAGAAGAAAAAAACAAGAGGCTTCGGAGGAAGAGGCTTTTTTGAGGGGTGCAGGGGTGAGGAGAAGCAGAGAAGAGAAAGGGCAGGGGAGGAGTATTTATTGAAGGAGAAGAAGAGGCGAGAAGGAGAGAGATTTCTTTAAATTAATGTTTATCCCATATTATATTATATTAATAAAAAAAAGATGAAATTCTTTTATGTGTTCATGATTCGCAGATACCTTCACAAAATTATTTAAAATAACAAAATTGATTATCTCTCATCATTTTTTAATAAAATAAAATAAATATTTATAATTTTTGAAATAAATAATTAATATTCATTTATTATATTAGATTTAACTAAATTCAATTCGAATAAAATTAAATTCTAAACATATCTTGTCATCTATTTTCTTTATATTTAAAATTTAAATTCTAAATTTTATTTGAAATCAGTTTTTAATTATTAAATTAACTAATATTGTAAAAAATATTGTAAATATTTATAATAATTATAAATAAATTTAGAAATGCATTAAAAAGAATTAATGAAAATTGTGTTGAGTGTTATTCTTGACTTTTGGGTGGCGGCGAGGAGGAATTTTTAGGTACAATGATTTTGCCGACCAATTTATTTTTTCCTTTTCTTTTTTTTTTAATTTTTTACTTGGGTTTTGCCGACCACAGTTGGCTTTAGTCGCTATTATTGGATTAGAGATGGTCAAGTGCCAACTCCTCCTAGTCGGCCTCTTTCTTCATTATTTCATTTTAGTGTTTAGGTCATAGGTTCGTGTCATTTAATAAAAAAAAAAAAAATTGACCATTTATGTTGTTGTTAGACGAAATTATTATAATTCCTTTTAATTAGAAAAATTAATTATATTAGTTTTAGGTAAAATTTTGATTTGACATTGATGACCCAAATTATTTTGGGGAGAATTGTTTGTGTTTTCCCATATGGGTCAAGATGTACTCAAATTAGGAATGACAAGAAGATTGCTAGTTTAACATTAATATGATTTATTTGTTCCTTGTATCATTTGCCTAGGTTTTGTACCCCAAATTTGTTTTAGTAAATTAATGATAAACATTTTTAAGTGAAATAAATTTTAGGAAATCATTTTGTCAAATGGGTATTTTTTATTTGTTCTTGTAAGGATATTCATTAGTAAATAATTTTTGTTCAAGTTTTTTCTCGAAATCTAGTGTTTGAATTTCGTAAATACGGGTATTTTTATGATTTTTATGATTCATATACAACAAAAAAAATGATAGTCGATTTGAAAGCATTTTTTTAATTTGATTTACTTTATTTTTACTTTATCTTAGTTTGTATATAATGTTATTTAATTAAAAAATAATATATATTTAAATTTGTAAGTAAGAATCAAAATTTTCTATTAAAATAATTAAAACTGTCATTGTCTTAATTATTTTTTATACTAAAAGTTTGATTATAATTGAATTAAATCTCAACTTTCTCAAAGACAACTCCTAAAGTTTCCTCATAAGATGGACTTTGCCAATTTGTGAGTTGCAGGCTGGTTGTGTTGCAGAAGTTTTTCCTCAAATCAAACCAACTTTTGGCACATTATTTCACCTAACCTTCTAAAGAAAAATAAAATATAGAAAAACAGCTATGCACTTGGTCACAATTTGAATGTACCATAAAAGCTATTTTAGTAAGTTGAGGCCTTGAGGGTAGAAATATTGGATCCTCTTTTTCCTAAAAGGACAGCATGGTATGGTTTGAAAGAAGTGTGAAAGGCCATGTGAACCCCACGCATGATCAAAGAAAGCAAGTCCCATTTACTGGTCCTAATCATATGTTCTGCTTCTTTGTTGAATATCATGATTTTGATTCAAATAATTATGAGTTTTAATTTAAAAATTAACTTTCTCGGTATCTATTTTTTCATTTTTAAAATTTGAATTCAAAATTTTAATTAAAAAAATTTAATATACTACCATTACATTCATACGTCGTTAGTTATTAATCTTGCTCATGTCAATATGCAATGGTGTTCCCTCACCTCACACACTCACTTCTCCACTTCTAGACCATACCAAAAATCTCAATTACTTGAAATTGATTACAAAGTTATGGTTTTAGATTTTTTGGACAAAAGATCGAAAATGGGTGATGGCATAATTGATACTATAAAACTTTTTACTCATAGAATTTTTATTTAAATCATATTAAACTCCCAAATATTATTATCGCAATTTTTGTGGATAAGTTTTATACGTTTGAGTTTATATAATGTAAGGTAATATACTCGGGGGAACAGTATAGTGGTCACAACCCCCTCTTTCAATCTAATATTCCTATTCGAATCTTATGTAATTAAAAATATATATATAATGTGAAGTAATTCTCTTATATAATTAGTAAATAAATCGAAATCACTGTTCAAACTCAAATTTACTTCCATTAAAAAGCTATTAAGTATACTAAATGTTATGGTATAGAGTTACTTGTACATGGTTATCACCGGTATGTTTAATTATGCATAACTATTGCAAGGAAGTTTAAATTCATAAATTTAAGGGCCAAAAATTAGTAATAATACAAGGAAATGTCTGAACAGATGGTGAAGCCATGTCACATTGCTTGAAAAACCCTACAAGAAATAACCATCGTTTTCATTCCAATTTAATTAAGGACTGCACTTGAAAATTTTGAAGGCAAGCAAGTGGTAGGTTTTGTTGGCCAGAAGGCAAGCAAACGAACACATCACCAGCTCAGCTTGATTCAAAGATTGCGGGTAAAGTAATTTCTCTTTTATTTCTTTTTATCTCACCATTTATAGAGTATATTACTAATAAAATTAAATGGCGCAATAATCGAAGAAAATCAGAAAGAATAATAATGGGTGCAATCTCTTCTACGATGGGGTCAATAAGATCACAAAATTGGGCATAAATAATTTTAGGATGGCAAACAGAGCCTTTAGATAAAATGATCAAATTAGCAAAAAATCACTATATTTTCGTTTTTTTTTTTTTTTCTATATTGATCGGTATCCAAAATCATACTCTGATTAATTCAGTTTGGAATTTACAGTGGCCCATTACTAGCATTATCCTCCCAACGTAATTTTTTTTATATAAAAATCGTAAATCAAATTCAAAAATTTGATTAAAAAATCTAACGTCACGTCCTATTAGATTAATTATCTATCGGTACCATTTTTCATCTTCTTTCTCTATACGTGCTCTCATCAGATGTTGACGGATACCATCTCGCCCTTTTACTCTCTCCCCCTTTTTCTCGATTGATTGTTAATCGATTTATGTTTCTTTTGCCCTTTCTTATCAATCGTCCCTCTGGACAACCGTCACTGTGTCTGATTTCAATTGTTTTTTTTTCTCTCTTCTTAGTCAATTCTCTTCTCTCACATGATTGATTTTCGCTCTTTCGATCGATTGTTGATCAATTTTTTGTTTCCCTCACTCTCTCTTGACAATTGACACACCCTCTCTCTTCTCTTTCTCTCTCGACCGATTTCTTATCTCTCTTCTGTTCTCTCTCTTTTTTTTTTTTCCTTTCTTTCCTCTCTTCATTAATTTTCTCTCTCTCTTCTTTATTGTCTCTGTCAGCAACCATTGCTCTCTCTTCTTGATTTTTCACTCTTTTTTCTTTATCTTTGTCGGTGGATGACAACAAGATGAGAGAGAAAAAGGAAGAGAGAGAAATGAGAGAAAAAATGGAGACTAAAAAGGGATTTTAAAAACAATAGAATAGAGAATGGTTATCGTTGAGACTCAAAAATAGAGATGGAGATGCAACAATGAATCAGGAGAGGAAACGAAAGATAGAGAGGGTTTTTTAAAACTGTCTATTTTTATTCATTATCGTTATCATTACATAATTAGACTTGAAATTATTTTACTCTTTTGATTGAATGATCGGACACTCTATTTTCTTAATCAAAGATATCAAATTCAAATTTTCAAATTGATGAAAAAAGATTTGAGAAATTCAATCTTAAAAATATAATTCAAAGTATTTAAATTAAATTAATTAAATAAAACTCAAATATCATTGATAACAGGGAAAATAAAAATAAATAGTCTTGAAATTTGTGAATTATATTTTGAGAATTAAAACAAAAATAAAAGCAACACGTGTTTCTTTTTCTTGTGAGTCCGAAAAATAAAAGGAGAAAATCTGACAGCGGAATTCAGGTCGATTTGTGGTGTTGTGGACAAAAATACGACCACTGCAAATGCAACTGGCCGCTAATAGTAATAAATCAACCTGTATTCATCGTCAGTCATAGTACAGACGTGTCAAATCTTGATTGGGTGCAACGTGGACAACATTAGACCACATGTTGCTGTTCAGGACTCCGGAGAGACTTGTGCGCATTGATTTTCACCAATTCTAAGTTTTTGCACGTGGCGGTGTTATGTGGCCACTGATATTCTGACGGTTTGTCTTGGAAAGAACGTTTGCGAAGTGTTGGGACCCACAAATGTCGGATTGGAATGCTGATGTCATTTCCAACTCAGCGCAGAGGGTGGTGAGTGGTGACCGGTCAATGAACGAGTTAGTTGAAGGGAAAGAGTATTTTGGAAGTAATATAATTGCACGCTGCGACTTTCATTCAATGGTCTCTATGATTTGCCGCACAAAATAATATTTTTAACTTTATGGCAATGAAAATATTAAAAATTAATTTAATTTTTTAAACAAGGAAAATTTAATTTCATTTTGAAAGCCAAATAAAATTTAAAAGAATCGTGGAGAGAGAGAGAAAGAGAAAGACAGAGAGAGGGGAGAGAGAGAGAGCCCAAGATTCAAAAAGATGGAAAGAGAGTAATCAAATATTTTTAGATTAAACGATCAGATATTTTATCTTTTTAATAAAAGAATTTAAATTTAAGAATAATAAAAAAAGATTTATAAAAGTTAATTTATATAAAAATAAGTTTTATAATATTTGAATCGAATTAGTTAAATAAAAATATGAATATCGATGATTAATATAAGAGAGAAAAATCAAGATTTAATATTTGAATCGAATTAGTTAAATAAAAATATAGATATCGGTGATTAATAATATAAGAGAGAGAAACCAAGATTCAAACACCCATAAAAAGCGAGAGAGAGAGAGAGAGAGAGAGAGGGGGAGGGGGGGAGCCCCAGGATTCAAACACCCATTGTGAGAGAGAGAGAGAGAGAGAGAGAGAGAGAGAGAGAGAGAGAGAGAGCGAGAGAGAGTCCAAGATTCAAACACCCAGAATTCCTAACACTTTTCAAAATTGGACGGCATGCCATGCTGGCTCGCTACATTCCAGACAAAAAACAGGGGTTATAGTGATTGAGCCCCCAAACAAAATCATTAATTATATTTTTTGATAATTGTTATTATGCATATAATTATAATTATAATCGTTATTGTGCGGATTTTAAGCTGAAAAAACCAAAACAAATGGGAGCAAATGGCGGGGCTAAGAGATTGTGCTAGATTATGGACACATGCTCTAAGATAGCCCCCATCACACTTTTGCTCAACACTGCAATCACCATTGGAACTTGTTTATATCAGTTAAATATATTAAATGATCGATATAATAAAATAAGATATTAAATATTTTAATTAAATTTTATAGTTAAAATTTAAAAATAAAAAAAATTATATTAAAAGAATCGTCTCTAAGTAGAATCTTTATAAACGCTCGAATTGAATTAATCAAAATATAGATTTTGAATCCTAAAAAAACAATTTATTGGTTATAATTTTTTTTTTTAACCTGAAGATTTAGATTCAAATTTTTGTATAATAAAAAAAATATTTATCTTTGATACTTTTTTGAAAGAAATTATGAAAATTGTACTAAATTTTTTATCATGGAAAGAGATATATTATTATGACGGATAAATAATTGATCATTTTCTGTCTCAAGGGTATATAATTATTGAGAGGGAGGGAACCAAACTTTTCACAAACCAGACAAGGACATTCAGACATCACCTTGGTTGCTTTATCCAGCGAAGTCAATCTCAGCCTCATTCTCTCATATTCCTCAACCCACATGATTCACACATGCCTTGCCCATATCCCATCATCCCCAATCTCTGTTGTCATGATCTCGTCCACGTTGTTCTTAAGGGATTCTTTTGAACTCATCCGCACAAAACCCCACTTTGGCAACCCCAGCATTTTGCTTTCTGTGCATGAAAAGATTGATGCTATTACTAATTTCCATGGATAATGCTTGGGTAGTCTTTCAGAAAAATAATAATAATAGAAAGAGGCCAAGCACAAACTGGCCATTCCCCAAAATGGAAGCTTATAATAAAGAAATTATAACCGTGTGTTGTAAAACATGTTAGGAGAGTGAAATTCAACATTGAACTCATGAGAGAGAGAGAGAGAGAGAGAGAGAGAGAGAGAGAGAGAGAGAGAGAGTTGTTTTGTAGACAGTTCTTTTTATGTTGTATAAAATAACAATTATAATATTTTAGATATTAAACCAGAAAAGAAAAATCTTCACAAATTGAAATAATATTTATGGGTGAACATTGGTTGTCTTGGTTCAAATTCATGAAAAATTAGAGAGAAATCACTATCTTACTTTATTTTTAAATTTAATATTGAATTGTTTATATTTTGTGTATAAATACCGATACTTAGTTGACTAAGTGACTGTATACTGATTTTCTTTAAATATGATTTTGAATTCAAATTTTATGTATTTAGAAAAAAAGCACTGAAATAGTTTTATCAATTAAGAGTTAAATCTAATTCTAACCAAATTTAATTAAATTCAATATAATTATCGATAATTTATATATATATATATATATATAATTGTGTGTGAATTAGATCCCGAGAATAGATCAAATTCTAACCATGAAAGAACCATGAAAGAGTTTAACAGAGATTGAAAAGAGAATTTCGAACTTTTGCAGCCAACCCTATACTCTGAAATCATGATTTATATCTTTTATAAGAAGAAAACATTTTGATGATTATGAGATTTTGATTTGTCATAACACATCAACACCAAACCAACAAAGAGATGATGAACCAAGGCGAAAGGGGGTTGGGTGATTTTGGGTGTTGAAGTTGATTGATTTCAATACTTCAACCAACATCTATATAAGGGATTTTGGATCATTCCCCTTTCGATGACTCGTTGCTTTCTTTTGAAGATTAGGTTAATCATTGAGCTCATGGAACTTGGAAGAAACTTTTCTAATAATAAAGCTCTTGAAAAATTACAAAGTGATTAATCAAGGCAAATAATATAACCCTTACCCTACAATGCCCTCATACAATTTTTTCAATTTTCACTGTTGGGTTTTTCTTTCTTTCCTTTTTTTTGTTTATATGGAGGTTCACAACCTTAGATTGAAATAGACTTCTCATAGAGCATTTACAATTGAGGTTAAACTCTGGTAAGGAAAGGTTTTTAGGGCTAAATTTGGTACTCGACCAACATTGTCCGAAGAAAATTCTAGAAATATGTTAGTCGAAAAGGAGGATTCATTAAGTTCCTAAGAGGATAGTCGAGTGGTTATAACCCCCTTCTCAACCTTATGATCATAAATTCAAATCTCTGTATAATTCAAAAAAAAAAAAAACAACGTTGCTAAGAAAAGCAAGAAAAAATAATACAAATAAAATTCCCCAGATAATTTATGAGTAGGTGCTATTTTTCTTTAGAGAACATCTTAGATTTGAGTTTTGTAAATAAAAAAACAGATATCATGAGAATTTACACCTTAAATTATCAATATAACTTTATTTGAATTTAATCGAATCCAATATAATTATTAAATACCAATGAATTATCATAAAAAAAAGAACTAAGCTATCTACTTATCAACCATGATATTAGTTGATCAATGCCCCTTCCCTTTCTGTCATTCTTATTACGCTTCATTAATATCATACTTTGGGAATTGATTTGGGTCGAAGCATCAGACCAACGATCATCTTTACCACTAGTTCTTACCACGGGAGTTTTCAATTCAGGCAAGGTAGCCATGGCGGAACCTGTGGCTGGATTGCAAATGCCTACTTCTCCAACCGACCAAGGAAAGGAACCTACTCATAAATTTTTTTATTTTATCATTTTCTAAGAAAAAATAGACAACAATCTCAAGCTACGCAACAAAAGGGCGATGCTTGCCTCCCTCTGTAAAGCTCTATAAGCCATAGTCAAGCTTGAAAGCCATGTGAGATCTATGAGATTCAAATTCAACCGAGTATTTTTTCTTGCATTGCAGGGAACGTATCAATCATTTGCTTAAGTCAATAAAAAGATTGTTAAATTTTTTAATTAAAATTAAAATTTAAATTAAAAAAAAAAATCAGCCGGTTAGATACAGATCAAAGAACGAAAATTTCAAATTCCCAAACCTCCATGAAAGGGGACACATTTGGATTTCATCAATAAATGGTGCTTGGCAGAGCAAAATCCAAATTGTATTTGAATTCCCAACCCCAATCTAGTCACCAATGTTTGAAAGATGCATCAAAATCTCCTAGGCAACAGAGCAGGACAATGTCATAAATGACCAACCCCACCGCCTCAGCCAACCCTATCTCTACTTGATTTTGGGTGATAGTAGACAGATACTGACCCAACACCCACGGGTCCTCCATGGATAGAGGATCATCCCATATGGAAGACTTCTGTTTTCATCTGTGGAATTATACCTAATAATTTTTTGCTTTGATAAAAAAAATATTATAAATAAAATAAGATAAACATAGATAAATATCATAATTTATCAAAAAATACCATACACCTATACTCTAGTTTGCCTCACCTTTTTTATTTATTTATTAGACACTTTATAACCACAAATGGTAAACAAACAATGAGCAAATTTGTTTAAGAACTTTGTTAATGCAATTATCAACTCTTATATCTTAACCTTACGGAGCAAAAGGTGATATCCTATGGCTTAAACTGGAAATTAGATGCATTCTTTCTAAATTATTTCTTTTTGTTTTTCTTGGTACCATAATTCGGACATTATCCGATATTCAGAATTTTATTTCGATTAATCTAAATCAATCACTATAGGACCTATTTTATGAGAACGGATATCCTAATATTATTTTTTTTATGCTTAGAGGGAGTTAAACTCCTAATATTTGATTATGGGACGAACATATTCATTATTGGTCTTTCAAAATAATTTCTGGATATCCTAATTAATTGAATTAGTCAAATCATCCCCCAATTACCAAGGATGGTTAATAAAGCGACAAATTGCACCAACAAAGGCCTCATGGGGTGCTTACCAGGTTCGACTTACTACCCTTAATTTCTTGTTTTCACCGTTTATATCTAAAATTTTAATTAATTTAATTAATTCAATTCAAATATTTTTATAAAACTCAATTTAGGAACTGAGCGTTGAGTTTTGACTTATTAGCCTTAATTTTCATTTTTTTGTATTTAATATTAGATTTCTGAAATTCTGAATAATCCGACTTAAGCTATTATGGATCCAATTTAAGAGATTAATTTTATCGGTGTCTATTTTTTTATTTCTATAACTCAAAATTTTGATTAAAGAAATTTATGAAAACGCTACTAAACTTACGAGACATTGATATTAGCCTTAATTTCTTTAGGTTGGCGAAGCATTTGGAGTTCCTCCCATGCCATACAAAATTAAAATATTGTTAATATAGAATTATTTTAGTTGCCTTTCCCTCAAACTTTACAGGCCCAGGTCCAGAGAAAGTGTCTCGATAGAGTATTAACAACCAAGTTTCTACCGACACTTGTGGCGCGGGAAAAATTGGCACCTTCGTCTCTTAATCAAATCGGAAGTTCAACTCCTCCTAAACACGAAAAAAACAATATTGGGAGACTCACCCCCACAAAGTGAATCCTAGACACGAAAAAAACAATATTGGGAGACTCACCCCCACAAAGTGAACCATATAGCAGTCGATCCAGATTAGTTAAGATGAAACTCTAGATATTGGATGGTGGTTAAACCATGATACCAAAAAAACAACCAAGTTTCTGGACCACAATCTCCTTGCCCAAAAAACATTTAAACATAAATGTCGAAGCTAGTTTCCAGCTCGCCTTAGAAACTAAGTGGAACAGCCCAGAGAGAAAAAGCCCATTATGGGAGCCACAACTTACCTAAGAGGCAGATAAAACAAACACATGTTTCCGCCCAAGTTTTCATAAAGCAGACGGTTCCGTTTTCGAACACAAATAGTAGGTGGAGTGTGACTTGATTTCTGGTCTTCAAGGTTGTTTTAAGCTTGATTCATCCGGCTCACACTAGCAAGAAAATTCTTGCAGACGGTCGGTCAGCATAGTGGAGTGGAATACTAGATGTCTTAACCAAGTCTATTCAAAATAAATAGTAGGAACACGACTCTTAATACCAATGTAGGTACCAAAAAATAAAATAAAATAAAAAGGGGATGAAAGGTGAATCAGTTAGAGAGAAATCAGAGGAGCCCAAAAATATGACCCATGGCAAAGGGAAAAAACTATCACATTCTTCCCTGCAGGAAGGTAGGATTAGGGAGACACATCGAACCCATAAACCTAATGGCACGCACATAGGATGTTCATGGATAAACCACTGGACAAGCATCTGACCAGCGAGAGTTGTGTCTAGGAAACGTCAGATTTTCTCATTGGCTTGCTAAAGAAGCCCAAAAAGGAAAACCCCTTGCATATAACAAATGTGTAGAATTGACCTGTCTCTGCCGAAACAGAGTACTTAGGCACTTCAGCCTGTTTTGCAAAGTAAGATCTCTAGAAAGTTTTAAGAATGAAAAAAAATTGACCTAGTCGACTGAAGTCGGCCACATTTTTTAAGATATAATAAACAGCAACTGTCATTCACATGTAATGAAACCGAGTTCACAATAGCCAATCCTACAGCCTAGACAGCAAAAGAAAAACCTTGTATTAACCACCGAACCATTTCTACCCCCCCCCCCAAAAAAAACAAAAAACCATACTATGGCATATGATTACAAATACTACATTGCATTACAGCACATTTGCACTGAAGTTCCTGTTTGCTCCAACACCCACATAGTTGTTTTGCCAAGGGAAATTCTCACCAGAAGACCAACATTATCACCTACCCATCTAAGCAGTGTAATATTGATCTTTCCTTTGGAACTGAACTAAATACAAAGTTGGCAACTGATGCATATGCCAAATAGAATGGCAACAAGAACTAGGGTTCTGGAAGAGGGGGGGGGGGAATCAATTACAGTACATAAGTAACAGCAAGGTTAACCCTGTTCTTATGATGCTAACCAAAATTATAACTCCTATCCCGCCACATCCCTGGGCTCATACATCATGATAAAACTTCGCTCTTGTAGAGAACTCATCACAATGCAAATTTCTTGTTATCATATAATGCTTTTAATATAGACATGATAAAACTTCTCTCTTGTTGCAAATTTCTCATCACAATGCAAATTGCTTGTTATTCTATACCACTCTTAATATGGACGGCCAAGGATAGGCTTGTGACAAAACCAAATAATTTAACACTATCCTTAACACAAAGGATATGAAAAAACAAAAAATGGGAGGAGGGGACAAATAAATCTGATCTAGATTATGGAACTACAACTTCCATGACTTAGAAACATCAAGTGGTGACTAAAGTAAAGCACATGTAATAAAGAAACAGACAAGTATATTGCAAACACAAAAAGGATGGTGATCATGTGTCATGCAAACATTGTAATGCAACAGGCTATTAATTGTGAAAGGGCAGGATTCAAGTGTGATTCAAAAATGGAGATGACATACAATATCCAAACAATTCTTCTCAACTCCTAAATTCATTATTTAATTCACCCTGCTGGTCATTCCTTACAACCATAGAAATAAATAGGCAATTATTGCAATGAAACTCCTTTTGAAATAAAAGAGCAAAAGATTTCCTAATTCAATGTCCTGAACATAGAAATCTAGGACATGGTTTCACCAAGGCGGCATATGTTCCCAAAAACTATATATTCAAAACTCAAATCCAAAAAGCAAAAGGCAAGTCTAACATATTCAAAGTAAAACCATAAAAAGCACCCAAAACAAATACATACACATTTCTCTTTTTCATCAAAAACTCCTAAATTCTCATGTGGTACCAGTCCTCATACTCTGAAGGGGTATAAAATAAAACCCGAGAATCCCAGACCATGCAGATAGACACAGATAATCAACAATGGTGTTTTCAGCATATATCATGCATCCTCAAAAACTGAAGATTCAAATTTCAAAGTACATATCGAAATTTTGAACTATCGTATATCAAGTTCAAACTTATAATACGATTCCAAATATCAAGCTTTAATTACCATTTCCTCATCAAAATTAGGTCATTTCCTTTCGAGTGAACTAAACACTTAAGTTTAAACAGCATTTCACACACTTGAATGGATTGAAATCAAAACACAGGAACTTAAACACAAGCAAATATACATAAAATCATCAATCAATTAACCTAAAATCTTAAAAACTTCGGCAAAATAAGTGACTTGAACTAATTAAAGATCCAATCCAAAATCCAGAGCTTAAAGGCCCAATTGATAAAAAACATAAAAGTTCTGCAAATTCACATGAAAATTTTGAAAGAAATACAAACACGTCCAAATTCAAATATATAACCATAACATATCCCATTTCCTCACCTTTCCACACAAATCACCTCTCATTTTCATATGGCACCATTAAGGTACTCGTATCCCTTATCTCACAACCTAGAGAAGTTCTAGCTATTCATCTCAAAATTCTAATGGGTTGAAATTAAAACCCCAGAATCTCAATGCATACTTTTTCATGTGCAGATCAGAATAAGCAAAATGTGTAATCTAGATTACACTCAAACATTCAGCAAGCGCCCTGCATTCTGATGAACCTACGACCCAATCCAAAATGCATAATAAAGGCATGAAAATTATGCAGACACGACAGCAATGTCAATCACATCATCGCCTTTCGAATGCAACAATCATTCGAATTTAGCGTAGCATTTCTCAAGCTACATCGGATTGAAAACAGAATCCCGCCAATTTTAATGCACACATACACATATATAAAAGCAATAAACATATTCTAGAACATACTCCAGGACTTCAGCAAAACCCATGCATATTCTCATCAAGTAAAGATTCATAATCCAAGATTCAAAGATTAAGAGCCCACCAAAAAAGAAAGAAAACATGATAAAAATTCTGGAAATACATGTCAAAACTCGAAAAATCAAGGTCTATGATCATCAACTTGAACGTTATAACATAAAATTTTCCAAACCCTAATTTAAAACGAACTTACATCTTCCATTTTCCTCGTTTAATTCTCAGGAATCTCAACATCACCATCAGAAATCTCCTGCTGCAAATCTTTAGGGTCTTTCCCATCCACAATACAGCCAACGGATACACAAGTACCCAAAATCTCTTTCACAGTCCCAGACAAGTCCTTCGCCATAGACCTAGGCCTCATCACTCTCGCAATCTCAATCACATCATCCAGAGAAATGTTACCACTGTGCTTGATGTTCTTCGTCTTCTTGCGATCGCGTTCTGGCTCCTTTAGGGCTTTGATTACGAGAGCTGCTGCTGAGGGAACCACAGTGACTTTGGCTTGACGATTTTGGACGGTGAGCTTAACGGTGACTCGTAGACCCTTCCAGTCCTTTGCAGTCTCTTTGGCGATGTCTTCTCCGATCTTCTTAGGAGAGAGACCGAGAGGACCAATTTTGGGGGCAAGAGAACTGGCGGCTCCAACTTCGCCGCCGGTGACGCGGACGTAGACATCGACGACTTGTGTTGGATCGAACTTGGGCGGCATTGTTAGGGTTTCTGGGGGTTAGGGCTTGGGGGTAGATAGAGAGAGAAGAAAAACAGAAAAAGGAATAGAAATGAGGAGGGGGCGGCAAGGGGGCAAGAAGCAGTGTTGGGTAGGGATATATATGTCTAGGGCTTGTGTTCTGTGTTTTGTGGTTTTGAATGTGAATTGGAGGAGAGATCAGGGGTATTTTAGGAAAGAGAAATTTTTTGGGCCTGGTTTGGCATTGGGTTGGTTTCCTTTTAGCGTATTCTTATTACTCAAGATCTCAAAATGTATCGATGTACGTGCAATTGATCTAAGATAAATTATTAGATTTTTAGGTTCAAAATTAAAAAAAAAAAAACACCTATACTTGAGAATTATCTCTTAAATAAATTTTTTAAAATTTTAAATTGAATTAATTAAAATATATTTTCAAATACCTATAAAAAAAATCTCAAAATTGTATGGCTTGTATTTAGATAAAACATTAAACCCTGCTTAAAATCAAACGAGTTGGTTAACTGATTAATATCGAAATATGTCGTAAACCCATTAATTAGAAATTTACATTTAATTAACTTAAAATTTGATTAGGCATATAGATAAAGAATAATTTCATAATATATTATATATCTAATCAGATTGAATATTTACTAATGATTTGATCTAATAATTTTTATATAAAAGATATTCGAAATAAAGATATCAAAAACAAAAATGATACTAATTGAGTTAAAACTCGTTGATTTTGATTTAATAATGATGCAAAGGACAATGTCGTTTGTTTCCCCCCGGGGGGGCTCAAGTTCTTGTAAACTGTTGGCTTAAAATTGCTTCTATGATCCTCTTACTCTTTTTTATTCGGCCTACTTTCATGATTAAAAGGATGAAAAAGTGTTCTTAGCAATTCGTTACCATTAGAAGAAAGTCTTTAATGTTACTTGGCGATCACAAGGGTGACATGAAATGGGAGGGATGGATATGGGAGTGAATTGCCTCAATGTTAGTAGCACATGGCCATAACAAAAGGCAACATCCTCACTACTTCATGAGACAAACACCTATATATCAATAGTTAGATTGATTACAAGACACTTGAGGCATTCCCACGATGTACTTAGTTTCAGCCTCAAATCTTATTAGATGGCCTAAATTACACTCACTTTGTACCATATGGCCCATTATTTGATAAACTAAGGGAAAAAATGCTTCTTAAAAGGTATTTTTCATGCCTCATGACCAAACACTTTCAAGTAAATAGTTCTTAAATTTAGAATTTTAAATTATTACTTGTTATAAGTTATAAATTCAAACCACACTACAAAAAAAAAAAAAATCATTTTTTAACTATGGAATTAGCAACGAAAAAATGAAAAAAATCTGTCGCAAAATGGATTTGTGACGAACTTCATAATGAAAAAAAATCATTTTTTAAGCATTGTTGTTAAGATTTTAAATGACAATGTTTTATAGAACGAAATGAATTTGAATAAAACTAGAACCAATTACTTATATCAAGACTTTGTCATAAGCAAATACTAGGACAAGAAAAATGTGTCCCAGCCTATGTTATCAACTTTAAAAACATTATCTATAATGTAAGCACCTACTTCTCCTCCCTAATAACCAAACAAGTCTTCTTTGTTACCCTTATCCTAATTGCCCATCATGGACCATTGAGCAACTATGAACTTATTAGAGCTGCTCATTTTCCAACAAACTTTATCATTTAAACCCTAAATCAAACAAACACAAAAGCCAATTCAAAGCATAAAATGAATATTCAAAGTCACGTTAAGACTCACTCACAATAAAACCCAATTTCCATCAAGAAGCTCCGCGTCCTCCACCGGAGCCGGAGTCAGATTCATTGCTTCCAACTAATTAATGAGCTCCAAGACCTCCGTGCTCACCTCTTCGGCACCTGTTAGAGCAATCAAACACGAAACACAATTACCACCGAGAAAAAAGCAATGGAAGAGGAAGAGAGAGAAAGTGCATGGGAAGATTTTTCTCAACCTCTCACCATTGATGTTGTAGAGACAGAGATAGAGCTGCTTCTATGGGGTTTGTGTTGGAAATCTCTCGACGTAGAGATGATGAAGGAGGCCCTTAGGGTTTCGAGAGGTAAAGATAAGATATATATGGGTGTGGCGTGATTAGGGTTTCTAATATGCGATTAGGATTTCAGTCAGGTACGATTAAGGTTTGAGTTAGAGAAATCAAAGAATTTCTCGCATTTCATCATCTTCCTCTTCTCTTTCAGAAGAAAAAGAGGAAGCGAAGAAGAAGAGACAGATCAGGTCTTCAATCATAACCCTAGAAATGAAATGGGCTTTTCCTAAGTTACTAACTTAGCGATGAATAATTGCTCGTCGTTAATTAGTGAGGAACATCGATATTCTCGCAAAAATTAGTGATGAGTGTGCCATTTGTCATTAAAATTAGTGACGAACAGGTATATTCATCACAAAAATTAACGACGAATAGAGATATTAGTCATTAAAATTTGCAATGAACACAGTTTGTCACAAAAATTAGCGATGAACATGCCGTTCATTCAAAAATTAGTGATAAACGAGCCGTTCGTCGCTAAAGTTAACGATGAATACTCATTTTATTACAGAAATTAATGACGAACAAGATGTTCATAGTTAAAATTAGTGACAAACATGAATATTCGTTGTAAAAATTAGCGACGATTCATCACTAAAATTAACAACAAAAATGTCATTTGTCTAAAAAATTAACGATAAACTCTATCTGTTCGCCACTAAATTTGTTCCTAATTTGCCACACAAATTTATTCATAGCTAAATTCGACCTCAAATTGTAACGGTACTTGGGAATTCATGACTAATTTCGTTGTTAAGTTTTTTCAATACTCTATTATGAAACATTTTCAACCGTATTTTTTTTTGACTCTTTCTGAATAATGTAATCAAATTGAATGCATAGCGAATATTATAATTCTCACCAAATTGAATATTTTCGATAATAAATAATTCAATCAATTTTTAATGAAATACTACCATATATAGTAATAAGATATTAGTTTTATAAACATATATTTTATCTTTTTCCTATATATAAGATTAAATTGACGTTAAACAATATGTTTAAAAATTAGGCAAATGAATTTATACTTATTCTAAGTATTATTAATTATAATTTTTGGAGAAACAACAAATTTGTTTAAGTAATATAATTATTATCAATGAATCACATGATTAATATTTTTTTCATCTCTAATTCTGATGTAAATTTCCAAAAATTTCTTCTTTTTTTTTTTGTTGATTTCATCACGAATAATTAATTTGTGGTTAATTCGTTGTAAAAAATGAATAAAATTAGATTTTATCATAAAAATTGTCGCTAAATAGCGATGAATGATCACTTTCGTCGCTAATTTAAGCAATGACAAATGCGTTTGTCACCAATTTTAGCGATGAATAGATAGAGTTCGTCGTTAATTTTAACAACAAACAACGGATTCATTGTTAACTTTTGTGATAAATATCGTGTTCGTTGCTAACTTTTGCGACAAAAAGCATGTTCATTGCTAATTTTTCAATGAGCATCGCATTCGTTGCTAAATTTATGACTAGCGTAGTGATTTGTGGCTAATTAGCCAAGAACTTGGCCATGAAAATATTTCGTGGCAAAATTAGTCACGAACTTGGTTAGAAAATATGTTTCATGATTAATTAGTCATGAATTTAATGACAAATAGTTTATTTGTTACTAATTTTGTTACGAAAATAATTTCTTCACTATTTTGCGATGAAAGTATTTTTCATTGTTAATTTTATCGTTAAATTCCGTCACGAAATCTATATTTCTTTGTAATGCTATATTATTAAAACAATGTGAACCGGTTTAATTCGTAAAATTCGAATTCCAATTTCACCAAGGTTGGACATGGATAGTGGAAAATTACTTTTCCTTTGTGTTTGAATTATCATTGTATAGAAAAATAATAACAATAAAGGGGGAATTTCAATGCCCGATACTTATTGCCCATAAGAAAAGGTGGATTTGATTCTCTCACATGAAACGAACGCATTTAATCCATAGCAACTCTGGCAATAAAATTTGCAACAGCAGCAGCTGTGCTAGCAGACACCATAAGGCATGGAAGATGGATTGCTTGGAATCCCCCGAACAATTTTTCAAGCTAAACTCTAATGGTTTAGCAACGGGAAATCCGGCAAGCACCGAAGGACTCACAAGGGACTCGCAAGGAAAATGGAATCTTGGTTTCACAATGAACATTAGCACTACAACTAGTCACACGGCTAAGTGCCCAAAGGGGGTTTGGTAAGAGAAGGTCTGTCACTGGCCAACAGATACAGATACAACCTTTAGGCAATTATCCTAGAGTTGGACCTGAAACTCTAGCCAATCATCTTAACAAGAGTCTAAGTCCGGATCATCCCATGTATCATGTCGTTTAGAATAGCCTCGACTTCATGTAGATTGTAAGGGTCAAATAGATAAGACACATTTGCTTTTTTTTTTTTTATTGATTGATATTTGAATTTTATCTGATTAATCCGATTTAAATATTATGAAATCTATTAAGTAATTAATTTTTTTAAATTATTTTAATTTATTTTTAAAATTTAAATTTGACATATCTAATTAAAAGAACGAAGTGTATAAATATTCAAAACAAAAAGGTTCGGAGATAAAGGGGCACTTTTGATGAAGGGAACAGGTGCACATATTTCATGGCAAATTAGGTCACTCCGCGCGCCAGGGGCCGGAAGTGCTTACGCCCTACGCCCTAAAGCTATTGTAGCTGGCTTTAGGGCCCACACCAGTGCCTCCGCCCAGTTTTTCTATTTTTTGGCCTTGGACTTTTTGTTTTCACCTCCATTCAATACCAAAAATAAAATAAAAAATAAAAAATGAAACGAACACAACTTCGTTTAACTTCATTAAGCCCATCCAAGTGGGTCAAAAAGCCCAATTTCTGTGGACTGTAGATCACAACAAGCCCAAACAATTCAACAATGGGTCCACAAAAGTGGGGCCCAATTTCCACTCAACCATAAGGTGGATCCACTTTTATTGACTGGGACCCCCTGTGGGCCCAGATTATAAATTTAAACCGCCAAAAATTAATTGCAAGAAATTATACCAGTGACATTGATGGAAACGAGACCTCACCACAACTAAACTAGGATGCGCCCGCGTTAAAACTTTCCCTCCAAGCTTCTATGCGTGAAATGCTGACAGGTATCTACCGATTTCAAGTACAGTCAAACCCAGTAGAGAAAAAGTTAACGTATTACGCGCGCACACATCTAGACTGCACTCGAGCTTATTAAATTTAAATTATAATTATTATATTTACAATGAATTTATTATTGTACTAAAATACTTCATAGTCGTAATTATATTTATAAATTTTAAAAGTTTTGTTCAAAAATTTATAAAAATTTTTAATTATTGAATTTAAATTATTTATTATATTTATCTGGAAAATTTTTATTGAAAAAATGATTTTTGTCATTTTTAGTGATGATTACGTCTCCCAAATAATCCAAGTATTAGAATCGAGCGTACCTCTACTCGTCAGCAATACGCCTTACAATGGGAAGGACGGCAGGTGATCGCAATCTCTAACCATAGGTAAAATCAAAGAAAATTAAATGCTTTCACTTGAAATTTTGTACTTTTATCACTTTGTTCGTCCATTTCTCTCTCTTCTCTCTCTTTCTCTCTCTAAATCAAAACCCCAATCATCGATTCTTCCAAAGCAAACAACGATCATCAGCATTGCATTTGCTCTCTTCGATCTGAACGACTGGATTTTGAAAAATTTCTTGCCACAGAGAGAGAGATACAGGCGGTGGAGAGTGATCGAGATGTACAAGAACCAGCTACAAGAGCTGGCGCAGAGAAGCTGCTTCAACTTGCCTTCATATACGTGCATAAGAGAAGGTCCCGATCACGCTCCCAGATTCAAGGCCACCGTTAACTTCAACGGCGAGATCTTCGATAGCCCGAATTATTGTACTACTTTGAGACAAGCTGAGCATTCTGCTGCTGAGGTTGCCCTCAATTCTCTCTCCTCTCGTGGCCCTTCTCATTCGCTTGCGGCCCGAATTCTCGTAAGTTTGCTTCAATTTCCTTTGATTTTGGTTGTAGGTTTTTGTTGAATTTTCTTGACTTTATATGTTGACTGTTTGCTGATGGCTCAGTTATCTGGCCTAAGGTGTTAGCTCTTAAATATTGTTTCCGAGTATGAAATATCATGATTGTTGTGTGTATATGTGTCATTGGGATTGAACTTATTTAGCTTTACAAGAGGAAATGTTGTTGATCCAGCTTTTGAACCCTATGCAATGTTGGATGGATTGGTGTTCATAACGTTCCGCAAGGTAATTTCATGTTTTTAGGTTTCCAATGGCTGAGCTATGCTTTATCTACTTGTCGGCAATAGACACTTAGAAAAATGAGCATGTCGAATCTTTTTGGATGATGCGATACCGTGGAACTTAAGATAGTAGAAGTAATAGTAACGTTGCCATATCCGTGTGTCCATGTTGTGTCATGTGGTGTGATAGTATTATTTTTAGCAAAAATGATCATAGGGTGAATTAAAATGTTTATTGAGTAGTAAATGTAGCAACTTTTCAATTCAAAATCGGGTTTTGTTTTTGGTGGAATTGATTGTGCTACTTTTTAGGGTTAAAATTGCTTCGATCTTTTCATTGGGAAAATGATGTTGATTTAATAGCTTGATTTTCAATAGACTAAAAGTATGAAGATTGATTGCAATACCCCTGATGACACCAAGGGTGTTCTTGTGGAAAATCGACCCAAACATTGAAACCTATGTTATTTGCATGCATTGGTGGTAATAGCATCTCACAAGGCTATTTCCATATTTTTAGGAGTGTCTTCAATTTTTCCATTTTTAACATAAATGTCAATGTTGGTTTTACCATCTAACTATGGACTCAAAATGTAAATAGTAGATGTAGATTTACCATGTATGGACTCAAATACATAAATAGATAGGGAATGTTGCAAGATTAAGAGAGTGGCTGGAATTCTTCGTTACACTAATTTCTAGTGGCATAGCCTTGTGATATTTGATCTACTCAAACATGGTCTAAGAGGGACTAAGGCCAAAACATAAGATTGCACTATCCCTTGCCTCTCCAGATTTTACTGGAATTTTGCCCTTGAGAATGAATTTGTTCGCAACATTGAATTTGTAAAATATAAGTTAATAAGTTAATTCTCTATACTGCTGTTGACATGAAGGCTATATTAGTGGAGTTGTTGAATATGAGTTAGAATAGTTCATAGCTTTCTTGAAATTAATTACAAAATTTAAACCAAAAAACGATTATCTCAAAGCTTGTGAAAAACTTATCATATACTGGTTCAGAGGTCAACTTTTCCCTTTTAGGCATTGGGTGCTATTGCTTGTTTGACTGCCACAGGTCTGGCTGCCAAGTTTCAAGCTGGTTTAGTCTAACTTACTTCACATTCTTGCATAGTCTTTGCCTATTGATTGCAGTTGCAGTCATGTTTACATTACTCTTGAGTTTTATGATTGGCTGCCAAGTTTCAAACCAGTTTAGTCTTACTGATTTCATATTCTTGCATAGTCTTTGCCTTCATGTTTACATTACTCTTGAGTTTCTCTGTTTATGATATCAACTTCAAAATAATATTTTTGAGCGAGAACAGACTATAAAGTGTTCATGACAAACTTGTCCTTCGGTGAGTTAGATTGTCCTGGCATTTGCTAACAACCTAAAACTTATTCCATGGCCCACGGCTGCATATTGACTTCTGTTCCATTTCTTACCATTTGCCTTGTTTGTTAGTGCCTTCCTTCTCGACGTGGGAGACGATGGTGTGACTACACTTGGATTTGTTTTGCTCACATCACTTTCCTGTTCTGAAACGACTATGATATACCACTAAAAATGATATGCTATATTTAACAATAACAAGTTCTGTGCTTTTTTCATATCTTTTATATCCTAAAGGTTTCACATTTAGAATTTCCTCTTATTGGTTTGCTTTCTCCTTTTTGAGATGACATTATGTACCTGTGCGTGTGTGTGTTGATTTCAACCTTTTCTTTATTCCAAAATGCACCAAAGATATTGTACAATTTCATTTTTATTAATAATACCTTTTACCTTATCATTCCAACTATTGATTAAACACCTCCATGTCATTGGTGCCTCATCTACTTTTAAAGTGGTAAAATATCCCAGTTGTCACGATCTCACGCTGACATTTGTTGGCTGCATGTTGGTATCAAATGCTTGTCATGGTGGCATGCCATGTGTCTTAGAGATCACTGATGGTTTGATATCTTGAGTAGAGGCACCAAAATGTCAAATTGGCAAAATCTAATACCGCATTATTTCCTTATTAGTTGAAAAGCACGTGATGGAATCTTTTCAAATCTATATAGTTGCATTTATAGGAAATGACAATTAGGATGTCACATGGTTATTTGTATCAACCATTTTCTAATACTTTATTGTCACAATGCAAATAAGGAAACATAAGTTCCATTCACATGTTTTTTATGCTTGTTAGATTGTATTATTTAACTTTATATTATCATGATTGAATGTGTATTTCTGTTGTGGAATAAATAAACTCTGAAATGAAATGAAGGATGGATTTTATTAGGTAAATTTTTGCAGGATGCTATTATGTATCTTATAACTTGTAAGGGACATAAATACGCCTTTAACATGTTTACGAAGTTAATTTTAATTGATAGACTGTTTGAAAATTAACAAATATATTAATGACCTATTACATAACATTAGTTTTGAAAATTTTGAGGTTATGTGAAGTCAATGAAAATGATATGTACAAATACTGGGTAATATATTGTGGGGGCTAAACTTCACCGAACCCCCCCTTCCTGCGTGTGTGGGGAGTGAAATCTTTGCTTTGGCCCTGAGTATCTGGTTTATGTTGATGATTGAAGCTACACCCACATTCTCTCTCAATTTTTATTCCTGATTCCCCTGGAGTATTTTGCATAATTGGGTGTTCAATATCTGTTCATCTGCAGAGTCACTGTTGTTGTTTGTCCCAAAGTAGCTACTTTATGTATGCACAACCATCTTAGTATATATATATTTTGCAACATACAACTCAGTTTTACGGATAAATGCATGCTGTCAATAAATTTGGTTTCATTGTCCTGTATTTTGTGAAGATTAAGCTTTACTCTAAATTTTTCATTAATTAATTAGCATAATTGGGTACACCATTCTTTGTTATCTCAGTAACTCTGCTAGTATTTTGTTTCAGAACTGCTAGTGCATGACTGGACTTTTAGTGGTTAGGATGCATAGGACATCTTTCTCTGCAATACATTTCATGTTTGCTAGATATTTCAAACTTGTGCACAATTTTTGATATAATATTGCAATTAAGGGGAAAGAGGGTGAAACATTGCTCCCTTAAAATTTCCCCCGTTCTAAGTGTCCAATCCTTTGCCCCCTAATTTTAAGGTGTGGTAACATTTGCCCCTACTCAGTGGTTGAGGAAAGGGAGGGGAAAAGCCAACTAATGAAAATAAATAAATAAATAAAATAACTCCCCTCTCTCTAGTTGAACACCTTCTCTCTCATCTCTCTTGCTCTCTTTGGATTAAAACAAACTCTCTCCCTACGCTTCTCTCTGCCATTAAAGAGAGCTAGTTTGAAGAAATCAACAAACCTTAATTCACTATCTTATGCACAAATCAAGGCTTTGGGGGTGAGAGTCATCAATGTGCTTCTTCCTCTTCTTGCCAAGCTGCTCTCTCTCTCTCTCTCTCTCTCTCTCAGGTTTATGTTTCTAGATTACAGTTTCCAAGATTGGATCAAGTCTTCTGCTTTTGGAATTTTCAAGAATTTCAGGAACTTGAAACCTTGATGTTAGTCTTCTCAGTTTGCAACTTATGTTTGTATATGAAAAATGACTATGAAACACTTCATTGTTGTTTTATGTTGGTTGAATTTGAAAACATGCTAACTATTCAGTTAAATGTTTGAACCAAAATTCAGTATAAACCTGAATGTTTTTTCATGAAATTTGTCACCAATATCAATTCTCCTTTTCACTTATGGGGTTTGCTCAATTATGCTTAATTTGACTAAAGATGATGCCTTTAGCTGTTTTTTTTATTTTTATTTTTTTTATTTCAATTCAACTCTTCTAGCCTTTTTTTTCCCTTTTTTTGGTGGCTGGGTAATTGTAGGTGCAATTTTTTCTTCATTCGTAACTTTGCCCAGTTTTGGTTAAATTATTAGTTTTGTGGTACATAATTTTTTGGTTAAGTTATTGAACTTAAATTCTGTAGAAAGAAATAAAAGAAGTCAGTTTTCTTGTCCAAAACAATGACAATTCTTTATGTGGAAGTCATTAGCTGGTTAGTAGAAATTAAACCCTCACTAGAAGTGTACCCAAGCATAAGAAAAGCTTTAGTTATTGAAATTAATTTTTCTCTATAAAGAAAGAGTTGGAGCTTCTTTTCCCAAGATAAGGAGAAAAGGAGGTGAAAATTAACCACAACTTGAAATGTTACGCTCGTAAACTTCCACCCTTAAAATTTTCCTCTACCACACATGGCGTTCGAAAGGACTTGATGTCAAAACTCATTGGTATGTTGGCAGATTGCAATAATCTAAGAAAGTATATAATTAAGATTTTGGATGTGTTGTAGGAGAGTTACAATTTGAGAGATAATAATTTGGGGGAATTTTTCAGGATAAAATTTACTCCTAAACATTATCCTTTCCTGCTGTGTGGTTGGAATAGGAGAAAGTTTTCCTTTTGAATTATGAAAAAAAGGTTAAAAAATAAAAAATTATCAAGGTCAGTGGCTCTCTTTCTCTCTCTCTCTCTCTCAAGGTTGTAGTTTCAAAATCTACTCCCTTGGTTCACGCAATTGATGCGGGATTGCAATCAGTCAAGTTTTGCCAGAGTTCAGTTGAGTGGTGAGAGAGAGAGAGAGAGAGAGAGACATAGTTTTGTTTAATTTCTTTTTGGGGTCTCTGCTTTACTGTACCTCTGACTAGAATAATGTTTACCCCCAATTTAACCCACCGTAATTTTTTTTTTGGGGGGTTTGGGGGGATGCAATTAAAAATTGGCTACTAACACAATTAAAGGGTTAAAAATTTTAGGACAGTAATATTCTCCTACCACCCACATCCTTAAGTGTAATACATGCTTGGCATGTTTGGGGAGTAGCATCCTATCATCCAATTTAGTTGATGTTTGGCATGTTTGATTCTTCTCAGAAAACCATTTTTGACTTGTGCTGCCAAATTTGTATTTATTCTGTCCAATTTGTGCTAGGTAAACTGCTTTTGTGATGTTAACTAGAACCATATTGTGGGCAGGATGAGACGGGGGTTTACAAGAATCTATTGCAGGAGATTTCGCAAAGGGTTGGGGCTTCATTGCCGGTGTATACTACCTTTCGATCAGGTCTAGGACACCTTCCTGTCTTCACCTGCACAGTTGAGTTGGCAGGGATCACGTTTAAGGGAGAGCCAGCCAAGAACAAGAAACAAGCTGAAAAGAATGCTGCCCTGACAGCCTGGTCATCTTTAAAAGAGTGTAAGTACATTCTGATCTAAACTTTATAGAATTTGGGCAGCAATCTTTCTTGCTCAGACAAAGAGAATCCAATTTTGTGTGAACATTGCTGATAGATACGCTCAATGTTCAGGATGTTAATCTACGAAATTAATGTGATAACTTGATTGCTTTTTTGAGCTGCTTTTCAGTTGTAGAAGAGTAGAGGGCAAGGGATTAATAAAGTTAGATTTCTTTAGCATTTGAGTGTATAAGGTTTGAAAATAAGTGTACCAGAAAGCCTGAACCTGATTTAAATTTATAGATGCACAAAATTTGCACAGGCATTGGCGGAAATTTCATGGAGGGTTAAATATTGCAAATTCATGCTTTTAATATTTTTGTTCTGCATGGATGAGCATATCATCAAAGCACTCCAATGAAAGAACAAAACTGACATGGTGCGTCAAATTAACATTGCTATCCAAAAAACTATCAAGACGGGTAAAATAAAAAAAAAAAAAAAATCAAATTTCCATTGCTTTTGACAGTGCTGCTGCTAGCGTGTTAATTAAAATTCTGCACTAAAATGATGAGACTTGTTATTTTGAGGAAGAACTTACCACCATGATAAGCTTGGTGAAAATTCTTGTGTTTTCTTAGGGTCATGTGCTCGTGATTTTTCCAGTTACTTCATTAAGTTCAGACTGGTATTTTCTTTTCACTCATTTAATTAAATTGAAGAGGTATTTCTGCTTAAGCAACTAATGTTCTTACTTCGTTTTTTAGTAGCACAACAATCTACCAGTTCCTCATCAGAACCTGCGAACCATGACGAGCAGGAGCATATCACCATTGCACGTGCTCTTCAGAATTACCTTGTGAAAGCTAAGGTATCTAGTTCGTCCTTCCCTGTTAAACTCCCAATGCAAAAGCCAAAGCAATCAAGCACACAGCCTCCTCCTGTTACTGCATCCAAAATTCTGCCTTTAATTCGTCCACAGTCTGCCCCTAGAAGCCGACTAATATCCACAACAACAATTGACTGCCCCTCAACAGTTCCAACACAGTATGAGAGGCCTTTGATCCGACCTCAGAAGTTCCCTGCAGTTGGGGCAGCACCATACATTCCAGTCCAACTTATTAGGCCTTACCATGGAGTTGCACCACCAGTGACCATAAGAACTACAATTCCTGTTTTCTCCGCCCCACCTCTTCCACCAGCTCTAGTTGCGTCCTCTCAAGTAATGCCGAGGCCTACAGCTATGAATGTTGCCCCACCAGTCTGTGTAAGGCAAGCTGTGCCAGTTTCTGCTGCCCCACCAGTTAAAGAGGTGGAGCATCCAGTCCTTGTGGCTTCTACAACACCACCAGCCAATCCGTCTGCTAGTATGGAAGAGACCGGGAGTCCAGCCCAGAAGCAACCACAGGAGTCTGTGATGGCAGTGTTGGAGAATCTCGGAATTTGATTTTGGTTCACTAGCTTCAAAGCTCAAGGTGTCTTTGTTTTGCTTTGTGCTAGTTCTCAGCATCGTATATGAGTTTTTAGCGCGAATCTTGATTATTAGTTTCATTTTTGCTATATTTGTAGAAGCTTCAAAGCTTGTTGCCCTAGCTTTAGCATCCTACATGCCCCGTTTGCAGAGCAATTTGGCAGAGATCCACTGAAGTAAAATTCTACCTGGTTTCCTGAGGATCTAAAACTTTGGTGGAGTCTTCCAACACAATATATGAGACTAGAATGTATATCAGTCTTCCCGCATCATAGACAGATAAGAAGAACGACAATGCCTTGCTTCTTTCTGCCATAAATGTTTGCAATTTTCAGAATTGAAACTTTATCCTTTGGCTGGGAGAAGGGATGGCTACTCTTTGCTTCTTGTATGTTATGTATATTGTTCTAGTGCAATTTTGTCTGTTAAACTTCTGTTTACTCGTTTTAGTAAAGCTAGGGGTATTTGAAGGCTTTGATGATTCAGGAATAAACTCCTCTCGACTCTCAACTCATCCTTAAGGGAAAAAGATTCCTTAATTTTTTTCCTATTGTTATGATCATGCTCATTTGTAATTTTGTTTTCTCCCTGAAGCCTTGCCGTTTCTTTCATGTTATTTGAATGAATCTCTCGTGGACATTTGATACACTAATTCCTGAGTTATATGGCTGCCAGATTTGCACCCCAAATATCATGATTTCCCAATGCTCATCTTTGCATAAATTGTTCATAAAATTGAATTACAATTATCAATTTGCAAGACGGTTATGATGCCTAATGGTCTTTGGTGTAGAAGCTAAGACAATCTTACCTTTCGAATAAAGGCTAAAGATTAAAACAAGCAACAACATTCTGCCTCCTACTGAAACAAATCATCAGAAATTTAAAACTCAACGTGATACTGTTATTCCCTTTCCTGGTAAATGAGATGTCCATGGAAATGGCGATTTTCCATATAGAAGCAAATGGGACCGTTTTCCATCTACGCTGCCAAATGTAGGATTTAATTTGAAACAGGGGAGACTGAAGATGTCTACAACTTTGCCACCATTCTGTACACAATGCACATACTTCCTGAACCCGAAAACCCTAACATATAACAGAACTACCAAGTTGAGAGAAGTTAATGCTGTTGAGAAATAGTGGTTTAACTTTGAAGATGTTAACCTATGTGTACATCGAATATTTTGGTGAAGTGGAGGGTAATTAGTGTTCACGTAGAGAAACCAGCTTCCATCGCTTTCAGGATTGAACCCACATCAAACTTGAAATTTCTGAAGCTCTTGCCAGGCCCTGTATCAGAAGACTGAAAATCAGATCCGGTTTTATTGAACTGGCTGTTGACTATCATTGAACTGCTGCCTGTGGAGCTGTTCTTTGCTTTCCACACACTGAACCCTAGACAGAGGAAACAGGGCGCTCATCAATAAAACAGAGATAAATATATATGCATACACACTAGGGCTTTACCATTCTGAAGAGCTGCGAAAGAAATAAACGGAAACCAAGTATCGATGTGCCAAATTAATTTTAATCTTTATATATTTTTTACTATTAAAAATTAATAATAGTAAAGGGAAATAAAAAAGAGAGAGAATAATAAGAATTGATACTATGATTCTACATATTTCTATATTATACTAATAGTGATGGATTCTTATAATGATGACGATGATGACCCTTCACCTCTTGCGACACACAAACTTGTTAACAAGAGCTACAGGTATACCCACCTAATGTTAAACTGATGGCATTATTAGTTAGATATTAAGGCCGGAAGGCCCAGCTAGGTCAGAAGGTCAAGCACAAATGCACAATTTAACGTTCTTAACTGCTCAATTTCCTTCAATTTTGATTTTCCATCATCTCAAGATAATATGGTGTTTCTGAATACTCAAGCAAATAAAATGCTTTTACAAACTCCAAACTGGAAAATAAATGAATACCACCAGAAGTCCCAGCTAATTTTTAATTTCAAGCTGGCAGACAGATCAAAAGCTAAAAAAGTAAGAGTGAATTCAATGATCATTTCTCTCCTTTTTTTTGTAGTTTTAGAATTCTAATCTCGAAAAGGTTGTCCAAGGTGTCCTACATGTCATTTGCTAATATTCTTGCTTAACCATTTGATTCACAGGTATTAACAATTAATGTGCATGCCTTATCCTGGACTATAGGGGAGCACATAACAATCTACAAAAGGAAATTCATTTGGTAGCAAAGAGAGAAACCTTTTGCAGGCATATCAGGTCTCGGAGAAATAGGTGGCCAGTGTGCAGAGATCCATGCTTTTAAAGATCTGCACAAGAATATAAAATCATATCGACTTGTCTGTGTGCAAATAAGTAACATTACATTCAAAAGAAGATAAAATGCACTCACTTTATAAAAGGTGCAACCATGTAAAGCTTAAGGCCAGTAGTCCCACGAGAAATTACATCATCGCTAGCAGGAAGAAGTTCATCAAGCCGCTGCCAGGAGATTTCCTGCAAAACAAACACTAGTCAAGACAAACACTACACACTACACACTACACACACACACACACACACTTCTCAAGGACTGCCGCCACTGCTTCAAACTCAACACGTCTCGACTTGACATGTTTTGAAAAAACAAACCCCAAAGGAAACTATATGAAAGCATCCACCATCTAAAATTTCCTCTATTGGCGTAGCTGAGATAGAAACTAGTACTGCTATAAGAGAATTATCATTTTACATAACCCACGGTAACTTTTTGTTGGGGGGAGATTGACAGATCTTACTTAACCCACGGTAACTTTTTGTTGGGGGGAGATTGACAGATCTTACTTTAAATTGAGGGATTTTTCAAATGCATTTTCAAGAGGAAAATGCCAAATTTGGTACTTGGTACCTAGTAGCTAAGTTCTTCCAATTCTTAGCAAAAAAATAAAAATAAAAAAACAAAAACAAAAAAAATTCTGTACATAAGCTGGAGCATCATTATTGCAAGATAAAAGACAACTCCAAAAAAAAAAGGAGATTCTGATCCTGCAGCAAGTTCCTTTGAAGCATGTCATACAACTAGGAGGAAGTCCCTTTGTCATAGTCCCAGAGGAACAACAACTATGAGGTTAAAAATCAACCTTGTTTAAATGATTATATGAACTTTAGAGAGAGAGAGAGAGAAAATATTTTATTATAAGGGAAGTGTTTGATTCTTCTTTGGAGAACAAAATCCATTAATATTTGAAAAACTATAAAACCAAAGTGACACCAGCTAAAACCATCATATTAAGTATCATCATGCAAGCAACTGTAGTCAATCCCCAGCTCTAGTTTCCCCTGCCTTAATGAGGATAAATGTAACCCACGAAATCTAAACTTCTCAAAGTTATGGATTGGACAAAAAATTTAACTACATTACCATTAGTCTGTGTTTGGTTACATATACATAATTTTAGTTTTTCTAATAGAAACAACTCGTGAATCTTAATGTCATTCCTTTACAATGAAGAGGGTTAGTATCCACACATTGTCAATTTTCTATGTTAGCAAGGAAAACAAAAACAATGTAAATAGGCGTAGAAAGAATCACATACACTGATCTCTTTTTTCGTGAGTGGGGCAAAGGCTGTGTCATCTTTAACACCAGCAATAATGTACAGACGTACTCTCTGCTGGCCGAATATCAACTCAAGATACTCCTCTTTGATAAGAAGTTTTGAAACATCAAACCCCGTTTCCTCCAAGACCTGCAACCGATTTAAAAAAAAAAAAAAGGTCCAAGGATCTGAAACAAGTTCTATTTCCAATAAGCTTAATTAAGTAATAAATTGGTTCTCTGAATGTCCTTAATTTCTTTAAACTATCAACACCAATGCAATAATTATCTAACTGAGCTGTGTATCAAGTAACAGTTAATTGTCTCATAGAACAACCTCAAGCCTATATCCACAATTGTTCTTTAGCTGTACAGAGTTATAAAGCACCAATAAGAGAAGTCCCCAGGAGAAGTGATTAAGATTGCAAGACAAACTTTTGGTGAAAGAGAAAAAATCATTTGTGGATGGTGGACAATTTCAGAATCATATCTCCTCTTGCAAAGCAAAAGAAGCTTTGATCACTGCTGATGGTATTTCAAGGGGCATATAATTTATTTCTGGTGTTGACCTTAAGGACATGCCCTTTTACATCACATAGACAAGCAAGACAATAAAGGTTCTCTCTAAATAAGCACTAAGAAATAAGCACAATTCAATCGATTTAAGTAGAGACTTCTTGAGCATAAAAGTTCAAGCAGTGTTCATACCCAAAAAATTTGGTGGGTGGATGGGGAAGGGTTTCTGCTGCAAAAAATGGCACCAAAATAATATAGGTATTCTTTTGGTCCATACAACCTCAATAACACACCTAATGCATAAGCATGTAATTTAACTCTTAAGAAGATGGATCACTCTTGAAAGAGGCATACAACAGAACAACTTAATCAATCTAAGCCGAATAGTAGTGTGAATGCAACTTTCAAGCTTAATCATAGTAATTGGGATCACTGTTCCAAACTTATGCAACCAAGTAAGGTCACAGAGTCTGCATATGTATAGAACCATCATGAATTTCCATAGAAAGAGCCTTGTGTGTGAGTGTGAAAGCACTAAAACTAATTCATAAAATAAATCCATTACTTCTCTGATGGCACACGCATGGTCTTCCTCATCCTTGTTCTTTTTCCCACGGGGAAAACTCCAACTAGTACCTTTCCATCCTTTCACTAGCAAGCACTGCAGAAAAAACAGTCCAGTTCAGGAGTAAATAATGTTGGAATTTTGAAATAAAGAACACAAACTATGATGAAAAGAGACTGCAGAATTTTATTGCATTGAGAGAACAAGAAACTAGCATCGTTTGAACTTTTGTTCATGAGAAACAAAGAAAATCCACAAGACTATTTATAGAGAAAAATGAGGACTTAAAGGGAAAGAGAGTGGCCCTCCAACAGCCATATTTCTGGCTGTTGGAGGGTCCCCAACAGTTAGTCAAACTAGCCATTGGAGCCCTCTTTCCAACACCTAGTTTACTTGCTGTGGGGGGAGGGCTTGGGCCCTCCCTTCTTGGGCCATAATAAGGCCCTTCTTTGGGCCTGTTTGTATAGCTCCTCGGGCAGGATAACTTCTCCATTTGGGCTTGGGAGATGGGCCTGTTATCTTGATTTATTGATCTTGTCATGCTTATCTTCAACACTCCCCCTCAAGTTGGATGCATAGATATCAATAGTACCCAACTTGCTCATTATTTCTTGTAGATGAGCTGCAATTCCTCCTTTAGTGAAGATATCTGCAAGTTGTAGTCTTCCATCAATATAAAGAGTAGCAATTAACTTTTCTTCCACTTTTTGACAGATGAAATGACAATCTACCTCTATGTGCTTTGTTCGCTCATGAAATACGGGATTGGTGGCAATATAGATGACAGACTGATTGTCACAATGGAGTTTGATAGTGGTCGAAACTTCAAACCCTAATTCTTATACTAAGGCTTTTAGCCAAATTATCTCACTAACAGCCGATGCCATGGCCCTATACTCGGCTTCAGCACTTAATCGAGACACCACATATTGCTTTTTGCTTTTCCATGCAACCAAGTTTCCTCGAATGAACATGCAATATCCCAAGGTAGACTTCCGATCCAAGGTATCTCCTGTCCAATCCGCATTGCAATATCCTTCGATTTTTGAGATCCTGTTCTTCATCATCCATATTCCTAGCCCGGGAGATCCTTTAAGGTAACGGAGCACTCGTTCAGCTGCTCTCCAGTGTTGTCTTTTAGGTCCATGCGTATGTTGGCTAATACTACTCACGACATAGGAGATATCAGGTCTGGTTATGGTGAGATAGATCAATCTTTCTACAAACATTTGATATCTTCCGATGTCTTCATATGGTTCATCATCATCAACTAAAGGTCCAAATGTAGAAACTGGGCTACATGTTGGTTTTGCTCCTAACTTCCTTATTTCCTGTAAAAGATCAAGTACATATTTTCTTAGGGAGAGAACTACCCCATTGTGACAATAGGCTAGTTCTATTTCTAAAAAATACTTTAGTTTCCATAGGTCTTTGATTTCAAACTTAGTATTTAGAAAATTTCTAACTAAATCTATTTGTCGTGAGTCATTACCAGTAACGATAACGATGATATCATTTACATATATTAAGGCAATCACTATTTTATCATGATTCTTTCTAACAAGTAAGAATGAATCTCTAATGCATTTCACAAATCCACTACTAAGAAAAGCTCGGCTTAGTAAGAAAAGCTTGGCTTAGTTTATCATACCATACCCTTGGCGATTGCTTTAACCCATAGATTGCCTTTCGAAGCTTGCAAACATCTCCCTCTTGTTGTTGATATCCTTGCGGGAGTTGCATGTATCCTTCTTCTAGGTCTCCTTGGAGGAACGTATTTGCCACATCCATTTGATACATGTTCCACCCATGATTTACAACAAGAGATATTAGGACTCTAATTGTGTTCATTTTGGCAACAGGAGCAAATGTTTCCTTGGAATCTATTCCGTAGGCTTGTGTATATCCCTCAACCACGAGCCTTGCTTTAAATCAATCAATAGATGCATCGCTTTTATATTTGATCTTGAATACCCATTTGCACCCTACTGCCTTTTTATTTCTAGGAAGTTTAGTAACTTTCCAGGTTCCATTCTTAGTAAGTGCCTCTAATGCATCTTCCATTGCTTTTCTCCATCTAGGGTCCTTCTTTGCCTCATCAAAGTTTCTAGACTCATGTTCTTTGTCTATACCACTCAAGAAAGCTTGGTGGCTCAAGGAAACATGTGAGGTGGTATAGTAGTCACAAATGAGATATCTTCAACTCATCCACTTCGATGGAGGAAGCCTAAGTTTTGTTGATCTTCTTAGTTGAGGAGGTGGCTCATCTTGTTCTTCAAAATTTTCTTCAAAATTTTCTTCCATATTTTCAACTTGATCTCCCCCTGAATTGGTAGATGATTCTTCCTCTGAAGGAGCTAATTCCTCTTGATCACTTGAAGAAGTTCCTTCAGCCACTTGCGGATTTCTTGAGACATTGGTCTCCAAAGGTGAAATCAAGAAATCCCAGGTGTTGGATTGAGCCTCCTCTTTTGGTATTTCAGGTGCTTCAATGTCTACAAAGAAAAGTTCTTCTTCCATAAATATTACATTCTTAGATATGTATATTTTGTTAGTTCTAGCATCATAACACCTATATCATTTTTCAAATGAAGTATATCTTAAAAATAGGAATCTTCTTCCTTTGTGATCAATTTTATCTCTAAGGTGAGCTGAAATGTGAACATAGCAAATACATCCAAAAGTTTTAGGATGTGTTATATTTGGTTTCCACTTTAATAGGATTTCTAGAGGAGACATTCAATTTAAAGTCTCACAAGGAATTAAATTAATTAAGTGGCAATGGTTTTAACTGTATCACACCAAAATCTCTTTTGTATATTTGCATGAAACATCATTGTCTTATCTATTTCCAAGATGTGTCTATTCTTGCGTTCAGCTACCACATTTTGTTGGAGAGTATATACGCAAGACTTTTGATGTATAATGCCATTATCTCTAAGGTAATTTTCAAAAGTGTGGCTTCTGTATTCACCACAATGATCAGTCCTCAAGATTTTTATGTTGGTATTGTAAAACTTAGTCACATATTTTATGTAGCTTTTGAGGGCTTCAAAAGCTTGATTCTTTGAGTGCAAGAGATAAATCCAAGTGTATCTAGTTTTTTGATTTATGAATGTAATAAAGTATTTATAGTCTAAATGAGACACAAGGTCCACACATCAGAGTGAACCAAATCAAAAGCGTTTTGATAAATAGTTTTTGAATTTGGATACATAGTTCGGGTTTCTTTTTCTAAAATACAAATTTTACAATGTCTATTCTCAATTTTCAATAAACGTTTTAAAGCTTGATCACTAGGGTGTCCAAATTTCTTATGCCAAGGAGCAGCATCTTCTTTAATGTGGGCTGCAAGAGCATGTTGATTTTGATCCAAAAAATATAAGTTCCCTCTTCTAGAACCCTTGCCAATCAATCGATTCGACTTGAGGTTTTGAAAAGAGACGGAATTTGGATAAAAAACAACTCTACACTCTTGATCCTTAGTGACTTTGCTAATGGACAGGAGATTAGAAGTAATCTCGAGGACATATAAAGCATTTGTTGGTTTTCCAAATAATTCGATTTCCTCTGCTTACTTGACTTCCAAATCTTGTCCATTCACAACCCGAACTATCTTATGGTTGGGAAGATTTTTAAAATGTTTAATTTTTTTTATCCCTAATCATATGATAATCCATTCTCGAATCGATAAGAAAATTTTAAGAATTTAGATAAGAGGAAGAACTTTGATTGTAACCTCCTGAAGAAACAAATTGTTGGAGCCTCTTTGTAACATCATTCAATTGGCTTTGGAGTGCAACAAAGTCAGCCATTGAGGGAGCTTGGAGCTTTACATGTTGAGCATAAGTTTGCTGTCCAGAATTTAAAGCCCCTTGTTCCTCTCTTGGTTTGAATGTCTTAGGCTTCAATTGTGGATGGAGGAACCAACACTTGTCCTTTGTGTGCCCCTTTTTCTTACAATGAAAGCATATATCAACCTTATTGGCAACTTGATGAACTTTGACAGCAGTATGCTCCATGGTTGTGGCCATGAATCCTTGAGCTTCAAGCTTTAGTTTAGAACTTTCCTCCAACCGCATGCTCACTTCCGCCCTTTGAATCATATTTTGCACCTCCCCAAATGAAGAAAAAACCTTCATCCTTAGAATTTCTTGCCTAAGATGGGAGTAAGAATCATCTAACCCCATGAGAAGACCAAAGATCTTATCTTCTTCCCTTCTTTTTCGAATGATTTTCAGATATATGGAATTTGGTCGGAGAGTTGTAAGCTCATTCCATGCATCTGTGTACTCCCCAAAATATTGTGGGAGTGATTTGCTTTCTTTTTTGATGCATATTATTTATTTTTTTAGCTCAAATATTCTGCCAAGATTGGATTCCGAGCCATAGAGAGAGAACATTTCATCCTACACGATTTTTTGCATTAGGAGCGCAGGTCACCATTGCTTTATGGATTTCATTGAGCGAATTGAGAAGAATAATGAAGACATGATCATCCTGTTTCTTCCATTCTCTAAAGGAAGATTCTGATTCCTCCATTGGTTCATCGAAGATGTGACTCCAAATTGTGAAGATTGAGTGCTCTGTATTGACATTTTAAGCATAACAAGATCAATAAATCAATCCCAAGCCCAAATGGTGAAGCTGTCCTACCCAAGGAGCTATACAAGCAGGCCCAAAAAGGGCCTTATTATGGCCTAAGAAGGGAGGGCCCAAGCCCTCCCCCAACAACTAGTAACTAGCTGTTGGAGAGAAGGCTCCAACGGCTAGTTTTACTAGCCATTGGGGGGCCCTCCAACAGAGCTGTTGGAAGGCCACTCTCTTTCCCTTTAAGTCCTCCTTTTCTTCCTATAAATAGCTAAGAGCATTGCCTTTGTTTCTCATGAAAAATGCTTCTTTGCATTTGTACAAAAGTCCTTCAAATATCAATAAAAATCTGATTTTACTCTTGAGTTATTTTTAAATTATTTGTTTCAAATTTCAACACCCTCTTCATCACATTCGCCCATTGACAGTAATTTCCCCCCTTTAGTTGGATGAAGGATATATTTTGTATTTGGGTGATGTTTATGAAAGGAAGAACGTCACCCAATCTTAAAGAGGATGGAATCAATTGCTCTGATACCATGTTGGAATTTTGAAATAAAGAACACAAACTATGATAAAAAGAGACTGCAGAATTTTATTGCATTGAGAGAACAAGAAGCTAGCATTGTTTGAACTTTTGTCCATGAGAAACAAAGGAAATCCACTAGACTATTTATAGAGAAAAATGAGGACTTAAAGGGAAAGAGAGTGGCCCTCCAACAGCAATATTTCTGGCTGTTGGAGGGTCCAAGGTCCCCAACGGCTGGTCAAACTAGCCATTGGAGCCCTCTTTCCAACAGCTAGTTTACTAGCTGTTGGGGGAGGGCTTGGGCCCTCCCTTCTTGGGCCATAATAAGGCCCTTCTTTGGACCTGTTTGTGCAGCTCCTTGGGCAGGACAGCTTCTCCATTTGGGCTTGGGAGATGGGCCAGTGATCTTGATTTATTGATCGTCATGTTTATCTTCGACAAGTAAAACAATTAGGCAGGAAAAAAAACAAGAAAAGAAAAGAAAAGAAAAACTTATCCCACTATATTGTCATAAGGTTGTACAATTTCTCTAGTCTATAAACTATGAAGAATGGTTCCCAGTAAAACCAACACCGATGAATACCACTATATGCTCCATCAAGCTACTGGCCTCCAAATTCTAAATAAAGATAAGAATCCAAAGGTTCCCACGTAACTCCAGCAAACAAGAAAAGTGCATAGATTCCGAATTTAAGGATCTGTTAGCGGTGAAAAATAACAAAAGCCAATAAAGTCACATCTGGCAATAAATAGATCAAATTAAATTGTTTACAAAGGCATAGAGGATATTGTCTGTGAATTAAGGATAAGGAGTTCAAAATGCTAATAAATACAATAACCATAAAATTAGATCCAAAAATTAAGCATTTTCTCAAGCATAACTCATGAGAATCTTACCCGCTCAAAGGTTTCATCTAGAATGATTGCTCCAGTCACTGGAACTCGAACCTTGTAAGAAGTAAAATCTTTGAAAATGTCATCTATATGAGCAACATACGGTCTCAAAACATCACAGCTATTGAACACTGCAATAAGTTAAGGATACCGCTAATAGAGTATAAAAATTTTTAGATATACTATTTTCTCAAAACAAAGCCCTCTACAACTGCCTTCTAGAAATTCAAACCAATAAAAGATAGAGGGTATTTATATGACTTAATGAACTTTTCCACATCATACAGTCGCACAACTACCCAGTAATCATCAACTATGGTCAGAGGCAATTCTTCTTCACTCCTGAGTTCAACCAAAACTCCACATTGCACAATCCTCTTCCAAGGATTAAGATATCTTGGTTGGACACACCCTTGATATGGTCATTTGATTACATTTTCAAATAAAGGTTTACTTTTGATGACCGATAGACCATCCATATATATGTACTGAAAAGGATACTCAAACTAGTGAACTCCTTCAGAGTTAATGACTTCAAAGATGGATTCTTTTCCACTGAATTGTCCTCATAGAACCAGTGTGCATACTCCACGAGAAACAAGATTCTCTCAAATGATTGTTGGTCTTCTTTTGGGACATTTAGAACAAACCGACTGCAAACAAGTTAAATAAATTAAACTAAAGAAAATGTTTCTGCGTGACATGAGAAATATCCAACACACAAAAACTGTAGGCTACAAAAGAAACTAAAGACATCCATACGAAGGAGAAAACAGATAGAAGAGAGAAAGGACCTTCTTTAAAACATGGAATTTAAGGGACCAAAAAAACAGTGAAAGCAATTATGGAAATACCAGTTGCAACAAGTATAAAAGAGAAAATCTGATGACAGATGTATCAGAGTTTAGTAGTCAAGCTAACTTGCTTGGTCATAGAGCTCAGATACTTGTACTGGAGGGGCACAATTTTAAGACCAAGCCTGTATCCCACAAACATGTTTTGTCTACCATTCACAGGCTCCTCAATAGACATTATGGCAGTCCTGATTTTTGGATAAGTAATGGTTCTATCATACTAGAGAGCCAAGTAATTTTCATGTAATCTTTTTTAAAAACAACAATGCAACCTCAGACACTACCGCTCAAGTGTGCACCAATATGCACACTAGGCACCTTCCATAGCCCACGAATCATGCCTGCTACGAAATTACTTTAGAATATTTTGTATGGGCTTGCCCACAAGCTCCCATAATAAGTTGTCGGATAATCCCCAATTAAGCCTATAGCACATGATCTTTAGACTACTATACATTTTGACACAAAATTAGCAACAGCCAAAAACCCATTCTTGATCTCTAAATAGAAACAAAATTATTAATGTTTAACCACTCACTTCGAACCCAAAATCACTTTAAATACAAGGGACCTACAAATTCAGGACCCGAACTAATCCCAAGAAATCATAACCCAGGTGTCTTAACCCATAATAAATTGGGTTCAAAAGGTAAAAGAAGCACAAGAACAAAGAAACCCCAAGTGTGTCATATAAATTTACATGTTTAACCCCTCACTTAGAACGCAAAAGCACTTCAAACACAAGTAACCCCCTAAAGATTACCTAGACCCATAACAAAATGTATTTTTCAAGTAAAACAAGTATAAAGAACAAAGAAACCCCAACTGGGTCACGAACTTTCTCTATAAAATTTTCACCGATTTCATCTAAAATTGTTCAAACTAGCTTTACAAATACCAAGATAAAGAGCAAATTTCAAAGAAGAGTTTATGTAATACCTGCAGAGATCGTCGAGAAGCTCCTGAGGAGGAAGACCATCTTTCAATGGATTGCTTGAAGATCGATGAAGCCCTGACATCTTCTTTTCCTTATTATCTATTCCTAACTACATAAACCCTACCCCCTTAGTTTTTTTTTTTGCCGTTCCTCATCCAACATTGTGTATCTGTGGCAACGTCGAAGAAGATGAAGAAAAAAAATAATAATAATAATTTAGCAACAAGAATAAATAAAAACAGCCACGTTTCCAGACGTTTCGAGAACGTTTCGATCTCTCCATTCTCGAAACGTCCTATGTTCTCAAGAATTTGCATTATAAAAATATAAACGCGTCGTTTTGACTTTCTTGAGTCAATCGTTTTGCGAGGAGTTTCTGTTTGGGTACGCAACCAAATGTTACGGTTTTATTTTCTCAAAAACTCGGCGTTTTAGACAATTCACTTAATGATTACACGCATCGTTTTAGCATTAAAAGCAAACTCCATATTTTTTTTAAACATGGTATTTTTATTAATTAAACTTTAACTTATTTGTGCATTTATTATTAAATATTTTTTTCACCAAATTTAAATTGTTTTCGTACACATTGGGATGCCCCATTTTAGTTATTGAGTTCTAAGAACATTTTTATTCACACAAATACTTTTCTGCAATAACATTTATCATTTTCAAAATATTTTAATAAGTTAAATTAATTAATATTGATATAAAAATATTTATATATTTATATTTATATATTTTTTCATATTTAATGAGTTATTTACTTATTTATTTTTTATATTTTTTTCTTATAATAATTAATTATATATTTAATAATTTTAAATTCTTATTATAAAATATGACTATTTTATTATTTTTGTAAAATAATTAATATACATAACAATCTTTATATTTTTATATTTATGATTTTTTCTATATTTTCATTTTTGATATTTTTACAAAATATTATTTTTTAATATCATTTCGTATTTATTTTTATTTTTTCATTTCTGTCTCCAATGATCTAATTAAAAACATCATCTACACATCATTTTACTGCCACTATTCACATAAAAAGGCTTTTCATACTTTTTTTTGTTTTTTTTTTTCCTTACATGCATGGGACTACAAGTGGATTGCCTAATTTTTTTGGTTCAAAATTTGAAAAGAAAAAAGATCGTCGGAAAAACTCCCTTTTAAAATGGGCCTAATAATACTCTGACAAAATTGGCTAGAGTATGATCTCAAATATTGATAGGTTATATTTTTTTTGTGTATGGTGGTACTCAAATCTGAGTCTATTACATAGAGAGAGGAATGTGTCACTTGAACCAAAATTCATTAGCATATTGAGGAGTTATATAAAAAAAAAAAAAAAAAAAATTGTGATGCACTATTTGGGCCGGTCCATTTCAATTGGGCTATCAAAATGTCCCTAGCCCACATGTGGCCGTAACGGTAACAAGACACCAACTGAAAATGCCTTATCTGAAGCCTCTCTCCTTTTTTTTTTTGGTACGGTTTGAAGCCTCTCTCTCTCTCTCTCTCGACGAGCACGCAAACTATCAAGAGTAGAACACTATGGCATGCGAGTGAACTAAGAGAATCGATGGAACATGAGAAAGTGTTGGGAAAAAAGTAAAATTCTTAGCTTTTTTCTCGCTCTGATTGACACTTTTGCCTGAAACACCAGAACAATCGCTAGGTTCATCCCCGAAAGAAACTGTGGACTTCACGTTTGTTTTCTAGTGCACAAAAAAGGAAAACCTGGCTTTTTACTGATGATCACACTGCCTACACTTGTGCATTTATGAGCGTACATTTGCGTCAATTTTGTCAGAAACGGAGTTTACAATGTGAATCTGAGATCTAACTTGCTTGTTATAACCCTAGCTCTCACATTTCTTTTCTTTGCTCCCAAGATTGCTTCCTTGCATCAAAATTTCAAGAGGGTTCTTGTATTTTAACTTGTTTGTATCAATTTCTCAACTGGGCTTTCTTAGATTTGCTTGTTTATATCAATTTTCAATTGGGTTTTTCTAAACTACTACTTTGAATCAAATTCACTACTGGGTTTCTCTCTTCTTCGCATCAATTTTAGAGTGGGGGTTTTCAGATTACTTCTTTATATCATATTTCTAATTGGGCTTTCCTTCTTTTTCTTGTTTCTTTGCTTTATTATTTTGGATTTATTTTATTAGTGGGTGGGTTTTTGTACTGATATGGGGATAAAAATGAACGGGAATTCAAGTGGAGGGAGTGGGAGTGGTAGCGGGAAGTATGTGAAGTACACTGAAGAGCAGATTGAGGCTTTAGAGAGGGTTTTTGCTGTGTGCCAGAACCCGAATTCGATGCAAAGGCAGCAAATGATTTATGAATTTCCTGTTCTTCGCAACATTGAGTCTAAACATATCAAAATCTGGTTTCAGAATCGCAGGCAAGGGATTTATTGATTTGGGTTCTGAATTCAATATTTTTTGTGTTAATTTCCTAGATTTTTATATGGCTTAGCTTCTGCATTGAATTTTGAACGATGGACGAATACTAGAATTTGTTGATTTTTTTTTTTAACTGTTCCTTCTTACAAGCACGTACAAAACGATGGGATCAGTTCAATAGAGCTCACTATAAAGCTATACCACCCAGACAAAGAGATATTTTTTTCTTTTTCTTTTCTTTTTTCACAGTTATTTATCATGATGTTTGATCTGGTTGAAAAGATTTGTCTAGATCTAAAGATTTGAAATCCTTCTAATATCATAATTGAACTAAAATCTGCTCTGGTGTTCTTGTTAGCAAGTATATCATAAATACTTGATTCTTATTCACAAAGTTTCTGTTTATGCGATAGGCTTCATTTTTATTTTGCTGAACTGCAAAACTTGTTTCCAAAAAATAAATTTTTTTTTTTTATTTTATTTTTCCCGTTTGTGTTCTTTTTAGGTGCCGTGACAAACAAAAGAGAGAGGCTTTTCAGCTCCAGGTTCTGAATAGGAAGTTGAGTGCAATCAACAAGTTGTTACTAGAGGAGAATGATCGACTTCAGCAACAAGTGTCGCAGCTGGTGTATGAAAATAAATTCGTGCGCCAGCAACTGAAACATGTAACCCCTCTTTCACCGTAAAATTAACATTTGGAAAAAAAAAAGTTTAGCCCGTAGAACTAATTTGAATCTATATTGATCTGAAAAGCCAACCAAGTTGTTGTGGAATTGTCTGGATTATCACCTTTGATAAATAAGAAATGAAAAGTATACGCTTATAAAGCGCTATAATGGGGAGGGTTAGGGTGATGGAGTTGTTCTAACTACAATAGCTATGGCTAAAACTAGACGTTCCATAGTAGGTAAGGACCTCATGGTAATGCCTAAAGGGGACAACAAATACCGGTAGCCCATCTTCAACCTTTTAATCAGCAAAAAAGAAAAATAACAAGCACTAAAATCATTGCAACAAGTCAAGCAATTCATTGGTAGATCTTTTTACTGAATAAAGACATTTCAATTTTTTTAACTTGTAGATTTTAGTCATTAACCTTTGTTTGCTAGTGGAAGCCCCTTCTGTCATGTTTCCTTGTCGGGGTTTGATGCTTTGGGAATTTTGTGCTAAGATTATTGGAAATAATTTTCCATTGTGATTTGATTGATTGGGATATCATTCTTCTAGAATAGCAGAGTTCTTTAAAAGATAAAAGTTTTAAATTCCAGATAAGACAACTTAAATACTTAAATCGAATGCTAAACTTCATATCTTGAAAATACAATTGCATGAAGCCTTTTCATACTTTCTATTTACTTGTTGGCAACATGTGTTCAAGCAGGTATCTGCTGAAACAGCTGATGCAAGTTGTGAACCATCAGGGACTAAATCTCAACAGTCTTCAGTGCTCAATAGCAACACAACTGGGTAGTATAAATTATGTCAATACTCAGCACTTCAACCTTCGGGCAGTTGATTGATATCTCAATCAGCTTGCTTCTTTTGCTTTTGTTTGCAGACTTGTCTCATTAGCTCAGGAAACTTTGGATGAGTTCCTTCCTAAGGCCATGGGAACTTCCATCCAATGGGTCCATATTCCTGGGATGAAGGTCTTGTTTTCTCCTTCCTTAAGGCAAATCCATTTTTTTTTGTGTTATTTATCAATTTGGTGCTTTATTTTGATTTCACACATGTAATTTGTTTTTGTTGGCAACATAGCTGCCTTTTCTGTTTTAAGCTAGTTTTTCACAGTTATTAGTGGAAGCTGACACACATGGATTCTTTAATCTCTTATTTACTGTCAGCCTGGTCCAGATTCGTTAGGCGATGTTACAATTTCAAATTCATGTGGTGGAGTTGCAGCCCGAGCCTGCGGTCTAGTATCTTTAGAACCAAGAGAGGTAAGATAGAAAATTTGCTTACTTTCTGTGCTTTCTGCTCTACACTGAAACAACATACTACGTGGACTACTTACATTAGTCTTTGTTTCAAAGACATAATTGAACTTGTCATCCCAAATTTAGGTCCAGCAAAAATCTCAGGGTGCCTTATTCCAATGCATTGCAGTTTGTAATTTGATTTCTTTTTATGCTCTACTGACAGACTGTTGAGATCCTCAAAGACCGTTCTTCTTGGTTCCGAGATTGTCGGAAATTTGAGGTCTTCACCAAGTTTCCAGCTAGCAATGAAGGGATCATTGAACTTATATACATGCAAGTGAGCCTAAGGAGCTGAATTTTATGTCTTTTCTTGTCAGAGAGCCAGAAATGAACCACCATGAACAATTCTGCAGCATAATTTATTTCTTGCTTCTATGAAAATGATGTCCAGTTTGATGTTTTCAGGTTTATGCTCCAACAACACTTGCTCATGCATTCGACTTCTGGACTCTAAGATATACTTCATGTTTAGAAGATGGCAGCCTCGTGGTATGGTTGCAATTACACAGATGAACTTTAATTCTTTCTTCTGTTCAATTAGTAATTGAAGCAGAATCATCATGCGGTTACAGTAATCAGATCTATGATCTGGTGACTCTCATTTGGCGGAATGATTTAAAACTGAAAATGTTGCATTATCTTTAACCCATACAAGTTCTACACATAACCCTGGCTGATCAAATCAAGGGCCCAGAAGTACATGAAACGTGTCTAGTTTAACTGGGTTAAAACATGCCTTTTTATTTCCTCTTCCTTTGGTAACCTTTAATTTCAAGGACAGATCATTTGATGAATGTTTCTCTAATTAATGCAAAACCATTTTTGAAAATTATTCTTTTTAGGAAAGACAACATTTAATGTTAAAATTGGAAAATATTTCGGATAAAGTTGGAAACCTGCTTTGATTACTCCGGGTAGAATTTAGAAGCTTGCATTGAGACTTCTCATCAGAAACTTGAGTTGGACAGTATCTTCAACAATTGGAATTAGGAGAGTAAATAATGGGATGGTGGGACTCCATCCATTCAAAGGGAAGAATGTCTCTTTTGATAATATATGTCCCGTTTCAGTTTAAACTGATTTGTAAATGGTTTAGTTAGCAAGTTACCTAGAAAATGACTTTATAAGAGTCATAGTCATCCGTGTGTGTGTGCATGTGTGTGGCATTTTTGTTGATTTTGCAAACTTGATCATTCACTCGTTACTTATCATCCAGTATATGTAGGTGTGTGAGAAATCAATGCATGGTGCTGGTCCGAACCTTCCTGCTTCTGAATTTAGAAGAGCCAAGATGCTGCCCAGTGGCTATGTGGTTAGGCCGTGTGAAGGGGGAGGGTCAACCTTGCATATAGTGGACCACGTGAATCTTGAGGTTTGATTTTTACCAATTGGGATTAAAATCTATTTTGTTTCAAAACTTATTTCACTGATCTTTGTATAGGCATGGAGTGTTGCAGAGGTACTGAGACCACTTTATGAGTCACCCAAACTTGTGGCTCAGAAAATGACTCTTGCTGTAAGTAATAAACATTTAGACCTTGAAACTCTCATGCCTTTGATTTCAGCTATTGTGGTTATGTTAATATATATACATACTGAAAGTAATTTTCACAATGAGGTCGTAACACATCAATCATCCAGACTCTTGTTCATTATTTTACAAGCTTGCACATTATGTCATGACAGAGTAAAATATCTGGTCATTCTTTTCTCTAAAAAAATGCTAGATATGCATAAAGGTCTGAAAAGGGCTAATGATGGGGTTAATTGTGGTTATAGCAATCTTTAAAATAATAAGCTTAACATTTGGTGTCATGCAAAATTACTCGAAGCACGTATCCTCTTGCAACGCATCACATGGGAAATTAGTGTCAAATTAGTCACCCAATTCAAAGCTACCTAGTTGCATTCTGCATTGCATCATAGATTTTGTTGCCACAATCTTACTGAGTCTGATGAGTGGGCTAATATCTAGGAAAGATTTATCAACTCACAATAAGAGAAAGGCAAAATAAATGCTATAGATTTTAGCTGAGGTTTCAAATTTAATAAGCATATACCCTGCAGACACTGGACCTCAATTCTGCTGCATTATCATGCAATTTTTGCATTTATTATCCTTTCCCAAGCATCTCTGCTTGTTCTTAAGGAACTAATAGTGCTATTTTGTTTTAAAGGCTCTGCAACATGTCCAGCAAGTTTCTCAGGAAACATCAAGTGATGCCACACATGCCTTCATCTGGCAGCCTGCCATTCTGAGAGCATTCAGCCACAAACTTAGCAGGTGATTTCTGTGTGTATATAAATTTCCCATCCTTTACTTGTATAGATCTAATCTTTAATTTGTATCCTTAACATCAGCTACTTACCATGTTTATGAATACGATCTTCATGTTTGACATTTATAGCTTTTGTGATTTAATATATAATCCAGTTTACTTTTGTAGAGGCTTTAATGATGCAATCAATGGATTGAGTGATGATGGCTGGTCATTGATGAGTGATGCTGCTGCTGATGATGTAATTATTTCTGTTAACTCCACTAACATGTTCACCGCTTCAAATCTGACCAAAGGTCTGTCCTCCCCAGGAGGAGTTCTTTGTGTGAAAGCCTCTATGCTACTCAATGTAAGTTGTAAATCTTTCTTGCTACTCCAGCCTTTTACACGCAGCCAATGTTAATCTTATTGCTTGTTGATCAATATTTTGGGATGTGATATGTCTAAATGTAGAGGACCTGAGCCAACTTAATAAATTCTGAATTAGATGAACATAGCATAATGTAGTCTTTTCCATTTATAGCCACCATTCGTTAGTCCTGTGGCCAAATTTAGAAACCCGCAAACCTTTGGCTTCAGACTATAATGAATTTTTGCTAAAATTAATTTGTCTGAGCAGTTTCCTTTTTCCTTGGTTGCAGTGTCCAGTGGTCAGAGTTTTATTCTCTATCTAGCTACGAAGTGTTCATGCCTTTGTACAAAACTTATACCACCAGCGTCTTTTTTTAATAATTATCTAATATAACAAGCAGAAAACCATAAGAATAGGATAATTTTCCCATTAATCAGTTCTAATAATATTAACTAGTGCATTGCCAAATGGTTTGGGGTTCAATGAAAAAAATGTCTTTTTACTATTGCATATGGATTTTGATGGGAAAATGACCCTTTAGTTCTTTCACTGATACACCTTGGCCAGAATGTTCCCCCAGCATTGCTTATACACTTCCTCAGGGAGCATCACTCTGAGTGGGCTAATACCCAAATTGATGCCTACGCTGCTATGCCATATAGAGTTGGCACAGACACATTGCCGGAATTTGACCCTATAGCAACATTTGAAAGCCAAACTGTTATGCCGCTTGACTCAACAATCCATAACAATGAGGTATGTTCAAAGCTCAGAATTCTGTATTTTTTTGTCTCCAAGGTCTTTGTAAGGTTCCAACATTTGGATAGAAATAGGAATGACAAATTTTAATACGATTAACTGACAAGAATAATCGGAACCGATTGACATAAATTTGTCAATAGCTAATTTTAGAACCAGTGGAAAGTTGGATTTTCCACCAGAGGTCATTTTCAATTACCTACCCTGTCTTCTTTATTTGACTAGTTGCATTTCCAAGTTTATTCGACATGTCATGAATGTGCATGTATTTTATTTTATTATAGTTTCTCAAAATGATTCTAATGAAGTTCTCTTCTCTCATTTTTTTCTGAATTGCAGATATTGGATATTGTTCGACTTAAAGGACATGCTCTGAGCGCAGGAGAGGATTCCTATTGCAGAGATATTCATCTTTTACAGGTATTCTCTTCTTTATGACTTGTGGTTAAGAATGTGAATCCTAGTTTTGCATATATAAAATTAAAAGGAGAAAAGAACAAAAATTTAAGGAATTTCAGAAACTGAAAAGAAGATAGGGAAAGAATTTCATATTCTTAGAAGAAAGAAAGAACCTTCAGTATTCATGCATTTTCTTTGTTGTCTTATGTCATTTGGTATCACAGATGTGCAGTGGAGTTGGCGAAAATGCTGTTGGTGCTTGCTCAGAATTGATATTTGCTCCAATTGGTGAGACATTTTCAGAAGATGCTTTGTTCCTGCCCTCAGGGTTTCGGATCTTGCTGCTGGAGTCAGACACAGTTGAGTATAAAATGTACTCTTTGATTTTTAGTTTCTGTATGGTATGCAAGTGTAAGTCAATAGAACAGCATATTCTCTCTCTCTCTCTCTCTCTCTCTCTCTCTCTCTCTCTCTCTCTCTCTCTCTCTCTCTCTCCCTCCCTCCCTCCCTCCCCTTGCTCATACTTGAAATGCTAAATTCTATGCTTCTGTAGGATGATGGACCAAGTAACAGGTTAGATTCCGGAGGAATGTTGGATCAGGCATCCAATCTTCGAGCATGTTCAGCCACAAGCCTGATTGCAAGAGAAAACTGTGAATCAAATAATTCACGATCTGTGTTGATTTCTGCATTCCAATTTCCCTTCAAAAGCCATCTTCAGAAGGATGCGGCAGTCATGGCCCAAAAATATGTTCGTAGTCTGGTTTCCTCAGTGCAGAGGATTGCCTTGGCAATATCTCCTGCACTACCAAATGTGGGGCTAAAGCCAACTCCTTGCTCCCCTGAATCTCTAACCCTTGCTCGGTGGATCTGCCAGAGTTATAGGTAAGCTAAAAATTCATTATCCTCTAGTTCATACTGTGTTCTAATTGTGAACATTGAGAACAGAATCTTCTTCAACATTTCTCGACAAACTGTTTAGCACACTATTCAACTTTAGGAGTTTGGATTTTTTGTCATTTTTAGTTTTTAATTAGATACTAAACTAAAATCAAATAAGGCTCGGTCTGTTGTTGTACTAAACTAAAATCAATAGAAAGAACACGGTGGTTATATTTAAATGTAATATCTTCTTCGGCTTTTAGTAACAATCATGTCATACCCTTGGTGCTCCTTGTATCTGTATCTCATAAGATTTTTCCACTCTTCTTTTGTTTGAAATATAAGTGCATGCCAAGTTTGACTCATTTCTTAGGAGACGTTGTTTTTGCACCTGAACTCCTACTATAGAGTTCACACAAAAGTCTCTTTAATTTCACACACAAAAATGTGTTTTAGCAATGTAATGTACTGGTTGCCAACAACAGTATGAATCATCCTTGTGCTGAGACAAGTCCAAGCACTGATTGTGATTCCAATCAGCTACGCTTGAAATGTATCTGCTGATACCAGAGTAACTGCAAGTTTATATTTCAAGCAACATTTGCAAGGTCTCTTATTGTTGCTTTTGTGTAATTGTCACGAGTATCGGTTTTTGTGATCTGATCAGGATGTGGATGAGATACTTATGCTTGGGAAACTGATTCATTGTTTTGTTCTTTTTGATTTTGTTTCCAGTTATTTTGTTGGCGGTGAGTTGCTTGGGCTCAATTGCCAACAGGGGGATTCCCTGCTGAAACAGGTCTGGCATTATCAAGATGCAATTCTATGCTGCACACTAAAGGTACTTCTGAGCTCACAAAGGAACAAATATTATATATTTGCAAGGAAAAATAATACATTCATGTTGGACATAGAAATGTCACTAGACCCCTTCCTACAAAAACGAATAAAGACAATTGACTGGCCATAAATATCAACTAGGGATGCAACAGACACTTGATAACCTCACGTTGAGCATCCAGCCAAAGGAAATCATCCATGAAAGTATGCCGGGCCTTTTAATTATGAAGGACATTGTGGTTACTTGGTGTTCCGAGTGGTTACTTGGTGTTCCGATGGGGCTATAGTGATGGATTTGCTGTAATGGCAATAGCTGTAGCTCAAAACAGAGATTTTTTATCCCGTAAAGGACCTCATGGTAATGCCCAAAGGTGTAGCAACACTAGTACTCAGTCACCCTTTTTCCTTGGGGGAAAACTTAAAAAACAAAAAAAAGAAAAGAAAGAAAGAAGAAGAAAAGTTCACACAAGGATTTAGTGCCTTCTTATTAGTTTGACACCTCTCACAGCCAGGTTAATTCACCTCATTTTTTTCTCTTTTTTTTTCTCGCATTATATTCTAACCTCGTTTATCTAATACTTCTTTGCTTTTTTTTTTTTTAAAATTATTTTTTAATTCAGTGACACATTTTCTTGCATCATCTTCAAGTTGATATGTCTAGCGCAGAAAAAGAAAGATGGAATTATGTGAATCTTGCATCAGATATGCACCTTGTGTTTATATAGGTCTTAATGGGACTCGTTGAACAACAATGAGTACCATGCGTTCATATAAATCACAAGAAAAGATGGCACCACTAGTATAGGATCAGTAGTGGAAGATGGTAATCACTTTGTGAGAATTAAGGGATGAATAGCCTGATGATTGCTCTCATCAAAATTTATAATCTGGAGGGGTCAGCTCACAAATGCAATAACTAAAAATTCTGCAGTCAGGTGCTGGAAATGAGCACCAACTGAATTGCCACGATGGTTGTCAAAAAGAGACTACATTCACACTTATGTTTTGCATATAGTGATTTAAAAAGTCTAGAATAAGATAATCAGGCCGAAAGGTTGTAGCTAATGTGTGTCATGCTTTGTTTTGCAGTCCCTCCCGGTATTGATATTTGGCAACCAAGCGGGACTTGAAATGTTGGAGAGCACGCAGGTCGCTTTGCAGGACATCACCCTTGACAAGATATTCGAAGAATCCAGCCATATGACCATGTTTTCCAGCATACCTAATATTATGCAGCAGGTGATTTTCATTGAAGTGACTAAAACACGACCATAGGGGAAAATCACTTTATATATAACCACACTTGTACTCTTTTTCATTGCAACCGAAGTTTTGCATCTGAACGTTTTGATTTGCAGGGTTTTGCTCATTTACCTGGTGGGCTCTGCATGTCAACCAAGGGGCGCCACGTTTCATATGATCAAGCCATTGCTTGGAAGGTCATCACCCCAAATCACACTGTTCACTGCCTCGCCTTAGCTTTTTCAAGGTGGTCTTTTTTATGATTTTGAACATGAGGAATATTGAAGGAGAAGCTTGTTCCATCATGTCATGTATATAGATATTCTAAAGTGATAGAATTTCCATTTAATTCATAAATGTCAATTTTCAAAGGAAGACATCTTCAAAGCTTCATCATAACCATTTTCAAATTATGTTCCTATCTGAAAAATTAGAGAATTTTGAGGATTTAATAAAAGGTGTATACACAAGTATAATAAAATTTGACTAAAAGATTTAAAATATATGAAAAAATAAATTATTTTTAATAATATACTAAAAATAAAAAAATAATAGATGTATACCTTCTTTTTAATTTATTTTTTCAGATATTAAAAATCTCTGAACCTAAAATTTGGGATTAAATTTTCAGTTTGTCGTTATTGTAATATACTAAAAAATTTTGAATAGGTTGATTAATATATTTTTACATGATGGTGTTAGCTTTTTTTTTTTTTTTTTTTAATTCGTGTAGTTATTATGAAGTGAATTTCAAAGATTCGAAGCATTATGTGTATAAGTACATGTAATAGTATAAGCATACGTTCATTACCCATTATATATGTTGATTTCAAGAAACTTATATTTCCAAATCCAGATACAGCAGAGTAAAGCATATAAAAATATCATTTTCAACTTAGATTTATTAAACTAAAATTAATAAATAAATTAAAAAGTTACCTACTTGTAAATAGAAATTTTGTCGATCAGGCGTTCATGATTAAAGGAACAAATAATATTTAAATGTTTCCCTAAAATTTTTATAAGAATTTTTTTTTTTTTTAATTTCAAAGGGCAAATCATAAATTTTTGTGAACCAATTGCATAGAAGGATAGAGAATGATCTCTAGGATCCTAGAGCCCATGCCTTGAATTCATGGCCGTCCTTACGCCTAGGATACCAAAACCATGGTCCAAAGATCCCAGGTCGCTCATCAAACAAAATGAGTAGTGTCCTTGGACGGTTCTGACACCCGTGAATTCTAGGTATACTTATAATTCAGCTAAACATCATCTTCATTTGGTAATAGTAGAATATAAAGAAGCTGCTGGCGATAACAAGAGTGGCAGTAGCGAGCTCCGCGGAGTGACCTCATACATGCCTGTCATAAAAAGCAATAACCATTGCAGCACTGGCCAACAATAGGAGGAAAACAGCAGAAACCAACAAATTCGTCAGTTTTCACAATTCAATGCGCATGGACGTGACAAAGTAGATAAACACTGCAGTAGTAGAGAGCACCATAGCTATTGTATCCAATACCACAAAAGCCTTGAAAGCCATTTTCTTTGATAGAATTGCCATCCCTTGGTTTGGAACCTCATTGCCACCATAACCACCTGGCACTGTGAAGCCAGCAGCAAAGATTACGGTTGCAATGAGTGCAGCAACTATTAACCGAGTGTCACCTGCCTTTTTTAGAAATTCCATTTGTTCTTCTTCTGCCTCTTCTCCTTCCTTCTTTTGATCATGTAAATTTCTCTGAACTGAAGTAGCTCCTGCTTCTAGCAATTGGCCAAAAATAATATCTGCATTTTCACTTTTAACTAATGATATACAAGAGCTAGCGTACAATAGTTTTGCTTGACTAGAAATGGCTTTTTCTGCGGTATGTCTTTTATCATGCCTACAAAACATTAATGTAAAACAGATTAATTATGACATTAATAGATAAGTCACTTGGTTGACAACGGAGACAAAAATTTAAATACCCCATATTGTCATGCTGCAATACCTTAATTATAATCGATAAGCTATCAACGGATACCAGTAGGTGAAAACCCAAAAAACAAAAAAGGAGCTATCGAAGTATGCAGCCCGGTGAAGTGGAGTCCAACCAACTTCATCATCATCGGCTTTCTTGATCGGAGAAATCATTTTCTGCCATGTAAATTTTATCATGCCGGCAAAACATTAATGTAAAACAGATTAATTATGACATTAGTAGATAAGTCATTTGGTTGATAAAAGAGACAAACAATTAAATATTCCCATATTGTCAAAATATGTTACAGAAAAATGCCTTTTTATTAGGACGAAGGGTTAAGAAGGTGGTAAAATTATTGTGACAGGAGTTTTTCCATGTCAACATCTGACCTATTTGAGCACTTTATTCTTCTAGGGTAATGTTTTCCTAGAAGAAGGCATGCGACTCCATCATGTTCCAGGTTTTGATAGGAACAAACTCTATAAAAGAACAGAAAAACATTGAGTAACAGTATCTGATGAGAGAACAAGTCGCTTATAAAATTTTATTTACTCGATGCCTATCATTCCGAATTCATCAAGTTTGGACATGGATGGGGGGAAAATTATGTTTCATGTGTTTTAATTATCACTGTATAGAAAAATAGTAACAATAAAAGGAAAATTACTTATGTGTTTTAATTATCATTATATAGAAAAATAGTAACAATAAAAGGGGAATTTTAATACTGTTTTCTTATTGCCTGAAAAGGTGGATTCGACATTTTTTTTTCTCATTTTAGTATATTGGAGAGGAATAAATTCGAGATCTTAGAGAAGAGAGAAGGGATAGTATCGATTGAGTTAAAGTTGTGAAAATGTGAATTACATTCTCTCACATACCAACGATTAGTTGGTCTAGTGAGATGTGGCGTTAGATCCCTTAATCAAGATCCCGAGTTCAACTCGCAACTTGGATATGAAGCAGACTACGTTGGGAAAGTAGTTCCCAAAATTGACTACTGTAAGTCTCGGACCAGATTAGTCGGAGTACGATTTTGGATACTGATCGGTATAGTACCAAAAAAAATTCTCTCACGAAACAAATCCAACTTCGTTACCTATATTCAGCCCATACAAGTGAGTCAAAAGCCCAATTTCAAAGAACTGTAGATCACAACAGGCCCAAGCCAATCAAAATGGGACCACTAAAAATGGGCCCAATTTGGAGACAACTATGAAGTGGATCCACCATTGACTGGACCCTTTGTGGGCCCAGATTATAAATTAAATGTGCAGTGATCCTGGCATAGCAGAATTCTTCCTGACAGGGCAATTCTTGCTCAAATATCAATTTTACCCTTAATTAATCAATTTATTTTTATTGATTTTGTTAAGCTCCATTATACATTAATTACTTTCGCACTTCTTCCCATTATACATTAATTACTCTCTCTCTTCTCTCCCCATTTAATTATTTCTTATATTATAATTCTTTCATTTTAATATATTATTTTATTGCTTCATATAAAAACAAATTATTATTATTTTTTTATTTTTATATTTACATTTAAAAGTTTTTTTTTTTTACAATTAAAATTATAGTGTTTCAAATAAATAACATATAAAATGAAGAATATAAGATAATGATTTGTGAACAAAATAGATTTCATACTATTTTATAGTTGGCATATTAACTTTATTCTATAGTTGGCTTGGTATTCTTTTTTTAGGAGACTTATTTTTTTTTTATATTTATTTTTATGATCAGTAGTGAATCTTGGTTTTGTGATAATAACCATCAATTTTAAAGGGGAATTATTGTCGATTAATTTATGATAGATAATAAAATTTTTGGTTGTATGTTGATTGTATTAATATGTTATTTGTGAAAATACAAAAAGAGAGGTTTGTGTTTTGGTTCTTTGCCCTCATTTTTCGGTTTTCTTTTGTTCTTGAAACGTTTTAGCTGTCTTTGATTTGATTTCATTGTGTTGTGCGTATTAATAATTGTTTAGAAAAAATAGACTATTTGTTTGATTATTAAAGTAAATTTGGGAGATTTTATAATTCTGCTTGCTGATTGTTTAAGTTGGAATTTTGACTAAAGAGTATGCCATTATCTCTTTGAGTGAGTTGGTAGAGCCCATTAAGCCTCTTCCATGCCATCTACAAAGGATTTCTGTTTGGGTATTTGAAAGGGATTTAAGTTCAAAAGGAAAGGTTTGAATTTTTGTGTTTTGACTTTGCTTTGTGTGGTTGTTCAGTAAAACAAAAAAAAAAAAAAAAAAATGAGAGAGAGACAGAGAGAGAGAGAGAGAGAATTTATTTGATGGAATTAAATTTTGGACGATGTTTTGGTTGAAGGATAGACTTTTGACAAATGGGTATGCATTTAAATCGCTTAAGATATTGCTGACTGGGTGATTGGGCCTGTTAAATGAATTCTGGAAAAAATTAATATGGGTAGGTTATGCACAGGGACGTGAAAATGAAATAAAAGCTAATGAAGGTAGAAAGAAAGGCATGGTTGCAGAGTGTCCCAAAAGAAAGAAAGGCATTGAAGTCGAGGAAAAGAAATCCTTTATAGGCAGAGAGACCCTCTTCTGGAAGACTATGTCGTTTTGGATTTTTATTTTAAAGGATTTAGGGTTTAGGGTTTAGGGTTTAGGGTAAATTTGAAGGGTTTGAGAAATATTGGGAGAGTCCAGGAATGGAATTTGGAGCGTAAATTTTGTAGCTACTTCTGGACTAAACTTTATTTTTTAAGCGTTAGTCAAGCAAAAGTCATATTCTGCAACATTCTTTAAACTCTTATATAAAGATTTTTAACCATATTTTAAGCAACTATCCACTGTTATCCATGTTTAGCCCTTCAAAAATGTAGTTTTGATTCCTATCTAAGCATGTATACAATCATACATTCAATAGTCCCACCCAGACTTGGTAGAAGCAAGCTTAGCTTGAGTTGTTTGTTTGCAGTTTTCTGTTGCATTGGTGCTCTTGCCATAACGGGATCTCTACTATTTCTAAATTGGTTGTCTCTTGCTGGCTCAGTGTCTTGTGTGGATGAGAAAATAACCAGAATCTTATCCTTCATATTGTTATGGGATGCATGGCTTTGCATATATTGTGGCTTCATTCCTCTTGGCTTCACACCTTTTCCGGCTTCGCAGCAATTTTATTTGGACCAAGTTATGGTCTTACAATTTCATTGTTTTCTATTTGCCTTTTTTTTTGGGAGGAAGAGGTGATAATTGTTTAGTAACCATACAAAATATTAAATTAGGTCTTCACTGTAGACTCTTATGTGATATGAAGACTTCAAAGGAAATAAAATTGCAATAAGTCTCCAAGGGGACAGTCTGATGGTCACAATCCCCTCCCCCAACCCTGAGATCCAGGGTTCAAATTTTTGTGTTACAAAAAAAAAAAAAAAAAAAAATTGCAATAACTTTCATGTTTAATCAAGTTATAATTTTATCTAAGTTATATCCATACTCTTGATTGGCCCTCTCAATAAAATAAAATTCGTATCATTTCAATTTTGATGAAAATGTTTTTTTGATTAATTATTTTTAATGGGAATTTAAATCATAATTAATTTAAAAATATTTGTCTTTATAGATACAGGTGTACCATGCATAAAAAAATGATTTAATAAAAACAATAAATTATAGAAGAGTAAAATATGAAGTAATAAAGAGGGGTAGATGAAATTTTCCACTCATATTTCCTCTATATTAATTTAACTATTTTTGTTTCAACTAATTCATAGAAAAATTAAAAAAAATGGGATAGATTAAAAGCTGATACTTTTACAATAATTATAATTTCTTTTAAACACTATATTTTATAAATTACAGGGCACCATGCGTAGCGCGGCGGACTCCAACCAGTTCTAGATAAAATTTCTCTTAAAAAAAGTTAAATAATATCATATTCAATTATTTTTCCTAAAATGTTTCTATACCTATCAAATTTCTGTCATAGAGGTCAACCTTTTTTCTTTTTCTTTGGAAAAGATTTGTTGGGGTTATGTTGATTCCATGAAATAAATTTTTTATAAAAACCTTTCTTAACTCTTCTACTATTTATTTAGTGAGTGAAATATTTAATAAAATTTATTTTTATTATAATTTGGACATGTATAATGATTTATTTTTACTCAAATAATCCTTTTTAACGCCTTCTCTTGTGGAAAAATAATTTTCACAAATTTTTTTAAATGTTTAATTTTCACTTTTCTATTCAAGTAAAATATATATATATATTTTTTTTCAAAATATTCCAAACATGTAAACACAAATATAAAAAATTTACTCATTCTTGATTATATTTCCCTTTTCTAAAAGATTTTTCAATTTAACAAACATGGGTTATTCTTTATATTGATTGAAAAATATTTTTATTTTTTTATCTTTTATTTGTTAATTTTTTTTTTTAAAACACAAGAAAACATGTAATATTTTTGTTTTTGCTAACTAAACGGCGTGATGAATATAGACACCGTTGCTATTTTATTTATAGATTATCTGCAGTAAATTTAAATTATAGGTGTGATGAATATTATATTTAAATTATAATTATTACATTTACAGTAAATTTATTATTATACTAAAACACTTAATAGTTGTAATTCTATTTATAAATTTGAAAAATTTTGTTCAAATATTTATAAAATTTTTAATTATCGGATAAATTACGAATATCCGATAATCACGTTAAATTAGACTATATTCAATTCAAGTTGGGTTGAACCCCGGGTAAAATCATACTTTCACTTGAAATTTTGTACTTTATCATCCTGTTCCTCATCTCTCTCTCTCCCTCTCTCCAAACTCTTATCGATCTCTCTCTCTTACTCTTGCTAAATCAAAACCCTAATCATGGATTCTTGTGTTTTTGTGCATCATTTGTTTATGCACAAGAAAGATTAGAAAAACTTATGGCGAAAAGGAGGAAGCTCTTTAGGCATAGCTGTGTACATGGAGATTACCAACTGGATTAATCGAATTAGGTGTTAAATCTCTTAATCAAATCTTGTATTCAAAACTTAAAGGATGAAAAAGGTTACACCGGGAGAGTCATCTTTAAATAGGGCCCCGCAAACATTCGAATTTGATTAATTAAAATTTGATTCTATATATCAGTGGTGAGAACAAAAAAAAAAGTTAGTCCACAGAGATTCACCATCACCAATTACCAACAATATGTTAGCCATTTGCTTATTAGTTATTCCCGTTCTAATCGTTCAATAATTAAATTAACATGAACTCCATGTATATATCAAGTGCCATTGCATATAAATTTCAAATTAATTAATAAAAAAATATATTAAAAAAAATTAATTATATTAAAGAAATTTTGAGTCCACAGGAGCACATAATATACGAACTATGCAAGTAAATGATAAGTTTAAATATTGATAGAGATTTGAAAGGTAATGAAATATTAAAATTCTCACTATTATAAAAATAAAATAAAAAAGTTCCCACTTTCTTTAACTTTCCCTAGTTTAATTACAGAATATTGTATATAACCAAATGAGATGGCAGGTAGTGTTTTTGAAACCTAGACCAGACCGACCGGTCCGACCAGAATCAGACCAGCAGTCGGTCCGGGTTTCCTATCATAACTGGATTTCAGAAAACCGGTCAATGGTTGGATCGGGAATCGGATTGAACCGTGGAAAACACTGGACCGCATTGTCATGTCTTCTGGTTGTTGTATTTTTTTCTCTTCTTTTCTTTCTATCTGACTCTCACCTCTTCACTTTTCTTCTCCCTCTCTATCCTTTTTTTTTTTCACCTTGTGGGTCATTTATTTTTTTTCCTTTTCTTTCCTCATCGGACTTTTTTATCATTTAAATTAGACTTTAATGTTTTCAAGTATGTTATTTGAATTAGATATTGATATATTTGAATAATATTTTGTATGAAATGATATGTGATATTTAAATGAATGAATTGTGTTTTATTAATATTATATATTTTTAATATATTTGATAAACATTCATGATTAAATGTATAATTTTTTTATATTATTAATATATTATAATTTAAATTTATTTATGATATCATCTGAATTTTTTATCTGGTTCGATCGGTTTGATCTGGTGACCCAGTGACCTCTTGACGTGACCAATTCGTATTTTGGTCCGGGTTTCAAAGCACTGATGATAGTGAGTCGAGAATTGCCCGTACGAATTCAGATTGTGAATTGCTTTTACATGATTAGAGAATTTACTCCTGATATTTTATAATTCTAATAGTATCTAATTAAAAAAATTATTAGCAAGAGTATAGTTAGAATTTTTCATATTTATGGAAACTATTGTAATTGTTTAAAGTTCACAAAGTCCGTTATAACTCAACTCATATCTTACGATACGAGTTGATAATCGTTTAATTAATCTTTAGACCGGAGTAATGCTGGTTGTTTCTCTTCATCTTTTTATTTAAAAAATGAATGAGTTTTGAGAGATATATATTGATTGAAATTTAATATATATATGTATATATATTAGAAATCTATATTATGCATTAAAATCGAATTAATTATTAAAAATGAAGGGATATAATAAATATGGGAGAAGTAAAATAAATATAATATATATGCAAGGAAATAAATATAGAGAAATAAAAATGAGAAATGCAAAATAAATATATTGATATGAAATCTTTGGGCGGCAAAACCAACCGCTGATCACCACAACAATTGATATATGAGATGTTTGGGCGGTATAACCAGCCACTCATCACCACAAGGGGTATAATAAATGAGCATGGAAATAAATATAGAGATATGAAAATGCAAAATAAATGGAACGATATGGGATCTTTGAGTGGTAAGACCAACCACTGATCACCACAATAGTAAACAAATAAATATGGGAGGCACGACCAGCCACAGATAATCAAAGAAGTAAAGTAATTTTAATTTTATTGACGGAACAAAAGGTTACAATAGATAAAGAACTTACAAATAAGCTTTTGGATAGATATAAGTAGTGATAGAGAGTTTGCGTTTTGATAAAGGATTTTATTTCAATCTCTCACAAAGAAGGAAGGGAGATGTATGAAAGGGTTTGGAGTAAGGGTGTTATGACACCAGGTCGAGCTCGAGCTCGAGCTCGCCAAGTTTGTATTTTTCGAGTTCGAGCTTGAGCTCGAAGTGTCGTCGGGTGTCATCGGGTAGTGTCGTCGGGTAGTGTCATTGGGTGGTATAGATAATATATTTAAAAAATATACCTAAAAATATAATTTTATATATAATTTTTTTTTAAAAAAAATATATAATTATATATAAAATTTATTTTTAAAAAAATTAAAATATTTCGGGTAGCTCGTCGAGTTTTCGAGCTCGACACGGCTGGGCTCGAGCTCGAGCTCGATGCCCAGCTACTCGAGCTCGGTTTGACCGAGCCCGGGCTCGAGCTTTGACCGGGTAGTGTCACGGGTACCCGTGACACTACCCTATGTCATTAACACCCCTAATTTGGAGATACTTGTACTCTCTCTCTCTCAAACACTCTCCAAAAAAACTCGGATCTCCACTTTGGAGTAAAACTTCTTTAAAATAGACTTGAGAGGTACCGTTACAATATAGATGAATAGTGCCTGAATAGTGAGCATTGTTACCATACGGATGAAGAGGTACCCCTTTTTACCATGTGAGAATAGTGTGTTTGCACAATTTACTCCACAACAATTTGTCTACGTCGAAAGTAATTTTGTCGCTTAGTGTTGACAAATATTTTACAGATATTTTACAAGATATTTTACAAATATCAATTTGAAGGCAACTGTTTGGCTTTTAAAAGACTTACTAGTTTAAGGCAACTGATAATCCAATTTTCTTTTAACTTTTTAAGTGTTGGACTCTCACTTTTGCATGGACTGCTCATTTGAGTTTTCATCCTCTCAATCTCATTTACCTCTTTCCATCGTAATTTTCTTTCTTTTTTTTTTTTTTCATTGGGTCTGTCTTGTAAGGATTGGGCCCAGGTTTGAATTATAGTCTTTTATGGAAGAGAAAATATCGAAACAATCATCGTCTTGTCCCAGATCAACTAAGAGTTCTGAGTCCGAATCTGATAGTTTTGATTTAGAAGAACTTTTTTCACTCTAGAGCAATTATTCCATGATTTGGAGATATACCTCCTTCGTTTTTGCTGCTGCTAGGTTTGGGTATGAGATTCTTTTGCTGCTGCTAGGTTTGGGTATGAGATTCTTGGACCGAAAAGGTTTTATCAGATGGGTTAGGATCCAATAGTGGGTTTAAGGATTTTATTTAAAATTTTGAAGAAATTCCACCGCTTTACTTTAAATTTTCTTTGTAAAACGATGGTTCCATACGAAAAATCATAATCTAAATACTATTGGTTAATCCAAAATACAAAAAATCTAGCAGAGAATAAACATAGAGGTAAAAATTTCTAGTGTCTCCGTAGGTTTATAGTGTGCTTTAAAAAGGTCAAAGGATTCTTTGACTGCTAGAATAAATATATCAGGTAGGAGCCAAAATACTTCCACCAATGTGGGAACCGGCAGAGTACTTGGAAATTTGGGTTTTATCATGAAAGAAGAATAACCATGAGTGAGTATGTTTATGATTTTGAATAAGAAATGTATTGTACTAACCTTGTTGGTAATCCCAATAGGAGAATACCAGATAAAATTTTTTTTTGTTTTAAAATTTATAGGAAAAGTTTTAGGTTTGGATAAATTCTGTCCCCAATCAGAAGGATTGAGGACTTTTAGAATTTTACATGTGGAATATGCTGGGTTTTGCTATTCTGTAGAGAAAGCAAAGTGTTTAAAATCAGCACTTTCTGTATACTCCAAATTTGTTTGATAATATTCCACAGGTTTAGAAATATCCCATGGTTTATAAAATCATTTTTTCGAGAAATATTTTTTCATTATTTGAAAAGAATCTTTTAATAAAAGTCCTTCATCAATTGTAATAATGTTTTGAATAAAAGGTTTTTCAATAAAATTTGAGATTTTATAAAATTTAGAGTCTGATAAAATAATTTGTGTGCTACCAGAGCTAGCCACACTTTTACAATCATTTTGAGAGAGAGGGTTTTAGAGAAAGAGGATTTTCCTCTCTCAGTTTTTGAAACTAGAACAGGATTTTTACTTGCACCTGCTTGAACAAAAATATGGGTCTGCTCCATCTCTTGGGTTGGTTTTATGGTGAGAGTTTTGCTTCGAACAGCTTCCATTGAGACCTTCAGAGCCATAAATAGTTTTGGGCTCCATAATTCTTGGCTATTTGGGACTGTCTCGATCCATTTCTGGATCTGTTTTAACTTTTCTTCTGTTTGGACCTTCACTTGGGCTTTCATTTCATTTTGGGTTTTAATTTTTTCTTCTGCTTCTTCTTTTACCATTTTGTACCAAGATTTAATGGGTTTTGTAGAAGATAGAAGTTTTACAGAAGGGTTTTTATTTTTCATTTGTGGTCTTGGCCTTTTTCTTAACAGAGTTCGGCATTTTATTTGTTTTGTAAAAATTCCAATGTTAGGAAATCTGGAAGGGAGATATTATCTCTTTTTATATATTCAATATCAAAATAAAAAATAGATAATATGGTTTGTCGTCTTGTAAAAATTTATTCAGAAACAATGTTTTGAACATTTTTTTTGTTAGACTTTTTTAGCTGATTTATAATTTATACGGAGTAAAAACTTTTGATTTAGCAAATCACTTTGAAATTTAGTAATACATAAAACAATGGATAAAATTTCTTTTATAATAATAGAATAATTTTTTGTGTTAAATTCCAGTGGTCAAAAGTATATTGGATAGCAACTTGTTGGTTGTTTTGGACTTATTTTAATATCCCTCCATAACCTATATTAGCGGCATCCATCTCAACAATTTTAGGTAGACTAAGATTGTCTTAGTGCAGACACCGTATCTGTAATACTTGTTTTTTAATATGTTGGACAATCTGAATTTGTTTGTTTGTCCATGGTTTAGTGTTTTTCTTAAGTCTATTATGCAAAGATTTAGAAAGTTTGTTGATATTGGGGAAAAAAAATCCGAAACATAATTTAAACTTTCTAAAAATCTCTGTATTTGTGTTTTATTAAGAATTTTTTCTGGAAATTTATTAGCAAATTTTAGAGATCTTTCTATTGCTTTTACGGTTCCAAAGATTATATAATGTCCCAAAAACCTGATCTTTGTTTGAAACAAAGACATTTTCTTTGCAAATAATGCTAGTCCATTTTTCTTACAAATATAAAGAATGTTTTTAGATTTTTAAAATATTGTTCTATTGATAATGAGAAGATAAGCACACCATCAATATATACAATGCAAAATTAAGAATATGGATTGAAAATGTCATTCATAATCCTTTGGAATTCAGAGGGAGCATTTTTTTAATTCAAAGGGCATTACATTCCATTCGTATTACCCAAATGGAACAGTGAATACCATTTTATATATATAATCGGGAATCTGAACCAGCCAAAATCCAAATTTCATTTCAAATTTTGAAAAGATATTTGTAGAATTAAGTTTATGTAATAAATTCTTTTTTTTCGAGATTGGATATGGAATCCATTTTAAAATTTCATTTGTTGGTTGATAATTGATTACTAATCTTAGAGTTCCTCTTTCTATTTTGGATGCCTTGTTGATATAAAAAGCAGCACAACTCTAAGGAGATTTCGATTTTGAAATCAATCTCATGGTTTAAAGGTCTTGAATTTTTGTTTTACAATATTGTTCCAATACAGCATTCATCTGAATTGGTTTGGTTTTAGTCGGGATGTTACGTTCATCAAATCCGCTTTCATATGGTAAATCTACCATGTGTTGTTTCCTATTTCAGAAGGCATTTGGAAAATTAGAACATATTTCTTTTTCGAATAATTTCTAACGATGAGAAATTTTTTGTCTTATGGTCTCTGTTTTTAGTTAATTTTCAATTCTCTGAAGATTAATCTTTTGTTTTAAATGATAAATATTAAACTATTTTCCTTTTATTAACATATTTATTGAGTTTTCATAAATTGAAACTGTTTTAACAATGTTCAAACTTTTAGTTTTAGGTTTTTCCAAGAATGAAAAGAATAACCTTTCATTCTTGGTTTTAAAACCAATTCCTTTATATATAACCTTATAAGGAGTTATCAAATTGATAAATGGTGCCCCTAAGATTACTGTATATCGAATATTAGTTATTAAAACAAATAAAATTTTAGTAAGGAATTTATTATTCTGAATTCTTGTATCTGTTTTAGCTATTGTGTCCATTTTCTAATGGTTTGCCGAACATAATTTTTCTTTAGTTTTCTCATAAAATTTTTCAGGGATTATTCCTACTTTAATATAGTTTAAGTCTGCTCCTGTGTCAAAGAAATCTACTATATCAATATTAAAATTTTCAGACAATATTAAGGTTATCCTTATGAAATATTTTATCCGAGATTTTTTCTTTTAAAACAAAAAGAATTTCTTCAAAAATTTCTCGGGGTTTCTTTCAAGATTTTGTAAGGTTTGAGCTTTTAAAAGATATTCATACTCACGGCTTAACTCGTCTTCCATAGGTTTAGTTGCTGCTTGAGTAAGCAAGAAAGAGATCGTTTTAGAATCCTCTTCCTATCTCTTTTTTAAGTCCTTTAATTCTTTTTTAATTGTTTTTATTTCCACCTGAAGTTCTTGAATGGTTTCAGAGGGTTTTTTTTATTGAATTTTCTTTTACGAAGTATGGAAGTAAAATCATACATTCTAATATTAATATAAGATTATTTGGAGGGTTTTATCTGAATTCTTCTAAATAAGTTTTTAATTGTTCTAGATATTTCTTTTGTACCTCAGGGTCCTTGATATGCTGCCTTGCATCTTGTATTAAATTTTGTTCTTTTGTTAACATATTTAACCCCTTTGATTAGAGTCAGAGTCTGATTCTAAATTTATTTTAGATGAAGAACTAGTTCCTAATTCCTCGATTTGTGGACTACTAGTATAATTTTCTTAATTGCTAGAAATTTATGACTTAGTACAGAATCTACTAGTAAAACCAAGATTTTATTTAGGGTTTTTTCATCTAAATGAAGCTCTCTAAGTTTTTTAGATACCCTACAATATTTTTGGGTGTGTCCTTTCTTCTTACATTTAAAACAGATTACATCTTTCAATGTTTTAGATGTTGAAAGTTTTTCTCATTTCTTAGAGTATTTTTTTTGAAGCTTTTTGTAGTAACTTTCTTTCTGTTTTTTGTAACTAGGGGATTCTTTTATATTTTTTAGTATATTCTTTCTTTGAAAGGGTTTTAGATTGTTTTCTACTATATTCTCCATTACTTGTTTTATTTTTATTAAGATCAAACTATTCGTAAAATGATCCTAATTCTTTTTTAATTCTTTTCATTTCTCATTTCAAATATTTTTGAAATTTTAAATCATTACAAATTTTTAATCCTTCCTTTTGTGTGAAACTAATTATTTTATCGTAGATAAGTTGATCATATGAGATTATATGATTTCCATAAGTTTCACGAATATTATTTCTAACCCTTCCCCTAATAGAGTTGGAAGGCCGGTTAGAAATTTTCTTTTCAAAAGGATTGATTAGAGTCATCTCTAAACATCATCCTAATTAAAAAAGTTGATTTGTACTATTGAAAGTCACTAAACTTTTTACATCTCAGATTTGATAATAAATCTGTATTCTTATCTTTTAGATGTGATGAGGATCCAATGAAGTGGAGTGTTATGGTGAATATCAGGGTAGACACGGTATCCTGAATAGGTTCACCCAAATGATTTAATATGGGTTCACCATTTTTATCGGTTTGAATAGCATTTAGAATCCACAATTGTTGATCTTTGGTGAGAGGAAAATCCCACTATCCTTTTAATTGTCCAGAAAGTCCGATTATCAGGAATTTTGTAATGGTTCTATATGTTATTCCTACTTGGGTTTGATATGCATTTGACGCTATAATCATTTGTTGTAATAAGCTTAATATTTGGTACTCGCTTCTTCCATCTATATTCCATTCATAGAGAGAACTTGCGTTAAATTTTGACTGTACCAATATATTAGGTTGGTTTCTTAGTTCTAATTCAGGAAGCCTAGGTTTTATGTATTCTGTTTTAGGGCTTTTCCAATGAATTTTATTTAGTTTAGGTTCTTGATCTTCTTCCGAACTATGTTTTTCTTTTGTTTTATTAAGAACTAATATATTTTGATTTATAGATGTATTGGGACCACCAGATGAGTTTGTCCTGATGTTAATCCTATTTTATTAAGTTGGTTCTTAATAACTTCTAAGAATTCTTGTTTATTTGTTTTAATTTCTTGTTGTGCTTGGCTAGAAATTTGGTATGATTTAAAAATGAGATTTTTGAGTTTTTTAATTTTTTTTCTTCTATTTTACACTCAATTCAGAAGGTTTTTCAGCTTTGTGGGACTTTTCTATCCTAGATAACTATTTTCCTATAGAGTTTAGATGTGTATTTGTTTAATTATGTTTTTTAGATTTGTAGAGTTACTATCATGTGACTTCTTATTAGGAGTTGTTTCTATCGTTTTTGTGCCCATAGTGATTTTAATCATTCTAGGGGTGGATGATCGGATTTTATGATTTGACCATTGGTAGTTTCCCAAACTGTAGCGTTCTTCCTAGTTGTTATAGGATTAACTGTTTTAAATGGATAATTAATTTTATGGTTTTTAGCATATATTTCAATCTTTACGAAGAATAAAATGTTTATCTTATATTTTCTAATAAATTTATAGTGTTTTTCTTGAATTTTATCTTTCTTATGTTCAAAGTTTTTAAAATATTATTCTCTTTTTTCTTTATTTTCATGAGAATAAAACTCTTTATTTAAGTATTCTTTATCTATTTCAAACATTACATATTTTTTTCAATAACATTTAATTCTTTTCATCGGTTACATTTTCTGTAATGGCTGATGGTGTTGGTAAGGTTGGTTCAAAGAAATTTAGATCCCCTGCTTGGGAACCTGAGTAGACCGTTTGTGGTATTTTGTTACCAAAGTCTACATTTTTAAGTGAAATTGAAGGTATATCTGATATGAAATATCTTGGTGGTTTTATCTCTACTGGGTTTTATTAGCAAGATCTATTACTGAAGGAATTTTTGACACTCTCCCTAAATCTAAGTAATCAGAAGATGACACTTCTAAGAATCTAGAAGTTGATTTTTCTATCAAAACTTATTTTAACATTTTCATCTGTATATTGTGTTATTTGTTTTATTTGAGTACTAGGTTCTGGAATTTCGTTATCCTGTTTAGGCTGGACAGCTCCTTCCGGTATCCATTCCTCTGGAAGAGTAATCTCTTCCCATCTAATGGGTTTTGGAATTACTAAGTTTGACTTAGTAATATCTGTGAAATAATAACGTTTTTCCTTTTTCATGGTGTATTTTATGTTTAAAACCAAAAACTATTGTCATGTCTTTATAATGTATTCTATATATTTGGGCGACCATAGTTGATTCTTCTATCATATCATAGTTATGAGTTTTAATTTGTAAGATTAAAGATTTTAAAATATTTTTATCATTTAAAGAAATAATTAGATTTGGATAACTGTCTAAAGAGATTGGTCCTTTGCATAAACTAGACTCAACAGTACCTAACAAGGAATCTAAAAAGTTTTTGTCTTGCATCCCTAAGGGTCACAAGAATGGAAGTGTTTAATCCTATTTTAGTTAGAGGTCTTAAACCAGATTGGGTTAGTTCTATGTGAACATATTTATATATTTTGTTTATATGTTTTTCTATAGATTTTTTAGAGAATAACTGTATAGTTTCAATAGATTTTAATAACTAAATGTCTCTTTCTTCACTCTTAATGGTATAGTGTGTTTTAAACAAATTTATTTTAGATGTTTTATATATTCTATTTATTTCTATTTTGGATATTTCTCATTCATCTATATCTTTTTCAAAATCTTCTATAGTTATTTCTTCACTATTTATTATATCGTTAGTTCTTGATGAATTGGATATAGAATTAGAGGAGTTAGTTTTATAGAATATAGGATTTATTGTTTTAATCCTAGATTTCAAATCTAAATATATACCTACAGAACCTTGGCTAAACCAACGGATTTACGGCCTTCCCGGGTACTTACTTTCGGGACCACATGTTCTAACTACTCGGTATATATCTAGAGCCTATATCTAGATATCACTTGCTTTACAATATTTATTTATAAATATTTAATTTTTTATTTTCGGATTTGTAATAATGATTTTTTTATATACATTTAATTCATTATAATATTTATTTATAAAGATATCACTTGTTTTACAAATCTTTATAAGAAAAGTATTAATTTAAAGTAACATTTTGACCTAATCATGGATTCTTGTGTTTAAGTCATTAATTTATTATATAAATAAATTGGAAATCTGTAATAATGGTTCTTAAATTTCATTAAGCATTGAGGAGAAGATCTTTATAATTTGGTAACAGTAGAGTATAAAGAAGCAGCTAGCAAAAACAAGAGTGGCAGTAGCAAGTGCCAAGGAATGGCCTAACACTGCATACATGCCTGTCATAAAAGCAATAACCATTGCAGCACTGGCCAACACCAGGAGATAAGCAGCAGAAGACAGCAAATTCATCTGTCCTCTCAATCCCCCGTGTATTGCCATGACAAAGTAGATAAACACTGCAGTAGTAGACAGTGCCATCGCTATTGTATCCGATACCACAAATGCCTTGAAAGCCGTTTTCTTTGACAGTGTTGCCAGCCCTTGGTTTGGACCCTCATTGCCATCATAACCACCTGGCACTGTGAAGCCTGCTGCAAAGGTTACGGTTGCAATGAGTGCAGCAACTATTAAATGAGTGTCAGATGCTTTTCTTATAAATTTCTTTGCTTTTTCTTGTTCCATGTGCTTTCTTTCATTCCTTTGATCACGTAAATTTCTCTGAGCCCAAGTAACTCCTTCTTCTTCCCTGTGATCATGTAAATTTCTCCAAGCCGAAGTAACTCCTGCTTCTTCGAACTGGAGAAGAATAATAGGCTGCATTTTCATTTTTAACTAATATTATTCAAGAGATAGGATACAATAGTTTTGTTTGAATAAACAATAAAGGAATTTAGTCATATGCATACCCCAGCGTCCTTTGTTCTTAATTTATCAATTTGTATGACGTCAAGGGCAGACGAATGTGCATTGTTAACTGCCTTCTTATCAACTTTAGGGTGACGTACGAGCTCAGGAATATAGTTTGCCGATGCTGCAAGCAAATGAAGGGGTGTGTTTCCAATTTTGTCTTGCTCATTTATAAGGCTACCAAGCAAGGGATTTTCCAGAATGTAGTTGACAACAAAGCTTTGCCCTTCTTCTACGGCAACATGAAGTGCATTTCGCCCTTTGTCATCAACCACCTCAATGCAATCAGGGCATTTCGCGATTATTTCTTTTAGTGAATCCTCATTACCCCCGGTAGCTGCAACATGAAGAGCTGTCATGCCCTCCTTGTCCTTCAGGTAAGCCACAGATTCATCACATTCCAATAGCTTAATTATAATCAATGAGCTATTGAAGTATGCAGCCCAATGAAGTGGAGTCCACCCATGTTCATCGGCTTCCTTGGCTAGAGATGGCTTTTTCTGCAGTATAACTTCCATCATGCCTGCAGAACATTAACGTAAAATATATTAATTATGACAAGTCACTTGGTTGAATGTAGGGACAAATATTTAAATATTCCCATATGGTCAAAATATGTTATGGGAAAATACCTTTTTGTTAAGATGAAGGATTTAGAAGTGGGTAATATTATTGTGATTGAAGTGTTTTCATGTCAACGTCAGAACTACTTGAGTTGTTTATTCTTGTAGGGTAATTTTTCTAGAAAAATGCATGCGACTCAATCATGTTCTAGGTTTTGATTGGTACAAATATAATGCTCTATAAAAGAGCAAAAAAAAAAAAAAAAAAAAAAAAAAAAAAAAAAAAAAACATCAAGTAACAGCATGTGGTGAGAGAACGAGTTGCTTATAAAATTTTATTTACTCAATGCCTACCATGCCAAGTAGGTGCCATATGAGTTGACCCTTTTGTCATCCAGCCTTGGATTCATTAGGATCACGTTTATGGTCAAATCAGCTTCTTATGCTTTGTCATAAGAAGGGGGTAGAAAGGTTTCCTGTATTAAGATTTCGAGTTTTAATGCATGGAAGCATATTCTGATGGATAAAGACCATATGGAAGTTCTGAAAATAGATGGACTTGTGCCTTTGTCATAAGCCTTAGATTAGATGTGCAAATCTATTTTACATTACCTATTCTTTGATTCATCGCTGCATGTAGAGCCGTTCTTCCCTTTGGTCCATCATGAGCTGGCGATTTACAAGCTTCTAAGATAGCACGAACCAACTTACCATACCCTCTCTCTGCAGCCATATACAGGGGAGTTTCTCCTGCATCATTTCCTACATAGGGAAACTCGGGGTCTTCCTTAAGTAAACACTTAACCACTTCAAGGTAACCGTTTCTTACAGCCTCGTGCAAGGCCGTATCCTTCTTGGTATTAGCCACTTCCAACAAATCTCTGACTGCTCCAGTCCCTCTCTCGAGCTCCTCATTTAGTGCCTTTGCACCAGCAACAAGTGCTTTTACCACATCAATATGTCCCTCCCTGGCTGCAACATGAAGTGCAGTCTCCCCCTTTAAATTTACTTGTTTAAGTAATGATGGGCAAGCCTTGAGAATCACATCGACACATTGAATTTTGCCAAATTCAGCTGCAAGGTGGAGGACAGTGTTTTTGTTGGGAGTGGTTTGGGAGTCAAGTTGCCTCTCTTGCTCAAGCTTTCGAGTGTTTCCTTCAACGACCGCCTTGTATAGACTTGAATCCATTCTTGAAACTTCCATTTGGCGAGCTATCGTTATTTCCTCCTCGGAGCTCTCCAAGAAAACTGATCCAATTGGATAGAGAATATTGGGTTTAAATTCTTTGCTCCGCGGGGCCTTCTTATTTAAACTCAACCCAACCCCTCTCCCTTCAAAAGGGTAAATTTGGATTTTTATTATTCCATTCAAAGAATGGAATAAACATGTTTCGTTCTTCCATTCAATTCTTTATTCTCCCATTTAAAAGGGATGAGACGATAAATTGAGTACAGAAAAGTTGAGTTCAATATGACAACTCACTTACCACGTATATAACAAATTTTTTATGATATATTATTAAATAAAATATATTTGATTTCTTTTAGAAAAATAGGGTCAAAAGAGTTAATCTCTTTGAAAATCTATTTTCACTAGTCTTCGAGCTTTTTTTTTTTTTTTGGCAAAAGAATTACTCCCTCCATCTCACATTTTATTTGTCCATTATACTTTTTTGAAATGTTCGAAAATATGTGTTCAATTAATATTTTGAAACGTCTCAAGATGCTAAATTTGTTCTTTTGTCACTTTGAAACGGTGACCCATTCCTCTTCATTCATTTGTTGATATTTTCTCTGGAAAATTACTAATCAAGTACGGTTCTTCCATTCAAAAGGGTAATATGATAGCATTACATTAAAGTAGTCATTGCCCGGGCATTTCCTCGGGATACCCGCAAAATATGGATTATATTATTTTACAATACAAACACTTACACTTATTATATTTATAATTAATTAAATATCCAAATTAAATTATTATTTAAATTAGAAAAAAATATGACAGTGACCAAAAAAATGTCTAACCATTGGAGTTTTAAAAAAGGCCAGCAAATGAAGTAAAAAAAAAAAGATAATAAATGGAGTAAAAAGGTAATAAATAAATACATATGAGGCTAACAAGTGGGGGGTCAAAGAAAAAAGAGACTAACTATTTAAGTTAATGCGAAGGGCTGGCATGGAGAGTTGTTTATTTTCTTCGTATTGAGTCATATAAAGGGATAAGCGGACAAGTGGGGTAAAAAAAGAAAAGAAAAATCTATATCAAAAAAGGCAATGGACTTAAGAAAAAAATCTCAAAAAATAAAAAGAAGAAGAATTTTTTGTAGTGAAAGCACCCGTACGAAGAAAAAAAATGTTAAAAAAAAAGAAAGTCCTATGTTAATAAAAAAAAAAAAAGGAAAAAGGCGATGGAGTTAAGAGAAAAAACTTGAAAAAAAAAAGAAAAAAAATCTGAAAAAAAAGGGAGCCCAATGAAAAAATGACCTGAGCGAAAAAAGGTCGTGACCCAAAAAAAAAAAAAAGATCTGAACGAAAAAAGGATATGAAAAAAAAAAAAAAAAAAAAACTGTGACCTAAAAATAATGGAATGACCATTGAGGACGTCCGAATTCTTGATAAACAGTAGCGCCTATCGTGCTTTATATATATATAATAATATATTGGAATTTGGCTTGAATGGATGAAACATGTTTTGTTCTTCCATTCAATTCTTTATTCCATTAAAAAGGAATGAGACAACAAATTAACGGAGCACAAAAAAAGTTAAGTTCGATGTGACAACTCACTTATCACATATATAACAAATTATTTATTATATATTATTAAAATATAAATCAGAAGACTATAAATTTTGTTAGAAAATCCATTTTCTCTTGTGTCGAGCATTTTCTTGGCAAAAGAGTTACTCCCTCGGTCACATTTTGTTTGTCTGCTATTTTTTCTTTTTTTTGAAATGTTTTAAAATATTTGTCCTCTTAATCTATTTTTTTTTTTTATCATGGTTTGATCACCGTCCAGTATCCAAAAATTTATCCTGATTAATTTAAATCGATTGTTATAGGACCCATTTTATAGGGACGAATCTCTCAATATATTTTTTTTTGTATGTTTAGAAAAGTCGAACTTTCGATCTAATTTAAGAACAAAGCTATTCATTCCATCAATATCATTAAGTGTCGGTGTCCTCTTAATCTTTTGAAATGTCTTAAAAAGCTAAATTTCCTATTATGTCACTTCGAAATTCCTTTTCATTCATTTGTTAATATTTTCTCCGTATAATTACTAATCAAGCAGCTCTTTTTTTTTTTTTTTCCCAAAGGGTAATATGGTAGCATTAGTGTAAATTGGAATTTTCTTTATCCCATTCTTGAATGGAATAAACCTTTTGTTCTTCCATTGAATTCTTTATTCCATTCAAAAGGGATGGGACAATAAATTAACTGAATACAAAAAAAAAAAAAAAAAAAAAGTGGAGTACAACAAAACTTTTATTATATATTAATGAAATATATTTGATTTCTTTTAGAAAAATAGGGTCAAAAGAGTTACTCTTTTGACTACTTTTTAACTCTTACATCTCACGACTTCTCTTTTCTTTCTTTAGCTTCCATCTTTTCACAAAAACGTTACTTACATATCAAGTCATGCACCATTAAATCACTAAATATAAATTAACCACAGTTGTCCAACATATTGACCATTTAATAGAGATGGAAGTGACCCTGCGTTTTTGCTAGAGAGATGGGTTAATGACTATTCATTTGTGGGTCAAGGTATGCCCTTTAATCATTAGAAATGGAGAACTAATAGTTGAATGGTATTCACAAGAAATTTTCATCTACCATCTCAAGCTACATGCTGTCAGAGTAATCAAATAGGTATTGAACCTACGAACAGCATTATAGTTTATCATGCCCGCAGTTTGTGCCACTTTTTTGGTTTCTTTGAGAGACTTCAATGATACTCCTCGCTAGGTTGCTTTGTATTAAAGGAGGTCAGAAGATGCTGCAATGATCTTTGCCTGGCTTAGACTCTGTACTTTTATGTTACTTGTGTGAGGGTTGACTCTTTAGTTAATGTCAGCTTTTGCTTCTCCAAAACTAGTTAATTTAAAAAATTTTCAAACAATCGTAAACATTACATATCTTTCACATATTTTTTTTAAATTAAAGTTCTATTTTTTTTTTTTTTTGGAAATAGCAAATTTTGATAAACTATTGAGAAATTTTATGTTCTTATTCGTGCGAAGAGCCTTCAAACAACTAGACTTTGTGAAATGATATTATGGAATTGTTTGTTTGTGAGGAGCTTAACCGAGAAGGATCAAACATTTTACATTAAATGCAGCATGGCCATGAGTAAATTTTAGGGATAGTTTTGATCAGATAACAATTGGGTTGGGTTTAGACAATGCCTTTGAAACTGAAATCTTAAACACAGCATGTCCCGAAACTTTTTAGGGATGGGTGGCCAACCATGTTCGATAAGTTGACTCAGTATTGCGTTTCAACCTCAACCTTTGATTTTTTTTTTTTTTAATCACCACTGTCTAGGTTTTGCCTAATTAATCTGATTCGAGTACTGTGATATCCATTTTGGGGGATTGGCTCTCCCAATACATGACATAAGTTAAAAGGGTTGGTCACTTCTTTTTCTTAGGAAAAAAAAAAAAGAATTTCATGGTTTTGTTTCCAATCCAAATATACAAATTCTATTTTACAATTGGAGGAAGACTATGTTAGCGATTTCAGGCGTATAACTTTTAAGCACTGATATCCAAATTCCAATCAAATCCATAATTTATATTTATATATTTTAAATCCAGGTAATTAATTCTAAGTTTGGTTCAATTCAGATTGTATTTTATGATTAGCCATTTTTTTCAATGCATAAGAGTTAAAATTAGAATACAGTTGATATTAGTGTTCAGACACATGAGGAACTGGCCATTTAATCTTTTTTTGTCTTCATTTTCTCTTGTCAATCCGCATTAGAACTCAAAAACCAAATCCCTCTCTTCACTGGTCAAAGCTCAAGAGTTCGAGATCAACTCTATGCATTCTACATCGATACTCCAAAATCCCTAAAATGGCTTCTTTACTCAATATTGTGCAATTTCATTCTTAATATCGAAATTAAACTTACTGGTCTGCAGGGCTTTAGTCACATAAATTTTAAAATATCCTAATGTTTTTGTTGAATCCAAGAAATATAATTATATAAAATGAAATATAATTATAATTAATGCAATTAAAATGAATTTAAGGAAAATCTAAATATTTTTGTTGAATTCAAGAACTACAATTATTGTTTTTTGTGCATATGAAATATTTTAACTTTTAAGCTGCAGTGTCCCCGGAAGACAAAGGAAAAAAAAACATAAAAACAAAAACAAATTATCATTGAGTAAATTAATAAACAAAAAGTTAAACCCTAAACAATCATAAAATGGGAAAAACCATAAAGGCATTGGCTTCCTTTTTGTACGGAAGCACAATGGGAACCAACAGGAATTTATGATGAGAAAAAAATAAACAAATGATTGATCAAATTAAAAAATAAACAGGAATGGCAAGACACATCAGCTAATCATGAATTTTACAAATTGAATTGCACAAAAAAAAAAAAAGGAATTTAGTCATCTGCATAGCTCAGTGTACACATTTTTTGTTAATGTTGAAGTTTGTATGATGTCAAGGGCAGTCAAATGTGCGTTGTTAACTGCCTTCTTATCAACTCTAGGGTGTCTTACGAGCCTAGGATTATAATTTCGTGATTCTACAAGCAAATGAAGGGGTGTGTTTCCACTTGTATCTTCCTCATTTATAAGGCTACCTAGCAAGGGATTTTGTAACACAAAGAAAAGTCACAAAAAAAAAAAACAAAAGAAAAGAAAAGTCAGCAATACAACATACCCGAAACCCTTTTCTCTCATTTCTTTCTCTCCCTCTCCCATCACTTTCCTCCTATTCTCCCTTCGTCTCTCACCCTCACTCTTTTCCTCTCCTTCGGCCTCACTCCCTCGCTCCCCATTTCACTTTCTCCATCTTCTCTCTCTTGGTTTTCTCATTTCTCCCTTGGTCTCTCTCTCTCTCTCGTCTCTCTCTTGCTCTCTGCCTCACTCCCAACTTGCTCCCACACCAGTCCAACATCAAGCCTTGAGTTCATTTTGAAATCCAAGCAAATCAAGGAGCAAAGGAAGCACAAAAGGCACCAAAATCACCGGTTGTCTACAAAATTTCCAGCATAGGATCTTCATATTCGTGAGAGATAATGAATTATAATCTTTAATGCCTAATGTTCCCTACTATATAAGGATGCATTTGCATGCTTTACACTCTAGATCAATTTCTTGAAGAGAACAAGAACACTATCTCTCTCTTTCCCCCAAGAAACATGATTTGTGCATGCTGTGATTCTACTCTTATAACTCTTTCTAAATATAGGCAATTCAAATGTGGTTTTGTTCGTATGAAACTAGACTCATAAATCTTTAAAATGAGATATGATTCATTAAAATCGGATAAAAATTGAATTTGTTATGATTTTTCAAAAACTTTTCGTGATGTAGAATGTTCTGTTTCTGTCCTGCAGCAGCTGCTTGTATTTCCTTCACTTGTGAGATACCTTTTAGGCTGAATTCGGCTCAATTTTGAACATAAAAGTTGTAGATCTATATCTTATTTTTAATTTTAGATAAAAATCATATGATTTGAATATGTGTAGTGAAAGTAATAACCATTTTTCCATGACTGCGCAAATTGAAAAATTTACCGAAAAATTAGAATTGTGAAAATATTAAGCAAAAATGATTTTTCTAGTATTGGTATGTGATTTAATGATTTAATCATATCTAATAAATTAGGTTAAGGTCTTGGAAGAGTAGAAGGATGGATAGTTCTCATTTAGTTGGAAAATTTGAGAGTAATTACCCTCCCAAAAAGTGAGTGGATGGTTCATTGCGACCTTAAATGAGTAAAATTATTTAAAATCCTTTACAAATTATTTTGAATGATTTTTACATGATTTATATGAATTGTTTTATGATTACGAGATGTCCGAAATGTGAATTGAACTCGATATGGATCCATTATATTTATAATTGAGATTGTGTCATTTGATTATTAGATATTTAATTTATGAATGCTAAATTATGGTTTGACAACTGATTATTGAAATTTTGGCACATGAATTATGAATTTGATATTTGCTAATGAAATGGTGCATGGGATTAATGGCTATAATTATTCCCTCCACAGAGCGACCCGACGGAGTGACGTGGATGGGGTTGGATGAGGAGGGGAGGCAGACATCGCTCCCTCTGTGGTAGTCGTGCTATATCTGAAGCACCCCGGTGAGGTACGAGTTAACACCAAGGAAGGGAGAACTAGTGTTGCGAAACAAATAGATTGAAAACCCCTTACGGGTTTTCGTCCGGATTCAGCCAAATCTGGGATATGAGTGATTTCTTAGGGAAACCCCAAGATTTTTGAGAAGATTGAAATTTATGGATGCATATTTGTTTGAATTATTCTGATTTGTTGAAACTATTTTATATTCAAAGAGTTGATTATGAAATATGTTTTGAATTCTCCACATTCACCCCTCATTTATTGTCACAACACCATTGTACTCCACTATCTGAGTATTCCAAATATCCACCCCTCTCTTTATACTTTTCAGAGGATACTTAGTAGGGAGATTTCACTTGGAAGTTGCGGAAGAATTATTTTTTTTGATTTGTATAGGTATTTAATGATGTAGAGTTTATTTTGGGTTAATGTGTAATCCATAGAAGGGAAAACTTTGTATTAATCTTTTGGTTTGAATTTAATCGATACTTAAGGTAAGTATTGATAGAATCCATGTTTGTTCATTGTGAAACTTGATTATTTTTGTTTAAATTCTTTTTTTGCAAAACTTATTGTTTCAAATGAGATCTTTGGACTTTTAATTTGAATTTTTAGTTGTATATGGATGAGTGGGTGTTGGAGATTGTCTGGAAGGCCGGATTAGCCAAATTGCATGCGTGCATGTACAGGGATGGATCGGTGGATCATCTGTTTGTGTGTCCTTGCATGCCTTTGATAATTAATGAGGTAGGAGGGTCATTTGAATGCTGTTGAGTTGTTTTTAAAACAGGTTAAATAAGTGGAATATTTTGCGTTGTCCCGATATCTAGGAGATGCTGCCCGTATGCCAAGATAATGCAGTGTTTGTTGCGTACTCGATTCGAGAGTTGGAGCGTGACAACATTTTTGGTATCAAAGCCCAGGTTGATTTTCTTTTAAATGTTTGAAAATTTGAAATATTTCTAAATATTTTCAACAGTTTTTCCAAAGATTTTGAAATACTTATTATTTTTTAAAATTCAGATTTCTAAAAAATTTTAAAAAATGTACAAAACCTTCCATGGATTTCCTAGAGAATTAGAAATATTCTTTTTAGGAGGTTAAGTAATTGGTCTTCACTTAACCCTTTAACTTAGTTATAGCTTTTTATTTTGTAGACAATCGTGCCTTCACGTAGAAGGACGAGAAATGTAAACGAAATTCCTCCCTAAGAGCACAAGAATGAGTCATCCTCACATGCTCTATCTCTGTTAGTGTCCTCACACCTAGCTCCTTCAATTGGGATTCCTGCACCCCCTATAGCTGCCCTCCAACAAGTAATAGAGTGGTGGAGCACTTTCGGAGCATAGTACCAAGCTCCACCTCAGACTTTAGCTCCACGGCTCCTTGTTCAATGCCGGCTACTATACCCAGTACTCTAGTAGCACCTCCTCCTCCGGTTGCTGCACTAATCACCCACCCCACAGTTGAGTTGTCCAAGCTAATCAAAGAAGCGAAACAACTCGGGTGTGAGACCTTCTTGGGATCTGGTGATCCTGCGAAGGCTAAGAAGTGGATTAAGAGAGTCCGGCAAGCTGTAACAGATATGGGAATTGACGATAGACTGAAACTCACGATGGCTGTAAGATTGTTGAATGACGATGCCAATACTTGGTAGGAAGTGTGTAAGAAAGGGCAACTGCATCTCTTACATGGGATGATTTCCTTAGGGAATTCAATGAGATGTTCTATACCCGATTTGATCGGGACTTGAAGAGAAGGAAGTTCCTTCGACTTCGCCAAGAAAATATGTCTGTGGTGGAATATGAGGCCAAATTTAGAAGCCTATCATCTTTTGTACCGGAGTTAATAACCTCCGAGGAATACAAGCGCTTCAAGTTTGAGGACCGTTTGAATTTAAATATCCGGGAGAGGATGTCGGTTACAGATAAACACACATATCAGAATGTGTTACAATTGGCCTTAAGAGCCGACCAAATGGTAATCGAAAGAAGCAATATGAGGGATCATCGTGGAAAGAAAAGATCCGACGGGTTCACATCGGGCTAAGGTTCTAAGAAAAACAAGACCACAAGTTTTTATAGTGGCGGATCCGTTTTAGGATTGGTTGGCTCTCCTTAAGGCCAACCATTTTTCAAACCAAATGCTCCTAGCAGAAATGTTAGATCGGGAGCAAGACCGCAGGAGAGTGGAGTAGAACCTTGCCCTACTTGTAATGGGCATCATATGGGTCCGTGCAGAGGACCCAAAAAATGTTATCATTGCGGAAAGGAGGGTCACCTCCGATATACTTGCCCGGAATTGAATGCAGAAGTGTAAGAAAGTCATCAAGTTCGGGTACCTCCTAGTGGTTCCAAGAGAGACCGGGCTACTATTTCAACACCTTCCACCAGTGCTACTCCTAGAACGGGCACAGGAAGTAATATTGTAGCCGCCCCTACTCAGTATACGCAACCTAGATCTCAAGCCAGAATCTATGCTATGACCAATGAAGAAACCCAAGTCAATCCGGATGTGATTATAGGTAAACCACTTTGAAACTTGAACTAGCAATTTAAAATATGATATGGATGATTTATTATTATGATTTGAGGAATAATGATAATGTAATTTTGTTTATGATCGTTAGATAGATATATGAAGTATTCATGATTCTGTAGAATGATGAGATGTCATAGGATGTCATATATATGAATTGTGAAATTGTGAATTGACAGTGATTTCTTATGGTCTATGCTGAAAGGTACGATGAATATCTTTGATATTGATATTCATGTGCTCATAGATACTAAGTTTAATAATTAATTTGTGAGTTCGGAATTTACTAAACATTCTGATAGGCCTTTAGTTCTATTTGTTGAAGAATTGTTGGTTATTACACCTTTGGGGGCGCACTTAATTAGGGATATAGTGTATAAGGATTGTGAGGTGAAGATCAGTGAGCTAACTCTCGAAGCGGACTTTATTCCGTTGGAGATGAGCGATTTTGATACCATTCTAGGCATGGATTGGCTTTATCTTCATCGAGATTCAGTGAACTGCTTCACTAAGGAAGTGGAACTCCGTAGGCCAGGGTATCCTCTACTTGTATTCACTGGTGAACGACAAATCTTGGCGAGTTGTATAATTTCAGCTCTTAAGCACGGAGATTAGTACACAAAGGATGCGAAACTTATTTAGCTCACATTGTTGACACAACGGTGGGAAATTCTAATCTAGATGCTATTCCTGTGGTGAATGAATTTTCGGATGTTTTTTTTAGAAGAGTTGTCTGGGTTGCCAGTGGTCCGAGAGTTCGATTTCACCATAGATCTGATTCCTTGCACCACACCAATTTCTATTCCTCCCTATCGAATGGCACCCGCAGAGTTGATAGAATTAAAGGTTCAACTCCAAGAGTTGTTGGACAAGAGGTTCATCAGGCTGAGTACATCGCCTTGGGGTGTTCCAGTTCTGTTTGTCAAGAGAAAGGATGGAACCCTTTAATTATGTATTGACTATCGACAGCTTAATAAAACAATAATCAAGAATAAGTATCTTCTTCCAAGAATTGATGATTTGTTTGATCAACTCCAAAGTGCAAGCGTCTTTCCGAAGACAATTTGAGGTCCGGTTATCATCAGTTGAGGATAAAGGATGATGATTTTTACAAGATTGCGTTTAGGATGCGGTACGGACATTACAAATTTCTAGTAATGCCTTTTGGGTTAACAAATGTTTCGGTTGCTTTTATGGACCTCATGAACCGAATCTTCCATCCCTACCTTAACAAATTTGTCATAATCTTCATCGATAACATTTTGGTGTATTCCAAGAGTATGTATTCTGAACATTTCCGAATCATCCTGCAAACTCTTAGGGAGAAGGAATTATATGCCAAATTCTCCAAACGTGAATTTTGGCTTAGGAAAATTGGGTTTCTGGGACATGTTGTATCTAAGGATGGGATTTTTATGGATCCAACAAAAGTGGAAACTAATATGAAATGGGAACAACATAAAAATATCACCGAAGTGAGAAATTTTCTCGGATTGGCTGGTTATTATCAGAGATTCGTAGAAGGGTTTCCGAAAATAGCAGCTCCAATAACTAATTTGACTCGGAAGGGAGTTAAATTTGAATGGAGTGACAAATACGAGCAGAGTTTTCAAGAACTTAAAAGAAGATTGACTTCAGCTCCTATTCTTGCTCTCCCGACTTGCGATGATGGTGATTTCGTTGTATACAATAATGCTAGCAAACAAGGATTATGGTATGTGTTGATGCAAGGTGATAGAGTGATTGCTTACGCCTCTCGCCAACTAAAGAAGTATAAAATGAATTATTCTACTCATGACTTGGAATTGGCTGCCATTATCTTTGTCTTAAAGATTTAGCGGCATTACCTATATAGGGTTACTTGCAAGATTTGTACCGACCACAAGAGTCTCGAGTACTTACTCACTCAAAAAGAGCTAAATTTGAGACAACGAAGGTGGTTTGAATTGATCAAAAACTATAATCTGGTAATTGATTATCACTCGGGAAAAGCGAAATGTAGATGTGGACGCCTTAACCCGCAAATCTTCATCTTTAGTATCCCAAGAGAGTTCCTACCTCTCTTGTCTAGTTGCACTTTGAGCACTTGGAGTCGAATTAGCTAATGACGATCATGGTGCATTATTAGCCAAATTTGTGGTAAGGCTTATTTTGGTAGATCGCATTCGAGAGTTTCAGGCTACCGATGATGAGTTGAAAGGAAAAATAGAAAAGATCCAAAAAGGGGAAGATAGTGAATTCCAGATCCGGAAAAATGGACTTGTAACTTATGAGAGACACATATCTGTTCCAAAGAATGAGGATTTCCGGAACGCCATACTTAAAGATGCACATTTCTCAGCTTATGCTATGAATCAGGGGAGTATCAAAATGTACCGAATCATCAAAGAATCATATTTGTGGTCCGGATTGAAAAAAGAGATAGCTGAATTTGTTGTTAGATGTCTAGTGTGCCAACAAGTTAAAGCTGAACATCAGAGGCCAGTCGGTATCCTCCAACAACTGTCGATTCCCGAAAGAAAATGGGAACATATTACTATGAATTTCATTATGGGATTGCCACATATTTCAAGACGTCACGATACCATTTTGGTGATTGTAAACCGTCTCACCAAGTCGACTTACTTTTTACCAATTCAGAACACCTATTTCTTGGAAAGATTAGCCAAATTATACATTGATGAGATCCTGAGACTTCACGGAGTTCCGGTATCCATTATATCAAACTGTGATCCTCAATTTACTTCCTGCTTTTGGCTAAATCTGCAAGAGTCTTTAGGGATTAAGTTGAAATTCAGCACTGCTTTTCATCCTCAAACCGATGGGCAGTCCGAGCGTACAATCCAAACATTGGAAGACATGCTTAGAGCATGTACCATGGACTTTCAAGAGAGTTGGGATAAACACCTTTCATTGGTCGAATTTGCTTATAACAATAGCTTTCAAGCTAATATAAGGATGCCTCCCTATGAATCTCTTTACAGAAGGAAGTGTCTGACTACATTGTATTTGGATGAGGTTGGAGAAAGAAATATTGAAAGTATAGAATTGATCGAGACTACTAAAAAAAGGTGAAACTGATTCGAGAAAGAATGAAAGTGGCTCAAGATCGACAAAAGAGTTATGCCGATAAAAAGAGAAGACCCTTAGAGTTTAAAGTAGGGGATATGGTGTTTTTGAAGGTCTTTCCTTGGAAGGGAATAATTCGATTTCAAAAATGAGGAAAATTAAATTCTCGATATATCGGTTCCTTCAAAATCCTTGAAAGAATTAGACAAGTGGCATATCGGTTAGAATTGCCGCTAGAGTTACAGAGGATTCATGACGTTTTTCACATCTCAATATTGAGAAAGTATTTATCAGATCCCTCACACGTATTAGAAGCGCCTCCAATAGAGTTGAATGAAAATTTGAGTTTCAAGATACAACCAGTGAAAATTATTGATCGACAGATCAAACAGTTGAGGAGTAAACAAATCCTCATAGTCAATATATTGTGAAGAAGCAATCAAGTAGAAGAGGAAACTTGGAATACCGAAAAGTTGATGTGAAAACAGCAACCCCAACTTTTTGATATATAATTTTCCTTTAAATTTTGAGAACGAAATTTTTTTTAAGGGGTTACATATTGTAACACAAAAAAAGTCAAAAAATAAAAAAAGAAAAGAAAAGTCAGCAATACAACTTACCCAATTCCTTTTTTACCCGAAACCCTTTTCTCTCATTTCTTTCTCCCTCTCCCTTCACTTTCCCCCATTCTCCCTTCCTCTCTCACCCTCACTCTTTTCCTCTCCTTCAGCCTCCCTCCCTCCCTCCCTCCCTCCCTCCCCATTTCGCTTTCTCCATCTTCTCTCTCTTGGTTTTCTCATTTCTCCCTTGGTCTCTCTCTCTCATCCCTCTCTCTTGCTCTCTGCCTCACTCCCAACTTGCTCCCACACCAGTCCAACATCAAGCCTTGAGTTCACTTTGAAATCTAAGCAAATCAAGCAGCAAAGTTGTAGATCTATATCCTATCTTTTATTTTAGTGGCTCCCTTTGCTGAAATCGTATTATATCTGGAAACACCCAACGACAAAAAAGGGGGAACTAGTGTTGCAAAACAAATGGATTGAAAACCTCTTGACGGGCTTTTATCCGAGTTCAACCAAACTTGGGACGGGAGTGAATTCTTAGGGAGACCCTATGATTTTGGGAAGATTGAAATTTATGGATATATATTTGTTTGAATTATTCTGATTTATTGAGACTATTTTACATTCAAAGAATTGTTATGAAATATGTTTTGATTTTCCCACATTCACCCCTCATTTATTGTCATAACACCATTGCACTCCACTCTTTGAGTATTCCAAACACTCACCACTCTCTTTATACTTTTTAGAGGATACTTAGTAGTGAAATTTCACTTAGAAGCTGCGAAAGAATTATTTTTGCTGATTTGCATAGGTATTTAATGATATAGGGTTTATTTTGGGTTGATGTGTAATCCATAGAAGGGAAAATTTTGTATTAATCTTTTGGTTTGGATTTAATCGATACTTGTCTTATGACGATGAGTAAGTATTGATAGAATCCACGCTTGTTTATTGTGAAACTTGGCTATTTTTATTTAAATTCTCATTTTGCAAAACTTATTGTTTCAAATGGGACATTTGGACTTTTAATTTGAATTTTTAGTCGTATATGGATGAGAAGGTGTTGGAGACTGTCTAAAAGGCCGGGTTGGCCAGATTGCATGCATGCATGTACAGGGATGAATCAGTGGATCCTCTGTTTGTGTGTTCTTGCATGCCTTTGATAATTGATGACCTAGGAGGGTCATTTGAATGCTATTGAGTTATTTTTAAAATAGGTTGAATAGGTGGAATGTCTTGTATTGTCCAGATATATGGGGAGATACTGCTCGTATGCCAAGATAATACGACGATTATTGCGTACTCGACTCGAGAGTTGGGGCGTGATAGATTTTTCAGTATGTAGTTGACAACACTCTTCTGCCCTTTTTCTACGGCAGCATGAAGTGCATTTTGCCCTTTTTCATCAACTATCTCAATACAGTCAGGGCATTTCATGATTAATTCTTTTAGCGTATAATTTCAAAATTTATCAAAATTCTCGACATTTGTGATGAATAGGACTTTAATTTCGTGATGAATAGGACTCGTAGATACTCCAACAACAACAAGACTGGTTAGAGTATAATTTCAGACATTTGTGGTGGAAAAAAAAAAACATAAAAATTCTCCTAAATAATTTATCAAAATTTATCATTTCAAAAAGATTGAACTTTAATTCAAAATATTATTTGAAAGATATATAAAGATACGTAATATTTACAATTTATTGAAAATTTTTTAAATTAAGTAGTTTGGCGAAGCAAAAGCTGACATTGGCTAAAGAATCAACCCTCACACAAGTAACATAGAAGTACAAAGAGTTTAAGCTAAGCAAAGATCATTGCAGCATCTTCTGACTTCCATCAATACAAAGCAACCTTGAATTAAATAAAATATCCGAAAGATTAACCCTTTTGATCCTATTTTTTTCTAAAAGAAATCAAATATATTTTAATAATATATAATAAAGAATTCGCACTCAAAACATTTATTGTCTCATTCCTTTTGAATGGAATAAAGAGCTGAATGGAAAAACAAAAAAGTTATTCCATTCAATCCAAATTTAAAATAATTCTACCATATTACCCTTTTGAATTGAAGAACTGTACTTATTGGTAATTATTTTGAGAAAATATCAAATGAAAGAAAAGTAATGGACCATCGCTTCAAAGTGACGTCATAGAAAATTTAACATTTTGAAATGTTTCAAATATTTAGTGGATAAATATTTTAGAAGGTTTCAAAAAAAATAGAGGACAAAGAAAATGTGACAAAGGGAGTAACTCTTTTGGCAACAAAACATTGACCAGTGAAAATAGATTTTCTAACAAAATTCATAATCTTTTAATTTATAGAAAAATAATATTCGATACTATGGTATCAAGTTCAATTGTAATGAGATATAGTTAAAAAAAAAAAAAAATAGAAGAAGTGGACCCATCAATTATGGTGATAATCAAGTGAAGAATAGATGATGATAAATAATTAAAAAATCCATCAATTAAAGAAAAAATATTGATATGTTAATGATAAATGAAAGGAAAAAAGTAAGAGAGAGGGTTGGGTTGAGTTTAGATGGGTAGCCACCTTGGAGCAAAGAATTTAAACCCAATGTTCTCAACCCTACTCGATCAGTTTACACGAAGAGCTTCGGAGGAGGCAATAAGGTTAGCTCGCCGAATGGAAGCTTCAAGAATGGCTTCAAGTCTATACAAAGCAGTCATTGAAGGAAACACTCAAAAGCTTGAGCAAGAGAGCCAACTTGACTCCCAAACCACTCCAAACAAAAACACTGTCCTCCATGTTGCAGCTGAATTTGGCAAAACTCAATGTATCGATGTGATTCTCAAGGTTTGCCCATCATTACTTAAACAAGTAAATTTGAAGGGGGAGACTGCACTTCATGTTGCAGCTAGGGAGGGACATATTGATGTGGTAAAAGTGCTTGTTGCTGCAGCAAAGGCACTTAATGAGGAGCTCGAGATAGGAACTGGAGCAGCCAGAGATTTGTTGGGAGTGACTAATAACAAGAAGAATACAGCCTTGCACGAGGCGGTAAGAAACCGTCACATTGAATAGCGAATTCATAGAACCCCTGGTAGCTGCAACATGAAGGGCTGTCATGCCCTCCTTGTCCTTCAGGTAAGCCACAGATTCATCATGTTGCAATAGCCGAAATATTATCCAACATCTATTAAAGTATGCAGCCCAGTGAAGTGGAGTCCAACCATGTTCATCAGCTTCCATGACTAGAAATGGCTTTTTTCGGTAGTATAACTTCTATCATGCCTGCAAAACATTAACGTAAAACAAATTAATTATGACATTAGTAGATAAGTCACTTGGTTGATAATGGAGACGAACATTTAAATATTCCCATATTGTCAAAATTATGTTATAGAAAAATACCTTTTTATTAGGACGAAGGGTTAAGAAGGGGTAAAATTATTATGATTGGAGTTCTTCCATGTCAACTTTATTCTTCTAGGGTAATATTTTCCCAAAGAAAGGCATGTTGGATTCAAGTGGCAGCATGTGACGACAGGTCGAGTTGCTAACAAAATTTTATTTACTCATTGCCTACCATGCCAAGTGGATGCCATATGAATTGATTTTTTGTCATCCAGCCTTGTTGGATTCATTAGGATAACGTTTAGGATCAGAGTTATGATCAAATCAGCTTCTTATGCTTTGTCATAAGAAGGTGGTAGAAAGGTTTCCTGTATTAAGATTACGAGTTTTAGTCCAAGGAAGCATATTCTGATGGATAAACACCATCGGGTACTTCTGAAAATAGTTGGACTTATGCTTTGTCATAAGCCCTAAATGGAATGGAATAGATATGCAAATCTATTTCACATTACCTCTATCAAAATACGACATCGTTGCATGTAGAGCTGTTCTTCCCTTTGGTTCATCATGAGCTGGCGATTTACAAGCTTCTAAGAAAGCACGAATCAACTCACCATACCCTCTCTCTGCAGCCATATACAGAGGAGTTTCTCCTGCATCATTTCCTACATAGGGAAACTCGGAGTCTTCCTCGAGCAAAAACTTAACCACTTCAAGGTGGCGGTTTCTTACCGCCTCGTGCAAGGCTGTATTCTTCTTGGTATTAGTCACTCCCAACAAATCTCTGGCTGCTCCAGTTCCCATCTCGAGCTCCTCATTAAGTGCCTTTGCACCTACAACAAGTGCTTTTACCACATCAATATGTCCCTCCCAAGATGCAACATGAAGTGCAGTCTCCCCCTTCAAATTTACTTGTTTAAGTAATGATGGTTAAGCCTTGAGAATCACATCGACACATTGAGTTTTTCCAAACTCGCTGCATCGTGGAGGACAGTGTTTTTGTTTGGAGTGGTTTGGGAGTCGAGTTGACTCTCTTGCTCAAGCTTTTGAGTGTTTCCTTCAATGACTGCTTTGTATAGACTTGAAGCCAATCTTGAAGCTTCGATTTAGCGAGCTAACGTTATTGCCTCCTCCGAAGCTCTCCGTGTAAACTGATCTAGTAAAGTCGAGAACATTGGGTTTAAATTCTATGCTCCATGACCCTCTCTCTTACTTTTTTCCTTTCATTTAACATTAAACTATCAATATTTTTCTTTAATTGATGGATTTTTTTAAATTATTTATCATCATCTTTTCTTGACTTGACTACAACCATAATTGATAGGTCCATTTTTTTTTTAATCTGTGCCTAATTGGGAAAAAAAAATTCATAGAGAGGCTTTATATACATTTATGTTATCAATTAAACAAGCAGCAATGAATAAGCAAAACATACAAAAACAACAACAATAATCTAAATCTTAATCCCAATAATTTGGGGTCGATCATTTGAGAGACTAACATAGAAATTTAAAGTAAAAATAAATAATAATAATAATAATAATAATAATAATAAATAAATAAATAAATAAATAAATAAATATTGATGGTTTAATAATTTAATTTGTGTGGATTTTTTTACGTCACTCATTTCTATCTAACGTTATCTTCTTGTTTAAATTCTTAACTATCATGTTTTTACGGATAATTTGTATCCAAATTTTTAACGGTCTATCTCTATATTTTACTAAATCTCATATATTTAAGTTTTCGACTTTTCTAACCGGTGTATTTTCAGGTCTTCTTTACACATACCTAAATCATCTCAGACGACACTATTGTATTTTATCCACAATTGAACAAATTCTCAATTTTTTACAAATCTCTTCATTTCTAATTCTATCTCTTCTAGTTTTACCACACATTTCCCTAAACATTCTTATTTCTGTTGTAGCTATTTTTTGTTCTTGTTATTGTTTAATAGTCCAACACTCAGTATTATATAATAGCATAGGTTTTACTGCGATTCTATAGAACTTTCTCTTCAAATGTAGTGGTATGATGCGTTCTCAAAGAACTTCGGATACATTTCTCCATTTCATCCAATTCGCTTAAAACATATAATTCATATCTTCATTTATATTACTATAATTTTGAATGAGCAAAAAATAAAAATAAAAAAATTATAATAGTCGGTTTTATCTATCAAAATAATATTTATGAATTAAACATCTTTCCATATTGGTGATCCATTCCTTTTCATTCGTTGCTGATATTTTCTCAAAATAATTACTAATCCATTACGGTTCTTCAATTCAAAAGGGTAATACTGCAGCATTATTTTAAATTTGGATTGAATGGAATAAACTTTTTTTGTTCTTCCATTCAGCTCTTTATTCCATTCAAAAGGAATGAGACAATAAATTATTTAAGTGCAAATTCTTTATTATGTATTATTAAAATATATTTGATTTCTTTTAGAAAAATATGGTCAAAAGAGTTCATCTTTCGGTTATTTTATTGAATTCAAGGTTGCTTTGTATTGATGGGGGTCAGAAGATGCTGCAATGATCTTTGCTTAGCTTAAACTCTTTGTACTTCTATGTTACTTGTGTGAGGGTTGATTCTTTAGTTAATGTCAGCTTTTGCTTCTCCAAACTACTTAATTTAAAAAATTTTCTATGAATTGTAAATATTACGTATTTTTCACATATATCTTTCAAATAATACTTTGAATTAAAGTTTAATCGTTTTGAAATGATAATTTTTTTTTTTTACAAGAATTTGAATATAAAATCACCAATTTGGGAAGGAGGGTTTGTACTACTAAACTGTTTCCTTGAGACAAATTTTGATAAATTATTAAGGAGAATTTTTATGTTTTTAACGACAGATATCTGAAATTATATTCTGACTAATTTTATTCAAGTATCTACGGGATCCTATTTAGAAGACGGCTATTTTAGTTTAATTTTTTTAATTCTCAAGTTTCAAATTTAAAATTTGTTTAAGAAATTTAACACCCAAACCTATTAGGTCGAGTATTCATTAGTAAATTTTTAGGTTCTTATCTGTGCAAAGAGAGTTCAAATAACAGGACCTTGTGAATTGATATTATGGAATTGTTTGTTCATGAGGAACTTAACAGCGAAGGATCAAACACTTTAGCAATGTGACCACGGGTCTATAGAAGAGTTATGTGCAAGGCCATGAGTGATCAGAGAAAACAATTGGGCTGGTCCTCCGAAACTAAAGTATTAAATACAGCATGGTCCCAAACTATTTAGGGCTGGGTGGCCCGCCTTGTTTGATTAGCAGACTCGGTATTGCATTTCAAGCTCGAACTTTGAGTAATGCATTGCCCGTAATTTTTTTTAAGTCAGCCCTTCTAGGTGCACCACCTAGTTAGAAGCAGCGCGGTTCAGGGGAGCCGCACTCACCCTTTTTTTTTTTTTAACCATGATAATTCGATCAAATCAGATTTAATTTTCTTCGATAATAAAACTCTCTCGATATCTATTTTTTTATACATGAATTTCGAATCCAAAATTTTATTTAAAAGACAATAACATCCAACTAATGAAATAATTAGATATCGATGATAACTCTCACTTTTATTTTCTCTAAAATTAAAAAATAAGTAAATTTGTTAAAAGTGAAAGTTTTCTTGATCCAATTGTGCAAACGAAAACAAAAGTTATGAAAGAAAATTTTGTGAGAATAAATTTTATAGAAATCAACTTTATTCTCCAAATTGTAACTGTTTTAGTATTTTATTCTCAGGAAAATGATAAATATGACAATGATACTAATGATAAACATAAATAAAGTAGTATACTAAAAAGATAAGGATATTTTGGAAAAAAATTATTAACCTCCTACTCAGTATCACATGACTTGTTTCGTATTCACCATTATTTTTATATATGTTATTATCCATCTGTATTTTGCGTTTTTATTTTTCTTGGACTATTTATTTTGTTTCTTTAAAATTTTTAATTCAACAATACTTCTAAAATATAAAAGTTTGATAATTTATATGTATAAAGTGGCTCAACATGTTTCATCAAAAATTTTAGCTAACTATGGTGAACAATTGTATATGGTGATCCTAAATTCATGGTATAAAGTTAATGGGTTAATAATAGCCTCCTCCTTTTTTGTTTTTTAAGGAAAAAAGGAAAAAGACTCTCATGGTTGTGGTTCCAATCCAAATTTACAAATTCTATTTTGCGTAGACATATACGGATCTAGACTCTAAAAAAACAATAAAATGACATTCGACGAAAAATAATTCCGTTTGTAACCTCCATTTGTTACGGGTTGAATCCACGATATAGTGTCATGTCGCCATCGGGAGGCCGCGAGGCCACGCTAATAGCGTGTCGCGTCTCCAAGAAGCGATATAGCTTATCGCAGGTTGAACCCACGACATATGTACCCTAAAGAGGCAGTCTGTTGCCTCTTCTTCTCTCATTTCTCTCTTCTCCCTTCTCCCCTCTCCCCTCTCCCCTCTTCTCTCTCGCAACGCAAACCGTAATTCCCCCTCCCCCAAAATGTAGCCCAAATCCATCCATTCTGGTGAAAGAAGGAAGGTGCAGTAATATTATTGTCGAAGCTGCAACCTTCTGCATCGATTTCTTCAACCTTTTACAGTGATTTCTCCAAAAAATCAGAAAATATAAATTTCCCTCTATCTCAACTTTATTTATTTGCAAACCCTAATTTGATGAGGAATGATTTTTTGTGAATGGAATTTGTCATTTAGATTGTGTAGATTTGTTTTAATTTTTTTATTAATTTATAATTAATGATTTTTTAATTAAGGTTTAGGGTATTTTAATTAATTTAATAATTATTAAATATTTAGTTAATGTAGATTAATATAAAATTAGTATTTTTATTGTAAATTTAGTTAATATTTAGTATTTATTGTAAATACTAAATTTGATGTGGATTAATGTGGATTAATATAAATTTAACGTAGGTATAAATTTAGTTAATGTAGATTAATATAATTTTAGATTAATATTAATTTAATAATTTAGTATTTTATTGTAAATTTAGTTAATGTAGATTAAATATTTAGTATATTTATTGTAAATTTAACAAAATTTAATTTAGTTAGTGTAGATTAATATAAATTTGGTATTAATATAAATTTAGTATATTTATTGTAAAATTATTAAATTATTCATAAAACCCTAAAATAATTTTAGGGTTTTATAAATAGTTAATAAAAAAAGAGTTTAGAGTTTGTTAATTAACGTATTAAGTATTAAATGTGTAATTAATAATTAAAGTGAGTTTATGATTCTAATTTAGTATAATTTGATATTGTAATATAGTATTTTATGGTAATAAATTTTTTTTATTAATATATTTTTATATAATTTTTTAATTAATATAGTATTAATATAATGTGATAAGTGTATAATTTAATTTTTTCTATTTATGTCACTTATTTTATTTTGTTTTGTTAACTAACGTGTATCGAAATTTTTGTAATGAGATTTGTTGTATCAGATTTGAGACTCCGAGGATGTTGACTTCCGTGAACTAGCGGATTCAGTCATTTCGGTTTTGAGTGATAACATGGCATATCTATTGAGACCTAAATCCCTTAAAGGTCGTGATAACGAAGATGACGAGAATCAAGGGACATTGACAGAGTCGAAGAAGAGCATGTCCAAGACGACCGTCTCATCATGCGTCATAGTTGCCATTTCAGCATCCAAAATATGTCGTAGGACCTTCAATGCGTATATAGACTCTTCTTCTTTCTACACACCTGTATTTGATTTCTCTTATTTTTCTACTCCAGACGCCCCACAGAGGGAAGTTCGTGTAGTTGAGAAACTGACATAAGTTAAGAGAGATGATGCACGAGCAATGTACCATGTATCTCCTCCACAGTTTAGTAATGTAGGACCCTTCCAGATCACACAGATGATGATATGGGTTTATTATCTCATAATAACACTACAAAATTAGGACAGATTTAGGTATTAGACACTATAATAGAAGAAGAAGACGACGGTAGTTAGGTGTTATGTATTTTGTATCTTATATTATATTAATAAAAATTTGATTCCCTTATATATATTCATTTCTCATATCTGATTTCTTTGATTTCTCGTTTCTGTTCTATTTTTTACAAGTTAATTCACGAATTCTTCAAAAATTCAGTTTCATTCATGTAGTTTTGATCCGAGAATATTGCTTTTGTTGGATTGTTCAAAAGTTCGGATATAATTATGTATTGTTCGTATAGGAGGTTGGATTTTGGTATTGGCCAACATAGATAGAGATAGTAGGGTGAGACCCACAAATATGTCGTTGGTTGGATCCGCAACAACCTGTGTCACAGATTCAATTCGTGACATGCTATGTCATGGGTTGAAAACGCGACATAGCAAAGTCTGTCGCGGGTTCAACCCGCGATAAATAAAGTCACAAACAGAATTATTTTTTGTCAGAACTCATTTTAAATTTTTTTTTTTGGTTGGGTGTATACATCCCCTGTTTTGCGATTCAAGGAAGACCATGTTAGTGACTTTAGACATTCAAATTCTAATCGAATTTATAATATATATATATGTGTGTGTGTGTGTGTTTCTTTTTCGTTTTGTTTTCTCTATCAATCCGCATTAGAACTCAAAAACTCAAATCCCTCTCTTCACTGGTCAAAGCTCAAAAGTTCGAGATCAACTCTGCGCATTCTACGTCGATACCACAACCCCTAAAATGGCTTATTTACTCGATATTGTGCTATTTCATTCTCAATATTCAATTAAACTAACTGGGTCCGCAAAGTTTTAGTCGGTTAAATTTTCTTTGACATTTTGATTCAAATATCAATTTGGTTGCACCATTTTTATGATTTTGTTATTTGTGAAGACTCAAATCAAGTATTTGCATGATGGATTTGCTTTGCATGGTAATAATAAACAGAGCAAATAAACTGATCAGAAGAATTTGATCTTGTTTGATGCTGTTAGGTTAGAATAATTTGCTTCATACCGCAAACACAAAGATAGAGGCAAAACCCGGATTTTCTTTTTTCATTTTTTTTTTTGGGTAAGGTCTATTTTTGTGTTTAAATAATAGCACAAATGCCATTTTTTCCGGGGTTTTTTTTTCTATTAATTAGGCTTCATTTTGTGTAAAGCCCCATTTGCTTTGTCAAAGTATTTGTTTTATACTGCAAACACATTCATAGAGGCAAAACCCAGATTTTCCTTTTTCCATTTTTACATGGGTGTATAAATAGGAGAAATGCTTTTTTTGACCCCCCGGGGGGTTTCTTTTATATATAAAGGTTTTCTTCATTGTCTGTAAAGCCCCGTTTGGTTTGTCAAATTGGTTTCAACTGTAATATTCATCGAATTCATAGAAGTGGCAGATATTACCTTATTTGTAGTGTTTCGATTACTAGCAGAAATGCTGGGTTTTTTTTTTTTTTTTTTTTGGTATTTTCCATGACCAGGTTGAACAGAATGTGGCAGAGGACTGGAGGTTCTTCAAAAGAACCCAAACCAGCAGTTAAGGAACTGAGCAATTCTCCTAGAGTAGATGATCAAAACCAAAGAACTGATGGCTTGGGTATCCCCAAGAGGTCTACACTGTTGATTCTGACCTTGTTTCTTTTGGTTGCATATAGCTCTTGGGGTGTTTTCCATTATCAGTCTCAGAGTTTGCCAATGCCACTTAGGGCTGAGGAGGCAGGGAAACGGGGTTTTTCAGAGGAAGCGAGTATGAAACATGTAAAGGCTTTGACTAAATTGGGTCCACATTCTGTTGGCACTGCTGCTCTTGATCTTGCAGTGCAGGTTAAGTTGGCTCTGTTGCATTTCTTTAAGTTTGCCTTTTCGTTCTGTTTGAACTCTTAGATTAAAATTGATATTCTATGATGACTTTGTGGTCCTCTTGGCATCATCTTTGGTTTTAAAAATTGCTGATGGAAGAAAGGCCCTTTATTATTCCTACAAGTCAACTGCTGTTTATATGTTTGTATGAGATATTTCTTACATTGCTCCCAAATTTTACTTCGTTTAGTTCATAATGTGAGGCAGACTATTATTTTCTTTTTTCACAAGAAGTTATGATTTGATCAAAATTTAATTGTCGAGATGCATACCACAGTATATGGTGAACAATACACTTTCTGAACGTTTCTCATTTCAAATCTCCGCGCATTAGGTAGAGTTATTTGACACCTTGTGGTAAATTTGTCCTCGCTCTCAAAGTATGATTTTTGTGTATTTTAGTCTCTCAACTGCATTAGTCAATTGAGAAAGTGACAACCTTGTCATTGTCTTTTTGCATAAGCTACTGAAAATTTTGGCATCTCTCCTTGTATAAAAATGTATCTAAAGATTGGAAGCAAAAATAATTGTATTCCAAATCACGGGAGGTCAGTTTCTTCATGGATCTTAAGTTGTCTAAACTAATAAGCAAACATCTTTCCGTTTTGCATTATCATGAAACCTAGACATTTAGTGGATGCATCACAATTTACAACAAAAACCACTGCCTTTAGCAGGTAAGGTAAGAACACGTGCTGAAATCAATTATGAGTAGGATATATTTTCTGCTTCTCCTATCATGCAAATTTTGCATATTTTCTCCACAATTTGGTTAATGGGGCTGCAATGAAACTCAATCACTCCACAAAACAGTAATCTACCCTGCTAATACCCCAGAAGACTCTGTAAGTTAGCAACACTACTTGGAGCTTTGCCATTAACCTTTGCCTTAGTTTTCTTTGGATGCATCTGCACAATCTTTTCCAAACTCGCATTCCCTAATTTTCAACTGCATTAATGCAACACTAACATTTCACTTGGTGTTGTGCTATTTCCTTGGCTACAATAGAACAATTCTCTGCTGTTCTTCATGGCTGGCTTTCCTTTGGGAATGAAACAAAATATCATCAATAAAGACTGGTGCAGATATATCCATGTTAGGCTTAAACACATGTTTATAGTGTCCATAAAAGTTGTTGGAACATTGGTTAACCAAAAGGCATCATCACCAGAAGCTCACAATTTGCATAACAAGTTCTAAAAGCAAGTTTTGTGATCTTTTAATTGACGATATTTGGATAGCCTAATTAATTATCCAGAATCCTGAAGTTGATCAAACAAAACCATATAGTCCCTTCCTTCTTTTAAACAAGTAAGCAATGGTGAATCATGTGATTTATTTGACCCAATTAACTCCTTCAGAAGAGCTTTTTAACAAGACAATGATGTCATCTGCATGGGCAGAAGCCACTACGCTCTGCCACGTCAATGTCGGCAAGCTCTTCCATTAGAAGAACTTGCATGATGGGTGGATGAAGTGTTCGGTTGCTATGTCATCAATGAATACTTGGCTAGACTCTGAATATTCCCTGAAAGAACAATTTGTCACCAAATTTTGGTTTTATTTTTATATATTTTTTTTGTTACTTATTTCTTGTCAAATTGGAAGAGTAACATTAAGACTTAACGATTCCATGGAAACTTAATTTCTTTCGAGAAATTAAAATGGGAAAATTTGTTAATCAAATGTTATTGGTCTTGCCTAACATTGACCCAAATTTTGTGGGTATCTCTTGTAGGAAAAAGATAATGAATAACAACGTTGATATGTAATATGTAATTTGCCTTGGCTACTTGGATTCGGTAATATGCTGTTGGGTATTATGTTGAGCAGACAATTTTAGAAATGACTGTGGATCTTTTGGACTAGGATAGTATCTTACTTTGTAAAAATTTTTTATAACTTTCTTGTGTCTTGTATCCAAGTTAATATCACATCACATCCATGCTCTGGGAGATTAGATCTTCCTATAAATCTGTTGACAATCCTAAGAGACTCACTGCAAAGTGAAACAATCCCCTAAGTGAGTGACCATATCCTGCCTATAATTTGGTTCGCTGCATACAATGCAACAAACATGTTACAAAGGAACGAGTAGAGCTGAGATATTTGAGGACATGAGCATCCCTCCCAAAAATAACTGTTGAACTTGGGTTAAAAAGAATATCACCCGTTACACAGGAGATGGCAGTTATCTTTATTTATCAACTGTAGAATTTAATTGGGCCTATAATGGTACCTTGCCCCAACCCTCAAGCCTGAACCAAGTCTGTGTCTGCCCCACTCCCAAAATTTTCAACGAAGAAAAATACAGTAAAATTAGATATTCAAAAGTTTTAGGTTGTAACTGCTGAAATTGCATTTTTATGCTTTCTTTAGCTTGTGTTGATTTGCTATGCGCACACATACACACACATACGTATAAAATAAATATTGTATTTTCAACTCTCTAAAATTCCCATTATGTTGGTAAAGACTAGTAAATGCCAAATAGGGATTTGAGCAGTTAATAGGAAACCTTTGGTTATTGCCAACTCCATTTTATCCTTGCTATGTGTTCAGATACCTGTGGTTCTATATTTCACATCTTGATCCTTGGAAGTTTCTTTTATTCCATACTAAATTGATGTGGTAAGTCGCTATTTTTATCCTCGTTCTGAAACATTGTCGTAGAAAATTCTACTAATGCAATTTGTACTAGTATGTTTTAGCTGCATTAGAGGAAATCAAGAAAACTGCTCACTGGGGGGTTGATGTCCAAGTGGACTTTTTCCATGTGAAATCTGGTACAAATCGTCTGGTCAGTGGCCTGTTTATGGGGAAAATACTTGTTTATTCAGATCTAAATCATGTGATTCCAAGAATCTTGCCCAAATATGCTTCAGAGGCCGGAGATAATGCTAGTATGGTCTCTTCTCACGTAGAATATAAATTGAAATCAGAGATAAATATATCTCAAAATCAATTTAAATTTATGTCAAGAAAATCTATTACGAAAATAATCCACTTGTTAAGATATTTAATGGAAACATATAGAATACAGAAAAGAGATCTACATATGGTATTCATTGACCTAGAAAAAACATATGATAAGGTTCCTAGAAACTTATTATGGTGGACGCCGATGAAAAAAGTGATATCCTTAAAATACATTAATCTCATTAGAGATATGTATGAAGGAGCTGTAACCGGCGTAAGAACTTACCGGGGTTTAAGCGATAGTTTCCCAATTAACATTGGACTCCATCAAGATTCGGTATTAAGTCCCCTCCTCTTTGCAATAATGATAGACGAAATCACAAAAAATATCTAAGATGAAATACTATAGTGTATGTTTTTCGCAGATAATATAATACTAGTTGATGAAACTAGGGAGAGTGTTAATACTAAACTAGAGTTATGAAAACTTACACTAAAATCCAGAGAGTTTAGATTGAGTAGATCAAAAACCGAATATATGATATATAGGTTTAACGATAGCTATAGGAATGATGAAAAAACGATTAGGTTAAATAGGCAAAATGTATCAAAAAATGAATGATTTAAATATATAGATTCTATCATTTAAAATGATGGTAATATAGATAAAAATGTGAACCATAAGATTCAAGCGGATTGGATGAAATGAAGAAGAGTATCCAGAATTCTTTGCGATCATACGATACCATTGCATTTGAAAGAAAAATTCTATAGGACAGTGGTTAAACCTGCATTATTGTATGGTACTGAGTGTTAGACTATTAAACAATAGCAAGAACAAAAAAGGACTGCAGTAAAAATGATAATATTTATATGGATGTGTGAAAAAATTAAAACAGATAAAATTAGAAATGAAGAGATTCGTGATAAATTGGGAGTTAATTCAATTGTGGATAAGATGTAAGAATGTCATCTGAGATGGTTCAGACATATACAAAGAAGACCCAAAGATATACCGGCTAAGAAAATCGAGAATTTAAGTATATGAAATCTAGTAAAACGTAGAAATAGACCACTGAAAACTTGTATGCAAATTATCCGTAAAGACATGAAAGTTAAAAATTTAGAAGAGAAAATGGTCATCGATAAGAATAGATGGCATAGAAGAATCCGCACAAATTAAATTAATATATTTTAAATATTTATCTATTGATTTATTTATTTTTTTCCTTTTTCTTTTTCTTTTATTTTCTTTTTATTTTGATTTTATATATATTTTTTTTTTATTTCATTTTTGTTTTTTCTACATTTTTCTCAATTATCTCTCAAATGGTCAATCTCAAATATTGAGATTAAGTTTCAGTTTGTTGTATGCTTTCTTTTTCTTTATTAACCTTATATTTTTTAGGTTATGTTTCTATACTGTTTCTTTGAGTCGGCATGTTCATATGAGTAATTCATGTTCAGTTGCAGTTTGTTTGAGTGTGATTATTACCAGGTCTAAATCTAAACATGTATGATCTTTATTGGAGGTTGAGTGATCTGTGGAAAATATTGTGCACGAGTAAATATAGGTTCCAGCATTTTGTGATTATTACCGGTCTAAATTTGTTGAGTTGATCTATGGTAGATGCATGGAAAAGTATAGGCTCCAGCATTGGAGACCCGCAATAAACCTGTTCTGTATGTTTGTAGCAAGTTGCTCGAATTTGGTATTTACAATTTTAACTATGTTTTGAACTGTTGAAACCTGGAAATAAGGAAGTTGCAGAGAAAGGAATTCTTTTGTTGGGCTAGGTGCTTTTATGAACCTAACGATCAGTTTTTTGGTCTGGCATTACCAAAGATGAGAGAGCATAATGTCATGTGGCTCAAGCACCTTTGGACAAACAACAGGTAAAGTGGAAATAATGCTCAGGAAAAAAAAAAAGAACGAAAAAAAATGAAACAAAAACAAAAACAAAAGGGTCCAAATTGGAGGACAATCTGTGATTGTTCTGCATATTGTAATAAATTTGAAAACTTGGTAAAAACTTTGGAGTTTGGACCATGATATTAGCATATTATTTTGCTGGGCCACGGACTTTTTAGACTGGGGTTTACTCCTTGCCAAGGATGATTAGTGCAAGTATAAGAGGAATTTGGAGGGCCTATATTCAATTCAACCCAGGAATAGGCAATCAAAAGTTAATCAATGCATGTAAAGGTTGAAATCTTTTTTTTTTTTGCTTACTGGTTTTACAAAATGCAAGAAACTAATTTCCAGACCATGTACAAATACCGTAATTTCTTGAATGACAATCTTTTGTGTCCTTATGAACATACCGAAAATCACTTTATCCAATTCACACTTAACAAGACACCGAGTCAACTTTAGTTCCGTTCATTACGCATTTGAGTTCTTGTAGTAGTCTGTGCAGCATAGTACTTCCTTGATCTGATTCTGTTTTAGAGGACCATCTCTTCTACCAAAAGAAAGATTTCCACTTTGCTGAGGGTCGAGCTTTTACAGTGAAAATGTGCTTAACTTCCGGGAGGCAGATGGATGGCTTATTATTCAATTTTCAGGAGGCAGACATGCACCTACAAGATTTAATCCGACCCTTTTTTGGGTCAAAGACTCCGAGATTACCAGGAAATTTGATGGACAGGATGGAAACCAGCAGCTTTTGAAGCTAAGAGCAGATGTTCACAGAGTAACACCGAAAGCTTCAAAAGTTCTTAAGAAGCTTCCTCCTTGGTGTTCCCTCTTTGGGAAGTCCACATCTCCTCACCCTAGCATTCTTGAGTAGTCTTCCTGTAAACTTCTAGGTCTTCAAAAACATCGGTTAAAAATATAAACCCACAAATGATTAGAGTAGCTTTCATCTATATTTCTTTTAATTTTGATTAAACAAATGAATAAGTTTATATACAATGTAATGGATTGTGGCATTAATAAATTATTGTATATAAGCTAAATTTGGAGATCGAGGTTTTACTCTTGAAAGTAGCCTCTTCTTAATAAAGAGAAGGCTGTCTAGACACTATCCTAGTTTGGAGGATGTAGCAATTTCATTTGTAGAAGTGAATATGTTTAATGTCGGTTTGATGTATTCAACTCGTAAGCTCATTTTCTGTAGGGTTGAAACTAAAATATAAAGCAAGACTAGCAAATAGAGCAAGATATACAAAAATAAGATTTGAAAAAGTATATATCATAATAAATCAGGAAACATCCTACTTATCTCACAATTAAAGAGAAACGGTTTTCCTTTAAACTAATCTTGAATTTTGATCATTCATATTTAACTCCTGCGCTTTGCCATCAATGCTATTTCGCCACTCATTACAGTTTCCAGCTCCTCTAATTGCTACACAATTTTTTTTCCCCGTCATTTACCTAATTTTCAATTGATTCTGCCATAATATCCTAGTTTGGTAGTCAAACACAAAGAAATATTGATTGTGTGAAAAAACAAGTGACTACAATAAGTATCTGCAAATATGAAACATAGTCTGCAATAATTCACTGTATAAAAAAGCAGCATCTTTCAAGATTGCAGATCTTGTTCACCAGTAGTCTCCACAAGAACAAGTTCCATTCTGGAAGTGATGGAACCGGTGCATATCTCGCACTATAATCTCCCTCCCAGTCACGAGTGATATGTACTTTGTCGCATTATGACAATCGCCACAAACACGAAGGTTCTTGCGGATGTGTATGGTTGTGCCTGGACTAGTATTTATAAGTGCAAATGCAATGGCTAGCTTCTCACTATGACTATTGAGGAGGTGTTCCTTGACATAATTTTCCACATCATGAACGGAGTTCATGTCAGGCACATACCCTTCAGCTTTAATCTTATCTCCCAGTGTCTCTAAGTAAGCATAGATCTTCTTGGATTGGGGATGACTTGTACTCCCGGAATAGAATGTGTGAACCTCATTTCTTAGCTCCACCAAACTGCACCCCGGAGTTTTCTGGAGCCCTTTCTGTTCCATTGTTGTTCTCACCAGGGCCACCTTGTCCCACATTGAGGCAGTGGCATAAATATTGGTAAGCAAGACATGATACCCGCCTTCATCTGGGTCTAGTTCAAATAGTTTATTGGCAGCTATTTCTCCTAGCTCGACATTTTTGTGAATTTTGCAAGCACCTAACATGGCACCATATATACTTATCCCTGGCTCCATAGGCATATCTTGGATGAAATCCCAAGCCTCCTTGAGTAAGCCTGCTCGACCAAGAAGATCAACCATGGCTCCATAATGATCCATTGAGGGCTCCAAACCATACTCTTTCTTCATACTGTTGAAAATACTGCGCCCTTCTTCTACCAAGCCCGAGTGACTGCATGCAGAGAGAATGCATAAAAATGTTACATCATTGGGCTTTACCGCATCCTTTTGCATCTTACGAAACAATTCGACTGCAGCACGTCCAAGACCATGTGTTCCATACCCGTCTATCATGGCATTCCATGCCGTCACATGCCTCTCATTCATCATGTCAAACAGCTTCCGTGCTGTGTGAACAGCGCCACATTTAGCATACATGTCCACAAGAGCTGTCATCACATAGACATTGCCATCAAAATAATTTCTTATTACAAGACCATGAATCCACTTTGCCTGGCGCACAACAGATAATTCAGCTAGAGCAGGAACCACACTCACCAGCGAGAATGAATCAGGCTTAATATTTTGCCATTGCATCTCAACAAAGTAATTTAAAGCCTCATTAACTCTTCCATTCTGTGACAAACCCAAAATCATTGCATTCCATGAGACAAGCGTTTTAACTTTCATCTTCTTGAAGATAGCTGCAGCAGTATCAACTTTCTTACACTTCGAATACATAGAAATCAATGAATTCATGACCGAAACATCAGAGTTAAGCTTAAACTCATCCACTAACTTATGAACGAACATTCCACGCTCAAGATCACCCAGATCAGCACACGCATGTAGGGCACCCATTACAGTAACATTGGTTGGTTCCACACCTTGATCAAGCATCATTTGAAAAACCGACATTGCTTCCTCAGCATCACCACTCTGGACATAACCATCAATAATGGAATTCCAAGATACCACATTTCTATTACTCATCCTGTCAAAAATCAATCGTGCAATTCCCACCGCCCCACACTTGAAATACATGTCTACAAGAGCAGTGGAAACATTTACAAGCGATTCAAACCCAGCTCTAAGAACATAAGCATGAATTGATTTACCAATTCTCAAAGACTCAATGTCTGCACAGGCAGGCAAAATGGTGACAACAGTGATGGAATCTGGTCTCTTGCCTGCCTCTTGCATTCTCAAAACCAATTCCAAAGCAACATTTGGCAACCCATTTTGTGCATACGCGGCAATAATCGTATTCCAGGAAACTAAGTCTCTCACAGGCATTCTATCAAACATCTTATAAGCCTCGTGAATTTGTCTGCACTTGGCATACATATTGACGACCCCGGTCATTGCAAAAATGTTTGAAGAAAACCCATTTAAGATCAACTGTGCATGAATCAATTTACCCCATCTAAGATCAGAATTATCCCCGCAGAGCTTCAACAAGTAAGTGAAATTATAGACAACAGGCTGAACAGAGTCATTCCTCATTTGACAGAAGAACGACACAGCATCAACCAGAGATGAGGAGGAGTTGTTTTTAGCATACCCTTTAAGCATAGTGTGGTAAAGAGCATCAACTTTATCTTCAATTGGATTAAAGACTTTAGCAGCTTCCTGTAAGCTGCCAAATTGACAGAACAGACTGACTAGTTTAGTCTGGAAAAAGTGCTGATTGTAGTATCCATTTTTTATGATGAGAGGGATGATTTGGTGAAGCTCCTCCAAGGATGTGCAGAGTTCTAAAAGAATTGCTGATGGGTGTTTGTAAATGTGGGAAGGTATGTACCTTCTTTGTGAAATAGTGTGCTGGAAAAGAACGGAGGAGGAAACAGAGGAGCCTATTTTGGAGGACAGAGTTGATGGAGGTTTTGTGAGCGTTACATGTAAACTCATTCCTCTCCTTCTCTCTTTCCCTCTCCCTAAGCCAATAAACAATTGGAAGTCAGACAATAAAGAACAGAAGAAAGAACAGGAGGAGGAAGAAGCAAACGGATAAGGAGCGCAGGGGAGAAAAACAGATCGAGAGCGAACGCGAGCGAGCGCGAGAGAGAGAAGGGGGTTAAAATTCAAAATGGGGCAAATGGAGAGTCGGGTCGGGTACGGAAGGGAGTGGAGGAGACCAACCCAACCCAACACAACACACGTGTGTTGCTTCGAACTTTGTTACAAGCTACTCTTATGATTCTCTCTCGTGTCTCTCTCTCTCACTCTCTCCTTCCCAAATACAAGTACCAGAGAGAATCAACGGTTAGATAGATAGCGAGAGAGAGAGAGAGAGAGAGAGAGAGAGAGCAAGAGTGGTTTTTGGGGATCTTCTTATTTAAACCCCCAAGTGTCAATATGCAGACTGTACCCTTGGGAATTTCAGTGTCCCCAAAACAAGCCACCAACACCATAAAAACACACTCTCCCTCGAAAACCCGTCTCTATTTCAAGAAATCCTCTCTCTCTTCTAAGGCTCCTCTCTCTAATTCCTCCAAAAGAGGTAAGTTCTTTTGCTTTTCTGTTTTGACAACAATATTGCTAATGTTACTTGCCAATAAGTTTTAATTTGTGGGGTTTTTTTCTTTTCCTTGTAGAACTTAATGTTGTTTCCTAAGTTTGGCAAAACCGAAAATTTCCCATGTGAGAATTTTACTCATAATTGCACATCTGTGCTCTCTGAAGGTTTTGGGTGTTCCGAAGTTTTGCTTCACTTGGTCAACGATATTGTTTGTAGCGTTAACAATTTGAAGTAAATTAGGAATGAAGTCGGCTTGTTTGTCACTAACTTGAGCCTATTTGGCTTTAGTTTTGTTCTTTGTTTATAAGATCTGAAGAATCAATCAGAGAAAAGCTGAAGACAATGAATTGTAAAGTGTTTGAGGTTTTAATGGTTGTAGGCGTTTTGAGCTATTGATGGCAAAATTTGCCTAGTTGATTATAGGAGTTCTTCAAGCAGTGCTAACAGCTGTTTTTAGATTCAAGTGATCAAGCATTGACGACGTACAAGTTGCGTATCTAAGTAAATCAAATTGTAATAATCATCATGACAAGTTGGTTTTGCCATTTCCGGGCTTTTAGGGGATGAGTTGCTAAGAGACGAGGCTTTGGAGAGACATTTTTGTACTAAGTATTTCAAGCTATGCAAGTTAACGGTTGCTTTAGGATCAGGCTTGAAGGAGATTGTGCCCTCTTTTCCACCTGACATTTATTTTGTTCATTTTGAGGGTCAAATTCTTTTTTTTTTTTCATTTAGTTTGGCCATACTAGGCATAACAAAGGTGCACTGTGCCAGCATAATTCACACCTAGGTTACATGGAAATGGAAAAGGATACGAACCGATATGAGAAAATGACACTTTGTAAGAATACAATAAATGAAAACGTGGGGAAACATGTAAATATAAAATATATATATATATATATATATATATATATGAGAATTTTTAAGTAAATATTTATGGAAATAATGGAATAGTTATCTTTTATAATAAGAATCTAAAATGATCAAATACGTAATTATTAAGTATAAAACAAATAACATAAAATATAAAAATTATAATTAAATAAGTAAATAACTCATTAAATATGAAAAAATGTGTAAATATAAAAAATATAAAAATTTTTATATAAATATTAATTAATTTAACGTGATGAGATTTTTTGAAAAGGGGAAACATTTCGGAAACATTTCGACAATGTAAAAGGTTAGTGTTGAAAAGTTTCTTTGCATCAAAGATTCACACTATCTCTACTTGTCTACCATTTGTGACCATTGAAGAAAAAGATCCGTTCAAGTGATTTTACATATAATACAGTATTGTTGCTCTTGTTGTAGGCATATGTAAAGCTAGCCAAGTAGTTGAATTGTTTCCGACTGTTTCGCCCAAGATTGTTGTTAGGGAGGCAAGAGTAGAGGATTGTTGGGAAGTGGCCGAGACTCATTGCAGTTCCTTCTTCCCAGGCTACTCCTTCCCTTTAGATTTTGTTTTGAGGATTGACCGGCTAGTGGGTATGCTTTTGGGGTTCTCGGTTCCTGCTGGTTGCAAGAGAACTTGTTTGGTTGCTGTCATTGGTAACTCAGATCAGAACTTACTATTTGGAAGTGAAGATTTAAGAATTGGAGGATTAGATGGGAGATTTAGTCTCAACAAGGGTTATGTGATTGGGATATTGACTGTGGATACAGTTGCAGATTTTCTTCCAAGAAAAGGCCCACTCCGTCAGAGGCGGTGAGTAGACAGTATATCTTCTTGATTAAGTATTTCTATATATATATATATATATATATATATATATATATATATATATATATATATATATATAACTCACTGAGGTGCTCATCCGCATGTAAATTTATCTCACTTATACATTTTTATTGGGGTATACTAAAACTTACCTGCATCCACGAATGCCAGGTTGTTTGTGCCGATTTCTACGTTTTAGGAATGTGGTCAATGTTGTGTCTTAATGAGATCCAAATTTTATCTTAAATAGGCTATTTTTTATTCCATTTAATGAGATAAGTTTATGAGCAAATCTACAGTTAGTTGCTAGTTCACTCAGCTTAGTTGTAGTGCACCTGCCCATATTTTTGTGAGAATTCAAGAGTATCTCAATTCATTTTTTCAGTGATTGCAATACACAAAGTGCTATTCATTTTATAAGGAAAGAAGAGAAGGATTTGAGGGAAGCATGAGAGGATTTTTATTTTGGGGGAGAGAGAGAGAGAAGGGGGGAAAAAGCAATGACAGCTCATCAACCATGTCATGTATTAGTCAGACGGATTTCCACTATTAGGGCCCGAAGTTACTATGCTCACTATTGTCCAGCGATACTGATGTTACATATATTCTTTTACAAAAATTCTTGCATTCTACGTCCATAGACAGTCTAAAAGAGCCTCTGCCCGCTTTGATGACATAGTTGTCCATACCTTAAAAGCAATACCTATTATGAGGACTTGATAAATCTCTTATTGGAAGTATGTTCAATCCGTGCTGTTTCCTCTTGTGATGAATGACACCCTACAAGTTAATGTATCATAGACAAGTTCTCTGTTCCTAATTCTCCTGTAGCTAGATCCTCCGGCGCAAAAGAGCGTCACACTGTGGAGACCGGATAATTCTTTGTGTCTGATTATCAATCATCATACCATCACTATGAAGTTTAACTTGCGCTATGATGGTTTTTCAACCTCCAATATGGTTGATAAAACAACTCTTTCAAATGTTTCATCAAAAAACCAATGACCTGTACTATGGGGAATAACTTAAAGAGCATTTAGTCCCTGAATAGAAGTAAATTGGAATATTTCATGTGTTCGAGGACCTCTCTTAGGCCTTCTGGGTTTATGGCTAAAACTCTATAAGAATTAGTTCCTTTTGAGTTCTTTTTGAATGATTCAGCCTGTTTGTTTTGCAAATTCAACCTCTGCATTGTGCGTGTAAGTTGGTATGGAATATATTCCCTTGATACTCCTTTTTGGCCTCTTTTCTGCTTCCTCTACGCTCCAAATATATGATTTATAAAATGAAGATATAAAAAAATAAAAATAAAACTATTGAGTGACACCTCTATGAAACCACTCCTACTTTAAGGTCAAAAAGGTTATGGAGGCCTCTGCCTCGCCTCTTTGTGTACTTGTTGCAATGTTTAATTTTTAATGTTTTATATCATTGTCAATGGCAAGATTCTAGGAAGTCTTGGACCATGAAGGGGACTAGCACTAATGTCCTGGTTTCTGATGGAAACTATGTTGTACCGGTACTTTAAGAAATGAATCATGCTTGTTTTCTGTATGTGTGATCTGTCTTTTGACTTGACACAGTAAACCATACGACATTTTGTAATTAAGATTAGTGTAAAATTCTTTATAATTTTCTTGTCACTAGGTCTGTGCCTTGTGTCTTTGCCTGTTTCTGGTGTCGCATAGTCTGTCTTTGTCCTTTATAGGATTGAACCCATGTGATCAAGCATGCATAACAAAGCATCTGCTCTTCTCCAGCAAAGATCTTTACAGCCATATAATCTTCGCAAGCTTGTTTTACTCTGGAGTTATGGAGCCATTTCATTTTTACATAGTTGGATTTATTCAATATTGTGTTTAGCAATTGAAAACCTTCTTAATGTGGCAGGACTGGTGTTGCCTACATATCAAATGTTGCAGTTCGGGAGGGATATCGCAGGAAGGGAATAGCAAAAAGGTTGGTAGCAAAGGCTGAGGCTCAAGCCGGAAGCTGGGGCTGCCGTGCCATTGCATTGCATTGTGACCTGAACAACCCCGGAGCCACAAAATTGTACAAAGGTCAGGGTTTCAAATGCATTAAGGTTCCGGACGGAGCAAACTGGCCCCAACCTAGGACTTCTCCAAATATCAAATTTAACTTCATGATGAAGCTTCTAAATCCTCCCACTGCTGTTTAGGTATCTTAGGAAACATGCTTAGACACTAAAATTGTGTAAATAAAACATGAATATAACATCATAGATGAAATCAAAATTAAGGTATTTGAAGTTTGGGTATATAACGTGAGCTGAAAATTCTCCCGCTGAATTTGTGGCATTGTAATTTTTTTTGGCTGAAACACTTGGAGCCTGTACATTGTGTCCGTATTATGAGCGGCAACTTGTAAAGGCTGTTTAAAGTTGCTTTGGCAGTAACTTGTAAAAGCTGTTTAAAGTTGCCATGTCCTGTTGATACAAAGTTAGATTTGTTAAGCGCCGATGATTTTTTCTTTTTCATGTTGTCATTGATCTCAACTATTTTGAATCATAGCCATTGCATGCATGCGCATGGATGTGGCATGGAGTTCTTGAGAGCACAATTTGCTCCTACAAGAGAATAAGAGCCAAGGCATGCTATCAAGATATTAATGCCTTACCAACCCGTTGATTCAATCTTCCAAGGTAGACCGTTCTTAAGACTATGGAAACTGAAATAAGGTAAGCCAAAGATTTCCGTTACTGCAGAAAATTTATTGGTCTTTTCTTCTACATGTAGGAGCCAACCATCACAAAATGCTGATGAACGTCGCACAGCTCACATATAGCATAAAAGAAAGCAAAATTTCAGTATTCAAGTACCAGGCGACTTGGTATCTCTGTTTTCCTACCAGAACGAAGATCAAAAGCTTAAAGGGAGATCCCAAGGCAAGTCTAGGTTTCTGAAGCATCCAAGACAGATGTGGGATGTGAACCAACTGCTATCCACAAAATAAACAGTAACTTAGTAATGCTGCAAACAGATCTATTTTAGAGATGTCTCGACCCGGGAAATCTTTGACTGCAGGAACTAGGACTGCCTCAAATTTCACGGCAAACTCATTTTTGCTTGAATTCTAAGATTGACGGGTGAATCTGGATAAAGCAGAAAAAACCTGCGCTGGGTAATCTTTGACTGCAGCAAGTACAGCAAGTCCAAGTTTTATGGCATCAGCCTTGGTTGGAGCCTTCCGTGTGTACTCAGGTCAGCTGCAGCAAGATATGGAGATCAAAAAAAGCCTCTGAAACAGATCAATATCTTGGCCTACCTCAAGACATAGAGATACTGAATGTATATTATACTTTTTCTACACCAAGATTTGAAATCAAATTTTTTATCCTAGTTTAGCATAACATAATACTTTAGACATCTTTGAAGGTTTATACATTACCATCTGGCTCCAAAAACTACCAGTAGTAACTGCTCCCACGGGTTCTAGCACCTTTGCCTGATAGACCAATGAAATAAAACGTGTTAAAATTTAAATAAACACAGCATTTAGCAGTGTAACATCGAACACAATTCCTAAGCCTTCTCATGTACTAATCATTTTATCATTTAATGGAACGCAAACCAAACACAGCTACTACCCAACACCATACCAAGAAGTTAATACATTATAGCTACGAGTACAAACACCATTACAGCATAAGACGGTTCAAGGACCAGAGTCTGTTTTTAAAAATCATCCCAACTGACAATCCTCCCACTATACACACTCGGAGGGGTACGCAAACTCCATCATGAACCTCAAACAGTTCGATTTGATTATCATTAGAGGCCACAATTAGTTGTACTTCCCACACCATTTTAGCATTAAAAACACTCGGTCTGTCATGTTCCATTAAAGTTATAAAAGTGGATTATACTTGAGACACCCGAGTCCTATGCAGATTGAGAAACTATCAACCTGTTAATCATGTAACAGATGATAATGAATGCATGGACTTCATGATTGATTTCAACTTCGATACCATATTTAGGGATTCCAATGGGGCAGCATACATCAGGGATCAGCTTCAACTCGTAAGACCAAGCTTTCCTTTCACTGAGCAAGACAAACCACATAAACATGCACATGCTGAAACTCTTTATAGGCTTCACTAATCACACCCTGGCAAAACCAAAATCTCCTTAATAACCCATCAGAAAATATTATGACAAAAAACATCCCACTTCCCCCAAATTTCAGATTCCAAACAGTAAATATTAGTCAAATCTTGCAATCATAGATGATGAGTCTTAATAATGACTCCCCCTTTGAAGGCTAGAAATTCATCCCACCATCTGGTCTTGCTAGATAAAACCACAGAAACCACATAAAATGACCTGACAGAGGAGAAAGTCTCCTCTGCTTTCCAGTCAACATGCATAAAGGTATTTTTAACAAAAGAAAATTCCAAAGTCAGACTTCCAAAATAGAGGAGATATCAAAATGGCCTTTGCAGCTAAAATAAAATAAAAATTAAAAAAAAAATTATGCGAACATCTGTCCAATTACAAAAGATTAAGGAAAAAAAATGTTGGTAACATGACCAGTTTACGCATTTGAAACTAGCTCCTGTTAAAAAAGGACAACATGACATAACACCAACTCGCCAAGATAATGCGCAGCCAGCTATAAAGTAGATGATGGATGTAGAGGAACCTACAGCAAAAAAGCCTCCCGCGCCATTCCCTCCATCAACAATTATATGGAACCCCTCCAGTGGCTTTTCTGTGATTCAAAAACCAGAAAGAAAAATGCAAGAAATCAAAAATACTGAAACATATTATCATATGTCTAAACATCATCACAACTTGCAAGTCATGAACCATTGGAAAATAAAAATACCAATGGCCCCTGCAGCTTCGTGGACTGCCTTTACTAAATCAGAGGTATAGATTTTCATGTAGTCAACTCGCTTCACCGTTGGAGAAGCTTTTTTGCCAGAACCCTCATAATTTTTGGTGGCGCGGTCTAGAATATCGAATATCCATAATATCAGTTTTCCCAAGCCCTGCAACACTTGTAAAGAATTTAAAACCATTTCTATCGTAGGGAAGGTGACTAGCTGTTTGCAGAATCACAGCTTAAGAGATTAGTTAAGAGAACTAAAAAATCCAACAAAAATTGACTTATACAAACAATTCAATATGCATAAAGACAAAGCACATTTGAATGATGTAGCATAAAAAGAAAGTAGTTTCCATATTACCTGTAATCATTATGGAACCATCAAGTGGACATAAAATTTCATCATCTTCAGCCAGAGTACTGTTAAACATTGCTGGTGTAGAAGCCAATCTGAAAAACAAAACATAACGATGACTCAACCATATAAATGTGAATATATACATGTAAGGGGAGGAGACATGTCAACCATCTACGCCAACAAGTGTTTGGCGTAAATCTACTCTCACTATGCCTATTGCATGATATTGACTTGCATGTTGTCCCATCTTTTGAATCTAGGTCTTGAGGTTGAAGGCCAAGAGCACAACATATGCAAGCAAATGTTTTGTTTAGGCCCCAAAGGACATTTGGCTTGGTGGGAGCCTTGGGTTAGAAAATTGGACTATACTATGAGAACCGTACCCTATCGTATGTATTCAAACTGGATTAGCCGGAATATCGCTTCAAATATTCATGGCCCGGTACCTGAAAAAAAAAAGGAAAATGTTCTGTCTCGGGTTTACAGCAAGGCCCACCTCAGCTCTATTTGCTATACGATGTTGTCAAGGCCCACCTCGGCTCAGGCATTGATCCCTTTCTTAACCAAAATCAGCCCAAGTTGATGGTGAGATCCATTGTTCCATTCGAGCCGGGTGGCCTGGGCTGAGATCCATGAGAGTGAATCAAGCCCCCAACTTACAATTTTTTGAAAATTTTGTTGGGTTTGGCAATCTAATCATGATTTTTTAAATAATGATAATATAATTTGCAAATTGTTTTTTTTTTGTAGTGATAATTTGCAAATTTTATTTGTTTTCACTCCGATTCTTAACCAGAGCAGAGGAATTTAGAGAGTTGAACAAGAACTTTGGATGCCATTTTGATTTCCCACTCTAATCAAACATGTCCCAAGCAAACACAACATTCCAAAACGTGAAAACAATGTGGTTTGGTTTTGACAATTTTGTTTCCTATGTTTGGTTGGTGTCATTTCACAACAAAAATAGAAGTTTTGACTCTTCATTTTAAAAGATCTTAGTTGTAGTTGGTACTGTGATCCATGTTCTTAAATCTACGTTTTTCTTAGTTATCAACTTGATGAAAATTAGAATTAAAATATTTTTTGTAAAAATTATTAAAAAAAAAAGACAGGAGGGGTTGTGGGATTGGTGGATGCGAGGCACATTGGCTCCATGTATGTCGGGTTGACCATGATTTGATTAATGTTAGGGCATGTGTTTCTGTGTGGAAAAATCATCGGATCTTGGTTAGTATTGCCCTTCTATTTTACCCACATTAAAATATAGCATGGGAATTCGCAAATGTATGTTGTCAAGTTTGATGCTTTGTCGACTTTAAAGAATTAATGTTCATGGCTTGCCCTCTCTCTCTCTCTCTCTCTCTCTCTCTCTCTCTCTCTCTCTCTCTCTCTCTCTCTCTCCCTCCCTCTCCCTCTCTCTCCCTCCCTCTCCCTCTCTCTCTCACCCACATGAATATAAATGGTTCATGTTTGACTATTGTGACAATTAATAGTTTGAGCTATGTCCTTGCGATGGAGTGGCTCTTAAGAATGCCAAGGGACTATTACCTAATTATTAATTTCTCATATGACAAGCATTAGTAAGTCAATCCACAATATTATTACAATTCACGAGTATTCAACAACTATCGAGATGGTTGCCTTTAATAGAAAATTACTACTTTTATTACAAGAAAATTTGAATTTCGGTTTTAATTAAAATTTTATATCTTTGAAATGAAAAGAAAAAAAAAATTAAACTCTTGATTGTATTAGCCCGATTATTGTCCGAAGAATTTTAGAACCTTTTAGTAGTGAAGACGAGCATTTGATTCTGAATTTAAAAATTATCATAAAAGAATTGATTTTTTCTTTTAATTTTCTTCTCAACCAATATCATATTATCGTATTATTATACTATTGTTAGATACATACAAAATCATCACCAAATTAGACTCTAGTAATAGGGTATTAACTCTTTTAATCAAAATTTTAAATTCAAATTTTAAAAATAAAAAAAAAAGTATTACGAGAGTCAATCATTAAATTAAACTTTATAACTGTTTGAATCAGATGATCTAATAAAAAAAATACATATACGGAGCTTTACCCATGAAAATAGCAACTACGCTACAATTAACTATGTGATATTGTGCATTAAAGCTATGGATCTTAGTATTATTTTGAAGTTTAATTTTCCCAATTTACAATTCACAAGTCCAAGGTGGAGGGAGAGTGAACGAGAAAGTTGCAGTGGAGCAGCATCCACGGCGAGGCTGGAGGGCTCGCCCATCAAAACGGCGCAACTTTGTTTGGACTCACGTGACAGAAATTTTACACATCTATGCATTACATTACATTACATTAATTATCCTAATTATTATCAAACTTAATTAATTAATTTAATTTTGGGGAGTGTGTGCTGTCTCTTAATCTTTGCTGTCCAACATTTTCTTGTCTCATGACTCATGCATGTGCCCCTATACATATTTATATTTATATTAAATATTTTTTTGTGTCAATAAGTATAATAACAATTATTTAATATTTATATTTAAAAGTGACGTCCAACCGTGTATACCCAATACAATAATACAAATTTTGAACAAAAATTTTTATTTTACCATGCATTGATGGAATGATTAGACACAAATAATTTAAATTAAATAACAATTATCTTATTTTTAGTTAGTGTAATTGGTAATGGAATGTCAATGGCGGTGTGATGGCACTGACCCCCTTTGCTGAATTGCTTTTCAATGCTGTCTAGTCTTTGCCCCATTTGCTAGTGTTCTCTTCTGGGCTTTGTCTGGACTTGAGTTGCTTATTATGTGCTTCTAGAGTATTGTTAAGTAATGTCTAGTTGTTTTTCTATCCTTCTCTAATTTACTCTCTCTCTCTCTCTCTCTCTCTCTCTCTCTCTCTCTCTCTCTTGTCACCGTTAGTAACCAGAATTATATCATGATCAATTCAGTTCGAGTGTCTATTAAGCCTTATTTAGAAGGCAGCTTTCCCTGTATAGTTTTTCTCAAACTTGATAGTTGGTTAAGTGAATTAATACCCCATCCTATTAAAACGACTATCCGTTGATCTCTCTCACACACACAATTGCTTCAATGACCATCTTAGATGAATAGTCAAATACTTGAAATTTGCTTTTCATGTTGCTAAGTATGTTATGTTTTCAAGATTCATGTGTTGTTCATGGCTTTTAAGTAGATGCTTTGCCAGCTTCGCTTAGTTGTTTATTTGGTTCATTTTCATCATCCATAACCCAAGTTTCATTGCGCAGGCCCTGGTTTGCACCCTCTGATCCTCAAACATAAGTCAAACGTGTCGACAAGCAGAATACATGAGAAACCAGTAAAATAAGATTAGAAAAAGAATTTGCACCGAGCTGAAATTTAGCTCCATTCCTTGGAGGGTTACATTGACATTCTCAGCAGAGCTCGAACTTGAACATCCAAATCCAGAAGAGAGAGTTGGATGCAGTGTGTTTTATCCGCGACCAACAAATTACAAGTGAAAATTGCTGAGGAAAGATGAGGTAATTCAATTATACATTAGTATGGTTCTTGGAAAGAATAAGAATTTTTTTAGTAGCTTATTCTTTCTGAGAACCAAACAATGCTAGATAAAAGGAAAAGGAGTATTTTGCTATCTCCTTACATTGTCACTGCCCGAATCGATCACTACCGTTAGCCTTCTCGCCGTCTTCAAGAACTCGCTGCAAAGGAATCACAAACAAAAGATCAGCATAGGAACAAAGAAAGTAAATAATTTTCAGAAATTTCAGGGACATTTACCTGAATGATTCGTCACCGATGTGCTTGACAGCACCTGCCTTGTCAAGATACCGAATATTGCTCAGTGTCTCTGAACTTTCAATGCCAAACATGTTGGCAATCTTTTTACAGAGCTCATCATATGACCTGAGGACTGACAGGTCAAGATTTCGACCCACATCTTCAGATTCCATGAACACCTTGCACCGATCGATCTCCAAACCAAGATCAATTTTTTGGTGTTCCTTGTACCAGGGACATCTGTCTTCTGATGAGCTCTCGGGGGGACCATTCTGCACAACTGCAGATCCTGAACCATCAGAGACATTTGTCATCTTCTCTTGATTCCCATCTGATAAACTGTTCCCAGATGTAGCACCCGAGCAGCTTTGAGACATTTGCTCTTTGGTGAGAATTGGTTGACCAAACAATACAAAATGGGAACTCCGACTCCTTATCTCATTTTGTTTCTTCAAACTCGGGGATGCGTTTCCCATAGATAACAAGCAAGCAATGTTCTCATTAGTTTTCAGCTTGCTAATGAATCTATCAGCAGGAGTTCTAGGAGAAGCAGTGCGATCAAATTGCTGGAAATTGCCCGGAAACAGCCCCAACTGCAATTTGTTAAGGTGGAGATCTGATAAAGTTTGTCCAAACTGGGCATGCCTGGCTCCCTGTATGCCTGCAGGTATGTTGTCTGACACACAACATGATGGGCGGTTGGGCATGAGGGGGTTGCTGGAAAAGGACGTCATTGGAATTTGATCAATAAGAGGAAAATCCGGGTGCTGTGGAAACCGCAACTTTTTTCTTGGAGGGGAAAATGGGGAGAGATTAAGAGCTGGCATATTTGATACAAGCTCAACTAGCCATGGGCTCACCCGTTTCACATTCTGGAGCAAATCTGGCTCATCCCATGTGACCTGCAAGTCATTTCCACCAATTAAAACCTTGCCTAAGAAGTAACAATAATGAACAAGTTTCTGAATTATCCACTTTTTGACAGATTGAAAAAAGTTGAAACGTATTTTAATTACAAGGTGTCCTGTTATACATCTCCCTACATATTTTGCAATTTCCAAAATTTCCTTCCTATGCATATCATCTGAATTGCAACCGAAATGGTACCAGAAAAATTGAATGACGATTCACAATCATAAGTCATATTTGTATTAAAAGTGAAATAAAAAAGTGTTCCAATTCCATAACACATGGACCAGTTGAAGTGAATATTCATAACTAATTTTCAACTTCTTCTGTCCCACAACATTAAAAGGTACCAAGGTTGCAAGGAAGTGCAAATTATGACAAAGGTACAATGTATTACTCATACAGGAGAAGGGAAATTTTCTTCCAGTTCCTCCAGATCTTACATTACCGCTGTTGATCAGAAATAGCCATACCATAAAGACTAGATGACAAAAAGGAAGTCCTTAATAAAAAATATGCTAGCAATTTAAAAAAAAAAAAAAAAAAAAAAAGAAGCAGTTCTTGGCAAACCTGAAGAAGTCTCCAAGGTGAATTAGGCCAACGGAGAGGATCAGCAACATGAACAGAAGATATAGTCCCCATAAACCAGCTAATTCGAGATGAATCTTCGGTTTCAAATGGCATTTTGAACCGCATCCCAGAGCACCACTGAATCTGCATAGCAGCTTTCACTGCGGAAGCCTTCACACAGAACTCCGGTGTACTTGCACGTGGATAGTACACAACCTCAAAGGGCTGCCCACTAGCAGCAAGAGTAGCGGCTTCAATCACAGATTCCGCACTCACTTTCCCTTTTCCCATAAAACTTCCATTACCATCTCTCATCAATTTACTCTCATCCTCCCTCAAAAACATCGAATAGCCACCATAACCTGGTCCACAGTTGGGGTTCCACCCAGAAGGGGCATCAATTCCACCACCAAAACCCCTCTTTGACCTTCGAATGCCAACACAAAGATCCCCATTATCCGCCCTCAAAAACACAATTGAATCACCGGCAACAAGCTTCTTCTGGTTAACAAAATTACTCCATCCAGTCGTCAACAAATGCCTTCGCGGAGTCCCCCTATATATATGCCTAAACTTCCAAGTCATCCCATGAACATCCTTAGCCAAAATGGTCTGTACAGGCGGTTCAGCCGTGTAATCTAACCGAGGAAAAATAGTTTCCGCACAGTACCTAGGAACAGAGAAACCCCCACCATTGTTTGCATCAGACTGTGTCAAAGTCTTAGCAAATGATGCCGGTTTCTCCAAATTTTCACCAACGCCACTATTATTCCCTAAAACCCCATCGTCATCTAAATCATTTTCACAATTTCTCAATGGAATCACCCTTAATTTGGCGTAAACTTCATCGGTTTCAGCATCAGCCAAAAACTTAATATTAGAAACCCTAGAGAGAATTAAAGATGGGATTCTAACGAAACTGCCAAAATCAACGTTTCCGTTAGCATGTTCAGCATGACCTTGAGGGAAGTAAAAGACTTTGGAATTAACATTCGGCATTTGAACCATACCTCCGGCACAAGCATGCCATAGTTGTGAATCTAAACACTTCTCTATCGTCTCTTTCGCTGAATTAATCAGTGGGATCATTTTTTTCCCCCAAAATTTTCAGATTAAATTCTGCAAGAGAAAGAAATACCTATCAAGAACAAGAACCGAAATAGGGTAAGAGAGAAGTTAATTAAGGAAAAGACCAACTTACAAGATTTGAACACGAAATCGAGGAAAAGGGTTTGAAAATTAAGTCTCAAAATGCATTAATCATGGCAAAACTCTGAGAATCAAACAACTGTTTGTAGTGGAAAGGAAACATGTGAGGTTTTTCTCTGATCAAAATTAACAACTCTTATTCTCAGGAACTAAGTCTCTTCAGCTACGGTTTACAGAGTCCGATCTTTAAGTAGAGAGTGTGAGAAGGATGGTCGCCTGAAGCTTCTTGCCGACCAGGAGTGTGATTGTAGAGAGAGAAAGGAAGGAAAGAATGGACAGAAGGGTGAGTACAAGAGAGGAGGAGGTTATTTAGGAGATAGAGAGGAGTGAGTTCGTAAACGTATCGATGGGTAATGGATCGCTAGACTACAAAAGGGAAGCCAAAGTTCAGGTTCTTGTTGGCCTGTTTTATCGCTTCTCTCTCTCTCTCTCTCTCTCTCTCTCTCTCTCTCTCTCAGTATTTTTTTTTTTTTTCCAGATCTGAAGCCACTCATCCCTTCATTACTCACACTGTCTCTATTTCTCGTGAGATATCCCTAAATGACAATTTTCATTTTAAAATCAGACTTAATTACATTTTTGACAAAAAATTGCAATATGATTTTTAACATTAACGGTACAATATCAAAAATAATTTTATTTAAAATTTAAATTATCTTTTTTCTTGAAAGAATTATCTTTGTTCCTTTAAAATTATAATACTAAATGTATATTATATTTTTTCTATTTAATATAAAATTTTAATTCAATCCTTAGATATAATCTAATATTCAATATTACATTCAAAAGAACTATTATATTGATCAAGTGTGAGATATTAAAACATTAATATTTATATAACTAGAATAAAGTTGCACCCTTTTAACTATTCTCACTTCTATATTTATGTTTATCTCATTCTTCATTTTTTATTATATAAGAAAAATTCAAATTTGAGATTTAAAAAAAAAAGAATAGTATTAGTTAAACTAATTCATTATTCTTCCTTTTTTTTTTTAGATAAACTATCAATATCTGATAATTATGTTTAATCTGATTAAATTTGATTTGAGTCGAGTTAAATTTTTAAAAAATAAAATTTTTTTTATACTTATTTCTTTATATATAAGACTTAAATTAGAATTTATTTAAACAATATTAATATCTGATTACTATCGAATCAATTAAGCATCGGTTCATTGTTCTTCCTTGGTCAAAACAATGCCCTGTTTGAATCGAAAACCAATAAACTCCATTTAATTAGATTGGAAGTACTTAAATAATCAAATTATCGCGTGTATTCAAAATATCACGATATTTAAGAAACCAAAAACTTTGACTGCACTGAAATCAAAGCAAAATCAGATTAAGCAAAAGAGTAGACACAGATAAGTACATGATAACCAGAGTTAACTAACCATACCTATTAGTTTGGTCCTTAGGTTGAAAAATGTAACCATCGTCAACTCAGACATGACCTCATCACTGATCGTTGCGAGTGACCCTCATTTTTTGGTCGATCTGGATTTGGACGCGATAATTGCAGATAAAGTCGGAGGGCATTTTGGGTATTAAACAGCATTGTGTTAACAATTTTCGGATTTACATTTTTAATGTTGTATGATTTACAATAATATTTATGGGTAAAAATTTTAAAAAAAAAAATTATACCAATAAAGCGAAGTACAATACAATTCGGTTAGAACTAAATTTATAATTTTTAAAAATAAATAATTTTTAAAATTATATATCTATTATTTTTTCTTAAAATTTTACGACTGTGTAATAATAGTAACATAGGAGTGTATTCGATTCGACTTGATACTAAGTACCGTTATGTTCAAATTCGAATTCAAATATTTTAATAATACTCGAACTCAAAATCAAGAATGATAATTATATGTCTCAAAATTGATTTGTTTATAATTTAATGAAGTTAAAATCGAATTAAAAACTTAAAAACTTGATTTTATTTATTTATAAAACTTTATTAATATATTCCACTTAATTTAGTAAGGCAAGATGAGAGTGACTTTGATAGTAAAAAAAAAAACAAGTAAATTTTAATAGTGAATCGGGGAGGGTGAATAGATCAAAACAATCGGCTGATTGTGACCCGTCCTCTAGTCCCTCTCACTTGTGGTTTTGCAACGAAAAAGACCTCTTCACGACAACATTCCTTCAATTCTTACATTTGTTTGGAGTTGGACGGCTCAATAGTACTTTAATTCTCTTTTACACCTAGAATTGATGTTTAATTAATAACATATTTTTAAGTCTGTTAGAATTATTTTGATATATATCATTAGAAAATGGGTATCGGATCGTTTATAAGAAATTGACCTGACCCAACTTATTTTTAAATTCAAATAATAAGAAAGGGAGGGAGAGAGTAGTTTTCTTGAGAAAACCAACTCTCCCTTCCCCCCCCCCCCCCTTATTTTTTAATAAGGTTTTGGCTTTTTGAAATAAAGGGTTAAGGAAGAAGGTAATAGGGTTTGAAGAAATATCATTCCCATTTTGAATTTGGAGGGACTAAAATAGGAAGATATTGGTTAATTGTTTTGCGAGGATTACGTCGCAATTAAAGATATTTAAATTGTGAAAATTTAAAATATTTTATTTATGATAATTTTGGAATCAATTTCATATCAATATATCAAACGAAAGGTTAATGATTCAATTTTAAAAACTTTGGAATCATGATTGTATTTTATGTATAATTTAAATTCCAACATATACTGTGTGTTACAGTAAAATTAAATTTATTGAAAATTTTAACATTTTCTGAATAAATAATTTTTCTAGTATCCATTAATTTATAATCAATGCAATTTTCTAATAAAATTGAAGGATTAAAATTCATGGGTTTGTTATATATTTTCCGGAACTTTTTATTTTTTAGGTTTAAAAAATATTTATTATTGAGACAACTTCAAAGGGTTTAAAAAGGTTGCCCCCATGAGTCCTATGGCCAAATCTTTGTCTATTGTGATTGGGCCATTAAACTTTAAAGGGGAGAAAAATTCATATTTTAATGGAATAATTAATTATAAATATACTATTATATTTTTAATGGGAAATGTTAAGGTAGTGTCAGTGTACTACCCATAACTAGATTGCATTAGTAGCACAACTCTATGTGTTTGTTAGTGATTGATGGTACCCTTTGTCTACGTTTCTCATTTCTCAAAAAATTCAAAAAAATATATACACGATCTCAATCGATATAAGAATTTTATTTTTTTTTATATGATATCTGAAATTATATTTTAATTAATTCAATAAAAATATTATAAAATTTAATTTTTAAAATATTCTTTTAATATAATTTTTGATTTGTTATATTATCTCTCATTAGACCCAAAATGGGTTACACTATCAATTTCTCTATCTGTGTCTGTCTCTTATGTACATCTTTTTTCGATGTATATAAATGTATATAATTTTTTAATATATTATCTCAAAAAATTTTGTTCCAGTGGAAATCTAAGTTCATCCGGATCTTTTCGGCCTTTATTTCGTAGATCTTGAAGCCTAACCCCCGGTATTGTTGCCTATTTATGTGCATCGTTTGCCACTGTATAGTGCTTACCTTTGTAATTGGATTATGTCTTGATTTTTACTAAGCTCCAAATTGGAAGGAAAAGGAATTTGTTACAACGAATTCACCAGACATTCTTAATAAGTGACTAGAGACGGATGGAAAGTGACTAGAAATCAGATATTTGAGCAAGAAATGGACCTACAAAGGACCAGTTTGGGACAGTTGGAAATGAAAACCAACATGGAAGACGACCATGAAGCCAACCTCCAACTCTGTCTGTCTGTCTGTCTCTCTCTCTCTCTATACGTGCGTGATTTAAACAGGTTGCTTAGCTCCTACACCACATCAACAACCAGTATAACACATCTTATCTAGTCATGTAGCTAAATGGGTGTTGTCTTGTGGTTGTCTTTCTAAGTGGGCCTTGATGGAGAGGAGGACCACCTAAGACTGAGACAAAAGATAAATGTCTATGGCAATTAATTGTAATGTCATTTCACGCAATGGGGTGGGTTGAGGTTTTGAATTTTTCTTATGAAAGATGATTTTGGTGGTGGAAACGCCAAAACCATTGTTGTCCCACCATCCTCACCTTGAACCCATTTGATGCAATTTTGAAGTATACGTAGTATCCATCTGTGGCATTCCTCCATGCCATTGAAATTACCATTACCCACATTATAATGTTGAAGTTTATATACTTTTTCTTTTATTTTGTCAACAGAAAGAATTATTGCATGTTTGTTTAAAAAAAATTTAAACAACCCCTCATTAACAACATGGCATATGCCTTGACAAAGCTTCGAAGAATAAGAGAAAAGAGAACATAATAATCAATATATATATTTTTACTTGATCGATCAGATATTCGATAATCAATTTATTGATTTTGACTATTTTAACATAAGTTAACTATTGAGTTTATTAAGGGTCCAATGCTATCAAATTATGATTTAACGTATTTAGATTTTCATAGGTTGATTAGTGTTGTCAAATTAGGACAAACAACCTTTTAATTTTCCTTAGAACTTGCTTAAAGTCATTTATAATAGTTCTCATTTTTCTTTTTGGGGATGATTTGAAATTTAAAATTTTGCAACACAACTTCTTCCCCGTGAACTACTTTAAATCGTTGTGATAGTAAATTAACAGGATGAATTATATAGTTCGTCAATAAAAAATTCTACACTCACAATAAATAGTATTCGATAATCATGATTAACTATGAAGAGAGAGAATACAAGCGGCAACTGTTTATGTAGCAATTTTTTTTTTTAATCAATCCCGACTGATCTAGTTTGAATTAATTGTCATGTCTATTATGAGCGATCTCTCTCGATATCTATTTTTCATTCTTAATATCCAAACTTGAAAAATTAACTAATAGAATTCAATATTTCTATCAACTATGTACTAATTATGATAGCTTAACAAATACTAAAAAAATCACTTAAAATCTTACAAATTATGCGAAAATATTTTAAAATACTATTTGTCTTGAAAATTATAACTTTTATCCCATCGGCTTTTTATATTTTTATATATTATTCTTTAATTTTTAATATAAATTTGTAATTTACGAGAAAGAAAAAAGAACGGGTCGTCTCAAATGAATAAAAGTAAGTTTGGAACACAGACAGCATAGTATTGAATTTTCACAACGTTGTCCATATTATTTGCTAGCCGGACTCAAGTAGACCCCCAAATACTAACATACGCCATACGAGTTCGGCATTTTAACCTAGACACTGTCCTCTGACCTTTCCCTACTCTGAAATCTCCGGACACCATCAAAAAAAAAAAAATGTTTAACTTGACAGCAACAGGACAAGAACCGGACGTTTCTCATTTGACTTTATATTGACGTGGCAAAATCGAGGTTCCAGGAGTCAACGTGAAATGTTTTTGTCGGATGAAAACGTGTACAGCATAAGGTCAGTCGGTGATGGTATCCTTCCCCACAGAGAAATAATTGACGGGTTGGGCCTGGGGTGGGCCCCTACATTCCGGCCCATATCTCTGTCGGTTCCTTTTCTACTTCGGTGAATCTTATTTTACCCCGCATTCAGGATCTTAATGAATCCCTTGCCTGACCTTTACGTATGAAATAAATTAAGTTTAAATTGAATTAATTTTTTTTTTATAAACAACATATAACTATATTTGACTCGATTAAATTCAGTTTGAATCAAATTAGATTATTAAAAAATAAAATTCTCCTCATACTTATTTTCTTTATACACAATATTTAAATATGAAATATTACTTAAACGGTATCGATATCCATTTATTATACCATTTAAATGTTGAAAGTTTAGTCATCGAAATAAATAAACTCTATTCGATAAATACTTATTCAATCAAGCTTGATTTATAGATAAATAATTAAACCCGAACATATTTTACAAGATAAGACAAAAACTACTTTAAGGTAATTTGTGTTTGACCCAATTTATTTTCATTTTCTAAAAATATATATGAAACTAATATACATCAAACTAATAATATATATAGTGAGTAAGTCCAATAAATTAGTAGATCTGTTTCGAACAATTTCTAAAATGAAGAAAGACATTTGTAATAATTTCGATGCAATTTGAATGTAGGATCTTGTGGGAAAGAGATTCTTTCTTGTTGAATGTTGAAATGAAATTATTTTACACTTACCTACTTCAAAAGGAGGAAGTCATTTATTATTGTAAAACAAAAGAAAGAATATGTGTTAATCCTTTTTTTTTTTCTTCTTTGCATTAATTAAGATATTTATGGGATGAAAAAAATAACTTAATACAAAATATACCAAATATCATATTAAATCAACAGAATTCAAATTTAATAACTGAAATTGAAATTTAGATCAAACAAAAAAAATATTTGATTTCATAGCCAAAGAACTCGATTGAATGAAATTCTGGTCTGGATAGAATTGTGGGTTTGATCTTTCAGATTAAATATACTCTCACAAAATCTCTCTATGTGATGGGATATCAGAGATTAGAGTGATACATTAATCCGGGAACTATAACCCTTTTTATAGCTGTAGTGTGACTTTTATCTTCCGAATCTGTCTATTCAGTTTATATCAATTGTTCTCAAATCACCCTTCAATATTACTTATTTAACCTATCATAAATAATAAATGTTCATTTGTATTTATACATTAATTTATTTCCATACTTTATGAGATACATTAAAATCAAAATACCAAATTTCCTAATTTATCAAATTACTTTCATATGGGTTTAACTTAAATAACAGTATATATTATATAATTATTTTAACATATAAGTCTAACGTTGAATTCATAATCCAACAATCTCCTACTTAAATTCAACTTTTCTATCATTACTAAAATATATCTTTAACAAATCCGATCCATCAATCATACCAACTTATGATCAAGTCAACTTTTGTTATATTGTTTTCGTAACTCAACTCTCAATGGTCACGTAAATTGATATAATTAAATGACATGAATCATAATATAGATGTGTAGTATGAAAATATAATGCAATATAATCTTTAACGTGCCTATTTTCAACCGATTCTCTTTAGTAAGATTATACCATACTTGATGTCAAAGTGTGATCAAAACTGAATCTTTATTTTCATTAAAAATGACCTAAAAGTCAAACAGAGAATAGTAATCACTATATGCTCAAATTGAACTTTAAAACTAAATATATTCAAATATAAGTAATTTTCATCACAAGATACTGACACTCTATTAATATTTTATTATTGGATAAAATAATTAACTTGTAAGTGGTATCTTGTATAGTAATCAAATGTCAACAATAAGAACATATCAATCAGTTATCTTCCTTTGAACCCAAAAATTAGTCATATATAAAATTGAATAATTGTCATGCATTTATTACCATAAGACGTATATGCAATTTTGTCAAATACGGATCTTCCTTTAGGTCAATCGGTGTTTACATGAATTGCTACACACAACTTTTTATATTCAAAATAAATTTATTTTCATAACAAACGTCACTTTGACGACATGTTATTTTAATTAACTCATCTCGAGATATATATAAAATCGTAGGTGTAATAATCAAATACTAACAATAAAAACATATCAACCAATTATTTTCCTTTGACCGATGAATTGGTCATATGTAAATCCAAATAATTGTCACACATTTATTACCATTAGGTGTACATGTAATTCTGTCAAATACAAATTTTCTTTTGGACCGATCGGTACTCATATTATTTGCATACACATAACTTTTTATGTCTAAAATAAATTAATTTACACAACAAAAGTCACTTTGACTACATGATGTATCAATTAATTTATCTCAATATATATATAAAACATAGGTGTAGTAATCAAAGACCGACAATAAAAACATGTTAACAAATTAGCTTCCTTTGGATCGATAAATTGATCACATATAAAACCGAATAATTTTTCCGTATTTACTACCACAAAGTGTACATATAATTCTATCAAGTATAGACCTTCTTTTGGACCGATCGGCGTTCACATGAATTGCATGCACAACTTTTTATATCCCAAAATAAATTAATTTCCATAATAAAAGTCAATTTTGTGACATTTTATTTCAATTAATTTATCTCGAAATATATACAAAATTATACTCACATTTGAATCATATCCATAATTGAAAAAATTCTAATTTCAACAAGATGATTTCAATTTCTTGAAAATTGGTTTATTTAAAACACGATCTTATTAACTTTAAATTGAACCTATAAAAACTCAATTTATCTCTTTCATCTTTCTTTTCCATCCTCATACTTTCGTTGTCAGCATAAAATCAAAATCTCCACTTTTTGCCGATAACTAATCCAAGACTTGGTCAATTCCTGTCTTGTAGCAGGGAGCATCATGAAATTCCCAGATAGGTAGTGAATTCATTTAGAATCGTTTAAAAACCAACTAACCTTAAAATTAACCACGTCTTTTTGACAAAACTTTTATAGATATACTATTTTATCGCATACTAAAAGAATAGTCAATTTTGAACACAAAAGGGATAGTTAAAAATGATAAGAATTAAAAATGAGTTCAATTGAATCCGGTGAGTTCCAAAAAGTTTACACTCACAATTGGGTCTATTTGGGTTTTAAAAAAATGGTCTATAATTTAAAAAAAAAATGCTTGTTTTTTAAAAAATGATCATTTTGTGGTGTAAATTTTCAATTAAAAATTGAGGGAACCAAAATAAACTTTCTTCCCAAAAATTGAGAAGTCAAACCTTCAAAAAATGAAAAGATTGAAATCTTAAAGTTTTCTCTCTCTGTTTTTTTCTAATAAAAACTGAAAATTTTTTAATTGTAATTTATTTTCTAAAATCGGGATGTCAAACTTTTAAAAAAAAATTAAAATCTGGAAGTTTTCCCTTTTTTGGTCCTAAAACTAAAAATTTATTAATTGCAATTTTTTTTTTGAAATTGGGAAATCAAACTTAAAAAAAAAAATGAAATCTAGAAATTTCCCTTTTTTTGTTTCCCAAAACTAAAAGTTTTCTTAAAAAAATATTTTATTAGAAAATTTTCTTCTAAAATTCGGAAGTCAGATGTTAAAAAAGGAAAATATTGAAATATGAAAATTTACTTTTTTTATTTTTCAAAATCTGGAACTTTAAAAAAAAAAAAGAAACCAAATTTCAAAAAATTCTTTAAAACTAGAAGTTCCCCAAAATATATATTCGAATATGGAAGTTTCTTAAGAGGAATCCAAATTGCCAAAAATTCTTTAAAATTGGAATTTTATCAACAAATGTTGTCATAAAAAAATGATCCAAAAGATTCTTTTCAAAAGAAAAGAAGTCAACTTTCTTTAAAAAACGAATATAAAAATAGAAAAAAAACTCTTTGTCTTCCTTATTCTTTCATTGAAAAAATGTCTTGCCACTAGAGATGTCCACGAGAGATCTTATATTTCCTTTTTTTTTTTAACATCGGATGTTGACTTTGATAAAAAATGGAATTCAATTTTGACGAAAACTTAATATCGATTTTAATAAAAAATTGAATGTTAGATTTGATGAAAACTTAATGTCGACTTTGATGAAAAATTGAATATCGACTTTGATAAAAACCGAATATCGAATTTGATGAAAATCAAATGTCGACTTTGATGAAACCTTCCCATTTTTTATTGAAATCCACACATAAAAATTTTGAATATTTTTTTTTTTAAAAAGGCCGAAACATCCACATAAAAAAATGCCATGCATATTCCAAAAAATTCACATAATCCCAAATTCATATATTTTTAACAAACTCTTAAAATCAAAATATGTAGAAAAAAATTCTGATGATTCAAGTACGAGTGACTCTGATACCACTTGTTAGGAAAAATAACTTAATACAAAATATGTAAAATATCATGATAAATCACTAGAATTAAAACTTAATAACTGAAAATGAAAATTAGATCAATAAGAACTCGATTGAATGAAATCTTGGTTTAGGCAAATCTTGGGTTCAACTTTCCAGGTCAAATATATCAACACAAATTCTCTCTATATGATGAGAGTATCAGATATTAGAGTGATACAGTAATCCGAAGACTATAACCCTTTTTATAACTGTTGGGTGATTTTTACCTTCAAAATTTGTTTATTCAGTTTATGTCCACTGTCTTTAAATCATCATTCTACATTCTCTATTTAACTTATCATAAATAATAAATATCTATTGGTATTTATACATTTATTTATTTTCATATACTATGAGATATATTAAATCCAAAAAATTAAAATTTTAAATTTATCAAATCACTTTCATATATATTTATCTTAAATAACAGAATGCGTTACAAAATTATTTTAACATATAAATTCAACATTGGATTAATAATCCAACATAGTTCAGTTAATTTAGGTTATAATATATTGAAAGCTAATATGAGGGGATGTAACTTGGCTCTTAAGTATCCAAAGAAGCAAACCAACTTGAGGCTAGAGCAATCCTTGGTCCAAAAAAATAAGGTTTGGTTCTCGGGTAGCATCCAAACCGGATACATATTAGTATATATGTATGTCTGTATATATCTCTCTTCACGAATTAAGGCAATTTATATAATTTTTAATTTGATATACTTTTTTGTGGAAATTAAAATTTTTACTCATAGATAGTATTGTATATTATCATTTTACATTATCATAATATAATGGTTAAGAATTTTAATATTGAGATTTTCTTCTCTTGTGAAAATTATAACCAACTGCAAATTAACCCGAATAAATTTGGATCGAGTTGGTTTTGTTTGATTATGATAATTTCAAAATATATTAAAAAAATCATGTCAAACCGAATCAAATTGAACCGGTTCTATACAACACTAGTCTTGGTAGAAATTTTAGAGACCAAGGGAAAAGTGAAAGAAAACATTTAGAATTTGCATTTTTACTCCGATCAATTAATAAGAAAATAACAATAGTGATGCTCTTGACCAAAAAATCGTTACTTTACAAAATCATATATGAAAAGGTTTTATTGATTATTGAAAAATATAATGAGATTTTTCATTTTTATATGACCAATAAAATGGCTTTATTTATGATTTCGAGGAACACCCAAATGAAAAATATAAAGATTGTGTTCAAATTATCATTATTGTTAGAAGAAAATGAAGAAGAAGAATGTTTGTAATAGCATGTTATATGTCACTTTTCTTTATTGTTACAAAATGAATACTTGATTCCAATGTTTAGTTAGTCTAATAGTTGGATATTGCTTCCTTTAAAAAAAACTCGGATTCAAGTATTGTACATGAAGAAAACATGCGTGAAAAATTCTACTATTTAAGAGTTCAAATCAACTTAAACCGAATTTAATCAGATTTCATATGATTATTAAATATTATGATTTATATTTGTGTGTATGATTCAAGTTTTGTGTATAGAGAAAACATGCGTAAATAAATTCTACCATTTAAGAGTTTAACTATATTTAAATCGAATTTAATCAGATTTCACACGATTATTAAATATTATGATTTATATCTACGTGTGTATGATTCGAGTTTTGTGTGTAAAGAAAATATGCGCGACAAAATTCTACCCTTTAAGAATTTAACTTTATTTAAATTAAATTTAATCGGATTTCACATTATTATTAAATATTATGATTTATATCTCTACGTGTGTGTGTGCGCGCGCGGGGGACATTTCATTTGTCCGACTTAAATTTTGATGGGATAACAAACACTTTCCTAGTCACTCCCCACTTTAGTATATTAAAATGCAATCAAAAGCATCAAAGAAAACAAGCTAGAGTTGCACTAAATTTTGCTTCTACCCTCGAAAAAGTCTCCTTGCAGAATGATGGCTTCGTCACTTTTGCTTGCACCAAACAAGAAGGTTTTTAGATTCTCACAACATAAATCCATGTGGTTGCTAGTGACATGTCTTTGCATTTCAACATATAATCTTGTTGAGTGCTCAACTTGCTAACCATACACAAGTCAATACAATAAATGTATAATCGTGAAACTGTACATATTTATGCAAACTTCAATCATATCGAGAAGAAAAGAAGAAAGGTAATGCAAAAACCCATGGGCAATTGAACATAGAATTTGGCATACAGCGGAGCAGTTGTTGATAAATGCCCCCACAATGTACGCGTTGCTCATTCTTGTATCAATGCATGCTTTTCTACTCTTATTCCCTTTTCTTCTTTCTAATAAATTATCATATTTGATAATTATATTAATATGAATAAATTCAATTCAAATCATATTATAATTTTAAGAGACAAAATTCTTACGATACATGATTTTACTATACATAAAAGATGAATTCGAAATCTTAAATGATATCGATATCAAAATATTAAACCAACTAGAGGTGTGTTTAACTTTCCTTCAACCAGAAAATTTAATAATAATTTTGTTTTAACCATTTTGATATTTTTTTTTTAAAGAAATTTTAATAAAAAATCTGATTTTAAACATTTTCTACTGAAATTGGGGTGTAGTTCCTGTCGGTTTGACCGGCCATTGTAGTCCGGTTTTAGTAATTTTGCATGGGAGTGGGTGAATTAATTGTGCAGAAGGAGTAAAGGATATTATTAGCCCTCAGAATATAATTATTGTTCATATGGGTGTGTTTCACTATTTATTAAATGTGCTCATTAAATCATCAGACATATCCACATATTTATTGTGGCTTATGCATGCAATAAATATGACGACAATACATGTCTGAAATATCCCATAAGTGTCTTTCCGAGATCAAGATTTAATATTAAAATTTTTATATACACGTATATTTTTATAATTTTTACGATATCTATAATAATAATAATAAAAAATTATGCCCCTTGGATTGAATTGATATTCTCTCTCTTTTTTTTCCTCAATGTCTTTTTTTTTCTTTTTTTTTTTTTACCAACGCTGCTAACTCCGTCCGAGTCAGTCTCAAGACCGGATAAAGAAGGATTATGTTAAATAGACCGTCAACGTAAAACTAAGAAAAAAATTTGTATGAATCTTTTGCAATTGAGTACCATAATGTAAAAATATTTATATTACTAAATTTATTTAATGGAATAAAAATATAATTATCATTATCGTATAAAAAATAATTATATAGATGAGTATTTGATATAAAATAAAGTATAATGATATAGGAGAAATTATATAAGGGATCCTACTTTGAGGGCTAAAGACTTGGCTCACGCTGTTTTTTTTTTTTTTTTCTCAATCTTTGATTTGATTGGCTCTTGCATTTAACAATTTCTATTTTAATTATTTTTTGAAAATAAACAATTAATTCTTTACCTTCCATTTATCAGAAAACTTTTCTGATAAAATGATTATTAGGCAAGAAAGAGAGGAAGAGGAGCTTTGTTTCCTTAAAAATAGGCTGTTGATTTCATTTTTTTATTTTTTTCAAATTAAATAGTAAATTTTATTTTATTTTATTTTTACTTTCCATGGTAGTAATGGTTAAAGGGCACCAAAGGATAGAAAGGAATATATATATATATATATAATTTTATAGGTGTCCAGGTTCACAAGAGATTAAAACCTTTGGTTGACAAGATCATACATAACCATGGGCTTATCTCATGAGTGTGATTTATATATTTGTGTTATTAAGAATTCTCACAAATAGAATAAAAGATGCCTAGAAACATGCGATGCCCTGCCCTCTTGAATTCCTGCAAATCTTCTTCAAGATGTTAAGGCGGGCAAAGGTGTTTTTTTTCATGCCACCACTAGAAGTGAAAGAATGGTAGTAAAAAGTCTCCAAGGGGACAGCCTAATAGTATAACTCTCCTCCCTTAACTTGGTAATCTCAGGTTCAAATACTTATATAATAAAAAAAGATCGTAAAAAAATTATACAGTTCAAAATAGAAAAACGAAAATAGATACAAAATGATATTTAGAAATAATAATTTTTTAAAATACAAAAAATAAAAATATGAGAAAACATGTAAATATAAAAATATAATGATTTTTATATAAATATAATGATTTTTATCTAAATATAATTATTTTATAAAAATAAAAAAAATAGTTATTTTTTACGATAAAAATTTAAAATAATCGAATATGTAAGTAAATTATAACTAAATAAGTAAATATTTCATTAAATAAAAAAATATAAATATTAATTAATTTAACATGTTAAGTCATTTTGTAAAGAAAAATTATTAATATTGAGAAGTTTTTGTGTATCATAACTGTTCACAAAAATTAATTTATAAAATGAATTTTCAAAAATAGTTATGAATGTTAATAAATCCCACGTGGAGGTAAAAAGAGAACACAAGATCAATCGATCGTTGATCTATTAAAATATAATATTAAATTATTTAATTAAGTTTTAAAATTTAAAATTTAAAAATAAAAAAATTATATTGAGAGCATGCGGGCGCAAGAGAGAGCGCGCGCAAGCAACGAAGATTCCATAGAATAATGCAAAGAAAGGCGGGGTCATGCGGCATTAATGTTTTTGTTTTAAGGTCCCATCCCATTCCAGCCCAAACAGTTCCAGTTGTGTATGATTGGGAAATTCTACATCTCTATCTCATGTCTCTGCAATTAATTGGGCCACACCAGACTTCTAAAGACACGCAAGCGGAGCCTCCTCAGTCGCTAACAAAGCCATTCCAGGCGCCGCAGGAGGCGGCGTTGTCCATTCTGATACCTTCCCTTCACTATTACTCCGCCATATATCGCTTCCCATCACTTGCCCATCCATCCCCTTTTCAAAGTACTTTTGTGGAGAATTACACACAAAATTTTAAAACTTTTTATTTATTTTTTAATTCAATTCTAAATAAAACTGATAACATTAAAATTTTAAACTAATAATCAAATTCTCTATTATTTTTGTTTTGGTACTTGACCATAAATATCCGAAAACTCCTGATCTGATTGGAGCAATTGTGGAGACCCAATTTTGGAGTTTGATATCTGAGTATCTATTTTTTATTTCTAAAATTTAAACTTGAGATTTTGATTTAAAAGATTTAATGTCCTGCTACTAGATCCAAGGGATGTGGGATAAAATTTTCTGAAAACTGAGAATTTAAATATATGAAATTTAATAAAACGTAAAGATAGACCACTGAAAACTTAGATACAAATTATCTGTAAAGACATAAAAGTTAAGGGTTTAGAAGATGAAATAATTTTGGATAGGAATGGATGTTGTAGGAGAATTCGTACAAATTAAACTAATATATTTTAGATATTTTTCTATTGATTTATTTATCTATTTTTCCTTTTCTCTTTCTTTTCTTTTTATTTTATTTTATTTATATATATACTTTTTTGTATTATTTCATTCTTCCTTTCTCAGTTTTTTTCAAATTTATCTTTCAAATGGCCAATTCAAAATATTGAGTTTAAGGCTAAATTTGTTGTTGTTTGTTGTTTGATTGAATACCAATTTTCCTCATGTGCCAAACACAAATTTCAATATCGACACTCAATCGGATCAAATGCACCAAAGTGTAAAAGTTGCATAACAAGACACAAAACCAAAGGAAACAAGAAATAAAGCACAAAGTCCAATCATCCACAACCCATGAAAACAAAACCCAACCAAGCCCATGCAAGAAAAGAAAGACTAAATCTCCTAACTAATCCACTCATGGCCATGAGAGAAGGGGAGGAAACACCATGGTTTGAAACCAAACCAAGAGACATGCTAGCAAGTGTTCCCATCTTCACCAAGTCTTTTCCATCATTATGTGTGGGCTTTGAATTTCTCGCACAGAGAATTAGCACTACCCACAGAAAAATAAATTAATTCAATCTCATTTTTAGCAAGAAAAACAAGTGGGTGTTTCACCTTGTCTTTCTCAACGAAAAGATTTTCTTGAAATTTTTTCCCGGTCAAGAAATTACATCAAAATTATGGAATTATGTGCAACTTCGAATTTCTAATGGCTTATGATACATTTTTCATTATAACTTTCCATTTTTTTCATCCACAAGGCCTTATATATAGGGTAGCTCTTCTAGTATAATCTTTTTCATTTTTAAGTTTCGAACTCGAGATTTGATTAAAAGACTTAACACTTCATCTCACTTAACTGATTGTCTGTCAGTAATAACTTCACATTTGTCAATGTCTGGGTTCATTACAACCAAAAAAAAATGTCTGGGTTCATCCTATCTTCGTATTTTCCATCTTTTGAATATAAATATATATTTTTTTTCTCTCTCCATCTTGATTAATAGGGCAAAGACCCACGGAAAGCAGCCCACGAAGGCGAATAGCTCTCCAAACAAACATTACAAAAGTTGAAAAAGTGCCATATTCAGACACTTGAGCTGGACCTTGTGGGTCGAGTTTGTGAATGGGCCTGTGAAGATAGCCACCACCTACCTAATTGCCTAAAACAAAAGCGCTTTTCTTTTTTTTGTTTTTGGTCCCCCAGACATAGTCCACCGCTGAGTATCCAGAACTTTATTCCGACTAATCTTGACTAAGCTGTTATCGGGTCCCAATCAGAAGGGAGCTCTCCCAACATCGTTTTTGCCACTACCAAGACTCGAACCCCAATTCTTGATATAGGGTGATAGTGTCCTTTCCACTAGACCAATGAAGCGTTTGGTCTAAAACTAAAGCGCTGTAATGCACAATGCCCTGAATAGATAGACCGGAGAATAAATTAAGGACTTGCCTGAGACCCATAAATAAGTCAAGAATGGTCCAATTTCCTTCAAGTCCAAGCTTCTTTGGGAAGTAGAGGCCCATATTAAGGATTCTTAAAATGTAAAATATTAAATAAGTTTAAAAAGAACTCGCATACTATACAACATTCCTCATGAATTGATAATGACACTATGGGAAAACATGAAAAAAAGAATAAGAAAAGTTGCTTGCTTTCAAATTAAGACAATAATTGTGGCTAAATCAGATATTTGTCGGTTTCCGGAGCTCTACTTTAACTAACTGGATTTGAACATCTGCAAAATCCTATTTAGAAGACGGTTTTTCTAGTGTAATATTTTTCATTTCTAAGTTTCAAACTTGATATTTTATTAAAAGATGTAACATCTCATCCCACTAGATCGACTATCCATTGATATCACTAAATCAGATATTGCTATAGGTTAACTACGGTTATTCCCATATCTTTTCAACCATAATAAAAAAAAAGGTTGTTGAACAGGTTGATGACTTGCTTTTTTCAAAAGACATAGGCCTTGTTTTCAAATTACGGCAACACAAGAATGGTCACTGCTTGACAAAAATATAGTAATTGAATTTCGTGGTCTTTATCATCAAAAAGAAATGTTGAAAACCTATTCAGTGTAGAGTAAAGAGAGGATTCGAGTTCAGTCCAAAGCACATCTCACATTAAAGCACACAGTCCATCCTTTTGTTCATTGGCAACTTTTTTGGGGGGTGCCAAAGCTGAGAATTTTTCCCATCTGCCCATTCATGTTATCAAACCTTTTCTTTTGCATGACTTTGCCAAAGCAATCTCAGCAGCATACGGTCCATCCTTTCTTCGCCCATAAATCCCGGTATCTTATTATCTCTGTTTACTTGCTCTAAAGAAGGGCATCCCCAACCCTCCATCCGAACCTTGTGAAACAGGAGAGGAGTCCTAACTTGCTATATCAGCAAACTTCCATGTAAGGTGAGAGAGGTGAGTTGCTTTACTTGCTCTTCTTATGAAGTTGCCGACAAGTCAACACCTCTTGAGATGCCACATCAGTAACTTATTTAATAGAGAGAGGTGAGTTGAGCCCATCAACACTCAGGAATGGCAGTTTTCATACTCATAGTCCCTTCTCAACCACATTGAAGTGGACCTCAAGTTTGTCTCTAATGTCACAACCGAAAAGACTATATTATACCAACTAAATTGACATCTCTGTAGCTAATTTCCTCCCACTTGAAAGCAACATTGCCCATTACTCAATGATGTTGCTTCTATGGGTAACACTGCTCAGTACTGGCTATATAAATTTATCATCAGAGAATTTAATTGCTTAAAAAAAAAAAATCTAAGGCTCCCAAGCAATTTTAGAAACATGCTTCTTCCAACAATCACAAATACTTTTGGTTCTGTGTGCATTTTCAAGTCACATAACCATGATCACTGGATGGAGCTCAGCAGTCAATGTTGTCACAGGGATACAACCAAGTGGAGAGAATAACAAGAAACAAGCATTGCTCATGGGAATGGAATCAAATTGAACAAGACAACAAGAGAGAATTTAAGGGCGCACTCATGAGAATTTCCTACTAATAAATTGAACTGCAAAAAGAATTCCCATACAAAGGAAAGACCGCAAAAATAAAGAAAATGGAAGGCAAAAACAGCACAAACCCCTTAAGGACCTAGGCAAGGCTAATTTCTAAGATCTAGCCCCTAAACATCCATTACTCACTACCCCTTTGAGTTCTCTCAATTGGTTCCTTTTCTCTACTCGCTAAAATGTGGTCATCTATTTCTCCTATCCCTCCGTTCCCCACCTCTGTACAAAAAAACAAATCAACAAAGAAATGATGGGAAAAAAATATAACAAAATAGGATGTGAGCGCGAGGTGAAAGAAATAATCGAGAGATTACAACAAGGAGAGTTGTTCTCTGTATCCTCCCTCAGATGTACTCCATGTGAATGTGACTACCCGGAATGAAGTCCTCTGAGGCTGCGGCTGCTGGTCCAGCAGTATTGATTTTGTCGCCTGTCTTGTTTCTCATCTCAAGAACCTTCTTATGTGAATTCGAGTGCAAGGATGGGACAAAAGTTGGACTTGCTGCTGGCCGATACTCGGGGAAAAGCCTTCCGGACTTGTAGCGTACCCCACAAGCATTGCAAAGAGTTTTTGGCCCCATAGGACCAGCTCTCCACTGTGGAGTCCTCGTTATCTCGCAATGCAGGCATTTTCTCACAGACTGGGATGGTGGGTTTTGTTCATTCCACTCTGAACTGAGGGGAGGTGACAATTTCATTTTCTTTTTCTTCTTGTGTTCTGATGCTTGCTTCAGTGACTTCTTCATAGGACGAGACTCGGCAAAACTCTCAGTTTCGGAGGGGATTCTTGGGGTTGTAAATTGCTGAGTCTCTGTAATAGAAGACGTCGGAGAAATAAGCTGCATTGCAGGGCGAGGGTTGAAGGTTGCTGGCCTAGGGCGCTTGCTTCGAGCTCTCCCCGGAACGACAGTTTCAGGGCTAAGTGACATGGGCTTCCCTCCTGAACACGAGCTGCTGCTTTCAAGGACAGACACAGGGCTGGATGTTTGAAACCGATGGCGAGAGGAGTCCTTGTTTGCAAAGGAGTCCTCTGTGTTCATTGTCATGCTACCAGCAGAGAAGGAATCATCCTCAAAGAAGTTTGAAAGCCATTCCAATTGAACAATGTCTTCATACTGACATAAACAGGAAAAAAAAAAGAAAGAAACATAAAAACACACAAAAATCAGAATCACTTCATTTGACACGCAAGTATCTTAGCATTATCCGGAACCCAAAAATACAGTATCTTAGTCTTCAATATGCGATTACTCCATATTTAATTTCCATAGCAAAGGAATGATGGTACTCAAAACAATATCGAGTTACATAAACATGCTCTAGTCTCTCATATTCCAGCAAAATAACAATCATTATCCCATTAATTTCAAAATTTTGACAATATTCCATTAGATTTATGGTTTCCATACAAATCATATTTGTAAGGCGCATGACAACACCATCATGAATCACCAAAATAACTAATCTGACATATACAAATTTTGAACTAACTGAACAGTGAGGTTAGTTTGGGTTAAATGCCAAAAGGAGCATGCTGTAAAACTATGGGAACTTAGTCAAGTGGCATAGAATTGCTCATTGGTTTGCAACAATTAACACAACTAGGAAAGCGAGTATATGGTAATTGAACAAGTCTGAAATTAAAAACGCCACAATTTTTCTAATTGCCCATTGCAAGTCACCAAATGAAAAAAATAATAATAATTCGAGTCTAACAACCTTATATATTATAAAATATTCTAACATACCTAAGCAGAAAATTGACAGACTACCACACAAAACAAACACAGCCGTTGTCATAGTAAAAACAGTTCAGTATAAACCACTGAAAAACACACCACCACGGAAGACAAATGATACTCTAACCAACAAAAACCAATGGAATTTCGATTAATTGACATTATTCAAAACACACAGACATCATTTCTATGAAAAACTCACTGGAACAGAAAGCTCAGCAGAGAGGTCAGAAGCACTATTGCTATGGTTGCCTGAGAAAACCGAGGTTGGCTTAGCAGATAGGTCAGAAGCAGCACTGTTGCTATGGATGCCTGAGAAAACCGAGGTTGGCCCTTTTAATTCCTCAGTAGGTGTCGGGCAAACATTGTTAACGCCATCGCCATCACCACCAGTAATCGCTCCACCCTCTACCAAATCCTCCGGTGGAAAATCAAGCAAATCATCGATATGGTCGAAGAAATTGCCACAGTCAATGTCATCTAGGAAATTAGGCCCAACCATTTTCTTGACCTGAACAAATTTCGAAATGGGTAAGGACCACAAACAAAGTGAAAAATGAATTCTAAACAAGAAACAAAACATATTATGCATTAGGTTCTAATCATTTTACTTTTTTGAGAGAATTATGAGAAAACTTCAAATGGGTATGTGAGAAAACCTCTGAGGAAATGCAGAAAACAACAAAAGACTGAAATATTGTGCATTACGAGAAAATATACATGGGAATTTTAAATGGTTATGGTGAAAGGACTCTTCAAAGAACCTCAGAAAACAAATGAATACGAACTGAAAGGGAAAAGGGGAAAATATAAGTGAATGCGCCATATACACGCGGATGACATGATGTGCTTGCCTTGCTTGGCTTTTGTCGAATCATTTTGCCAGCTCATGCCCAGTGTGGCGCATTTTAGCATCATGAAAAAAATTTATATACTCTTCCTTTTAAAGCGTGAAAATTTAAAGACAAAGTTTCTGGATAATCCAATCTTAGGAAATTTAAATTAAATCTTTACATAATGGGAAGAATGATTCAGAAAAATTAATGATGGCAAAAAAAACAGAAGATTATGAGAAGACAATTAAGGTTTCTCAAATCTGCTAAACCCCTTTTAGGTTAATTGAATAATTTTAACATATTTGGTTCAAATTTCACATTTTGGAAGAAAATCAGAGAAATTCAAAAATTAATTTTCTCAAAATCAATCAAGACTCCAAAACCCCATTTCTTCCAATTGAACCCTTTAATTCAGAAAATGAAGAAAATTTTCAATTCCAAAAGCACAAAACCCGACCTTGTTTTTTCAAGCTGAACTAAACTAAAGCTTTTACTCCACAGAGACAGAAGGAAGAGGGCCTCTGAGACTTGTGAAAAATAGAGCAAAAACCTACTTGAAACCCTGCAGAAAAAAGGAGAAAGAAACAAAAGCAAAAACACAAGATTAATTCAAATTTCTTGAATTTAAGAACTCAAAACACAAACTTTTAAAAAACCGAAAATTGTGACCATTTGAGACAAAGTGAGCTACAAAGATTAATCCAAGTTTCTTGAAAGAAACAACCCCAATATGACATTGTGAAAGAATTAATTCAAATTTTATTTTAAGAAACGACTCAAAATACTTCAAATTTCAAGAAAAATAAAGAAACCCAGAAAGACCCAGAAATTGTTTCTTGAAATTAGTCTCGCAAAGTGTGGCATTGTGAGAGAAGTTGAGCTGAAATTGAAATGAGAGGGAAAATGAGAAACAGACCTGTAGTTTAAAAAAGAACCCCTGAAAATTTCCTGCTTAAATCCTGAAGGTTGTTTAAACTAGTTCAGTTTCAGTTTTTCTTTTTTCTCGAGAGAAGAGAAGAAGAGAAGAGAAGAAGAAGAAGAGAAGAATAAGGTCCAGGGAGGGAAGGGGAGTGAGAAGATTGGAAGGAGAGAGAGGTGAGAAAGAAACCCTAAAAAGGAGGGGAGAGAGAGAGAGAAGGTAGGTGATGCTCCTCCCTCATTGCTAGCTGTCTTTTACGATCCCTTCACTGTCGTGATGTTGAAGTCTTTATTACCTCCCTCTCTCTCTCTCTCTCTCTCTCTCTCTCTCTCTCTCTCTCTCTCCCTCTCTCCTTCTCTCCCTCCTCTGATTACTCACTAAATGAACCCACGGGTCCCACCAGACACACACACTCCTCTCTCTCTCTCTCTCTCTCTCTCTCTCTCTCTCTCTCTCTCTACCGCTCTCACAGTTTGATTTTTCTTTACTTCCCAATTTCAAATCTCTCTCTCCCTCTCTCTCCCTCTCTCTCTTGTTTGGTGTCGTGCACAGATTTTCTCACCGCCAATTGTTTTTGAAATAAGAAAAACATTTTTTTATGTTTTTTGAAAAAGGCCGATAAAGCAAAACAAAAGGAAAAGAAATGGATTAGTTCTGATAGAGTTTTCGGGCTTTAACACCCCCCCCCCCTCTTCTCTTCTCCTTTTTTACCCTAAAAAAATCTCATCCATTTATTACAGTTTGAACACCTTTAAAATGGAAAAAGAAAATATTATAATAAAATGTTCATAAAAATACTAGACTCTTCGTTTGAATTTAATTTAAAATATTAATCATTATAAATTCATTAACCGATAATAATAATTAAACTGAACTCTTCCCTCGTACACAAAATTAATTAAATGAAATTAATCGGTTAATCGAATTTTTTCTATATTAATATTAAATAAAACTATAATTACAAACAGTTCGGATATTATTTTTAGTATAATTAATCCGATCTGAAAGTTATAATTACTCATTTAAGAGGATTATTTTTCTAATATAGTCTACTCTATACCCAATTCATAAGTCGAATTTAAAATTTTGGTTAAAAAATCTAACGTTATATTTCATTAGACGAACTGATTGTTAATAATCATTAAGATATTTTAAAATAAATGAAAAACACAAAATTCTAATAATACCACTATTTTTCTTTTTTATCACTCGTGAAATGTGAATAGTGATACTTAGGAAAAGCGTGTTGAATCCAGTCTGTCTCTTAACTCTATGAATGTGAATGGTCTACGCTCATGATTTAAATAATACTATAAATTTTTTGTGACAGTTTGGTCCCTCTACTCTACATAGGCTTTGGTTTTTGACTGCTGCATGGGGATTTGGAAGTGCAACCCAATCTGCACTCTAACTTTTTAATCTTTCAAACTTTGTTTCGTCCCTGACCAGAAGTGATTGATTAAAGTCCACTGCCTGCCTAAACATATTGTGGGATTGCCATTTTACAGTTCCCTCATAAGATTTATCACCATTTCATTATTTTTTAATAATTATTATTTCTTACAAATAAAAATAATTGAATAATTATTAATAAATTATAGTTCAACTGATATCATTTTCTTTTCTCTAAATATTTCAAATTTGAATCTTTTCGATATATAAAAAATCAATGAATTTTGAATAACGATTCAAGAATTATAAATATGTGAGTATTACTACACATAACATTGTATAAAGATCGTGCAAAATAGTTACTTCCGTAAATAATAGAAAATAAGAAAAATTACAAAATATTTTTGAATTTTGTAAATGGGTTTAAAATTTTATATTTAGACTTGTGGTATTTTTATTTAGATTATATTTTTGGATAAATTATTGATATCCAATAAATTATGTTAAATTTGGCTAAATTTGATTCAAATCGGATTAGACGCTTAAAAGGCAAAACTCTCCTAACTAAATTAGGTATTGATTATTTAGATTATGTTTAAAACCAAAGCAATTCAACAAAATCTATGAAATTTAATTCTACTTTTAATATTTGTTACTTGGAATCTTAAATATATTTTATATATACACACATGAAGTTTAATTGTAACTCTATAATTTCTTGATGGAGTTGCATTAATTATTATTATAAAATACAAAAAAAAAGTTTAAAAAATATTTTACTAATTTTTTTGTTGATTTTTTTATAAAAGAAAAAATCATAATTGCAGATGAATTATTAAAAGATCTGCCAAAAAATTTGTTCTCCCTTTGAATACAATTTCAGAAGCTGCATTTTCTGAAAGAGGAGTGATGATCTCTCAATGCAAGCAGAAAATTGATGGCAATGCAGATTTTGATCAAGTCATCATACACCATTAATTCTGCATTCTATTTATTTACGATGGAGGTTGGTCCCACCATAGAAATTTTTGCATGTCAGTGATCGGACTTCTGATGACTGTAATCTGCGGTAGAACCTTTATAATTCTGATCTACAAAATTATTTACTTTGTGGGTCCAGTTTTGATATTCAAAGTTCAAACCGGTGAAGCAGCCGATCAAAGGGAACTACCATAATTATCTTTTCCTTAAAAGCTTCATTGTTGGGGCATATCCTTTGTTAATGGTGACTGTTGCAGCCCTCACAACTCCTGTCCTCTCTCGTAAACAACATTAAACTCTTCATAAACAAGAAAAAAGCTTCATTACAAGAAAAGAAAATAATATATCATAGTTTAAATTGTTAAGAGATTATTTTTTTGGGGTAAATTTGTCCAAAGTTAACTTCCCTCTTTAAGTTATTATCTAAATTACATGAAAATAAAAATAAAAAATCGAAACATAAGAAATTTTATGTAAATATTAATTATTTTATAAAAATAATAGAATATTCATCTTTAATGATAAAAATATAAAATGATTAAATATATAATTATTAATAATAAGACAAATAATATAAAAATAAAAATTATAATTAAATAATCAAATAATTTATTAAATATGGGAAAATACATAAATATAAAGAAATATAAAAAGTTTTATATAAATATTAATTAATTTAACATAATAAACCATTTCAAAAACGAAAAATATTTTGAAAATGGAAAATATTATAGAAGTTTTAGAGCTTATAATTGTGAATATTTTTTTATTCAATAAAGCCTATTGCACCTAATTTTGCATTAAAGTTGTGTGAGCCTGGTCTAATTCAAAACTTTTTATTTTTAATTAATTGTAAAACCAACCAAAATGCTAATACAGTAGTCATTGATGATTAATATTACTTCTTCGAGCTTTGATTTTGAAGAAATATTTATGATTAGAAGTGCAACGGTTTAATGGAGTGAATCTAATCAAAATCACTTAACTTTCGATATAATTAATTGAAATATGATATCAGTGAGTTATGATCTGACTATCTCATCTTCTTTCACTTAGAGATTTTGAGTTCAAGTTTTTTTTATGTACAAAAAATATTAATTAAAATATAATTAATGTAAATCTCGTTCAGACTTAGTCCGTAATACAATGCAAAAATGCTTAACTTTGATCTTCCAACTTAATGATGTTAGATACATCGATTATATTGATTACTAAATTTGATTTCACACTAAGTATGTCAATTTTTCTTTTTTCTTTTTCTTTTTTTGGTTAAAATCCCATTATACCACTTGGCTTACACTAGTTTTTATGTAAAAGTTGAACAAATTAATATTGGATACATTTTGAAAATGATTAAGGAACCAAGAGTCTCTTAATCTTGAGTTGATCTTCTAATCTTAATTTAAGTTTGGGGTAGAGAGGAAGAATCTTAGACTAATCATTTTTGAAATCAAAAGGGCCACATAAAGTTGCTTTCTTTTTTTTTTCATGATCGGCTGAAATCATGTTAATTAATTCAGTTTATGTATTTGTTGGAATCTTATCTGGAAATGGTTCTTTCAGTATTATTTTTTTAATTCTTAAATTTTAAATTTAAAATCTAATTAAAAAAATATAATATCTTATTCAACTAAATCAATCGTCCGTTATTGCTCGCTTACTTACCGCACCACACAATTGCACTCTCGCCATCCAAAACCCCCTCCCAAATAGAGAAGAAGGGGGGAGGGGGGACAATGGCATGGCGCACACTAATGGCCACTCACTACCTAACACACATGACACAATTAGTGATCTTATCTGTATCTCTAGTGCGCCACAAATGGGGTTCAAATTTTGAATGCCTCTCCGGAGCCAAAAAGGGTTGAATTTGGAAGTCTCCTTTATTCTTTCATTCTATTTTCAAATTTGAATCAATAATTTCTTTTTTACTTTTTTTTTTTTTTTGAAAATAAGGAGTAATACATTATGAACTAAAGTTAGTAATTAAAATAATAGAATAAATTGATAGGATATTATTTAGCTGCATTTGATTCTCAACTTAATATAATATTTTAAATCTGAAGTTTGATACCGTAAAAAATATTTAACAAATAAAATTAGTATTAAATATTAAAAAAAGTAGCTAATAATTTTTCATTAACCACACATAATTCTCTTTTCTCCTAAATTTTTTCTTTCAAAGTTATTATCTTTATTTTCATAAATAAAATTTATTATTTGTATATGCATTGCGGTCGTAATCCCCCCTCTATAAACAAACGGTGAACAAAATAGCAAGCAAAGTGACATAACAACGGCACATTGTCTTGGTTTGGGCCTCCTCGAGGTGAAATGATGGGCGTCACTATCCGATCCTTTTTTGTTATTATTTGATTAATTAGTATTTAGAATTATATTCTAAATAATTCGACTCAAATTACTATGAGATTCTCTATAGAGAGATATCTCACAATATAATTTTTTTAATTTTAATATTTGAGCTCGAATTTTGATTAAACAATTCAATATATTTCTCGTTAAACTAACTCTCTGATGTTCTCACTTAACTAACTTGAGGTGTACTCTTTTCATCAACGTCCCTTCTATCATACTCTTCTATCATACTCTCTCTCTCTCTCTCTCTCTCTCTCTCTCTCACAAACAATTTTTAAAGGGTTTGGTCTTCATGCACCCTTTCTCTTTTAACTAACTTGGGTTGCACTCTTTGAAAATGCTTCCTTCTAAAGGATTTCTTCCCCTTTGAAAAAGGTGAATTGAGATGAACCTAATCTTATAGGTATATTTCTATGAAAGGTTAGGGTTTCTGCACTAGCAAATCAGTGCAAACTTGCTTGAAACTTGAATCTTTTGCAGAAAATTTGGTTCATCTACCACCCACGAAATTTTTCATTTTTGTTTAGAGAGTTTTGTAGCAGCATCTTTTCCCCAAAAATAGAAAAAAGTCATATGGCTGCCCATTAACATGTCATTAGTGTACTTTCAACTGTAAAAGCCTAATCAAAATCATCAATTTATTGATTTTCTGAAAAGATTTGTCGTTAAAGAAAATAATAATTTATTTTTTTATTTTTTAAAAATAATTTTTTAATCGGTCCATATAATAAGTAAAAAAGAAGGGCAACAAATGAAATCCCATATAATAATTTGACTCAATTGAGTATGAGTCGCACCTCATTCCTTCCCTTAAAAGATAAGAAAGGGTGTGGTATGGGTTATCATTCCACATGAATTCAACTCATACGGTTTCTATATAATAATTAAAAATGGTAAAGAAAAAAAGTAATTAATATTATTTTTCTTTATTGATTTTATTTATTTTCACCTCGTTGGTGTTATACGTATCGAGAAAAAATTTAAAAAAATACAATTAATAGGCGATCGACTGAGGATTGAGTTAAACGATGCAAAATTATAATTAAGTATTCATATTAACCGATGGAAAGGAACAATTATATAGTTGAATATGCGATATAAAATAGAATATAATGATATAAAAATATTCATATAACTGATCCCATTTAGTGGATAAAGATTTGGTTGTAGCATTCTATTACAAAATCATAGAGGTGATATTAATATTGAGAAATTTTTGTGTATCAGAATTTTTACATTAGATAGAGTGAATGAAATCTCGGGACATTTTGACGGGTTTTAAAATCATAGAAGTGTGAAGTGTATCCGAGTCAATTCAAAAAAAGTAAAACAACATTTCATTCATTCTATTGCAAAGGATTCATTAACTTAATATTAATCTATTCTAATTTTAATTCTGAATCAATTTTTTTTCAAGTTTCTAAATCGATTCGTAGAGTTTTTTTTTTTTAATTTTGAATTGTACAGTTTAATATTTTCTATTTTCAATAATAAATTAAATATATTAGCCGAAATTTATCAAACTATGCGAGTGAAAAAAAAAAGGGAAGTCAATTATGTATTCCTTTATGAATTTTAAACAACACTATTTGTTTTTCTTCTTGAACAGGACCCCAAGCGAGTTTCTATGACAAGCAACGTCTTCTAACCATGAAAGGTTGTGAAGATCACATCTCACAATTTCTTGTCACGTTTGATGGACCAATATTGATTTGTGTAATTACAAAAATACCTTTCTCCTTTGTTTC